>OX451215.1:167782735-168004067 GCA_949628195.1 Phasia obesa | reverse complement strand
CGCCATTCTTTCCTCATCTGCATTCATGCTTATTCATTATATCCATTTGCTGCAAAACAAATTCTCTAACTTGTTTAATACTTCAGCCAACAACACTTTGCAAAACGTTGAATGCGCTATGTTAACATTAAAATCCTTACCAACACTATGCTGATATCTAAAAAAAACCTTAAACAAGCCGATAGTTTATGTTTTGGAGAAAGTGTTCCTTGTCTATCACTTCCTGAACTTGTAAACTCAAGGTCAGACAAACTATATTTAAATGCTGCTTATTTAACGAAAAATTTTTTTAAAGGTGTAATTCTACAATAATAAATATTTCATTAAATATACATATACTTATATAAGTTTCTTTATTTTAACTTATCATCTGCAACACATCTTCAGATTTATACCGCAAAATTCTTCTTTCCACCCGAATGTCTAAGCAATCATCGTCACTACAATCCTCAAAGAAGGCTGTTGTATCCATATTTTTTTGTGCTTGGTATTTTATTATATTTTGCTTTTAAATGAGTTTTTGTGTTCAAAAATTTTCAAATGTCTTTTTTTTACCAAAAGCTGACACAAAATCAACTCAGATTTAATCAAAACAGAGATGTTAAATCGATTTCGCGGATAGCTTATACCGTAGGAATTAATAATTGCAATGTTTTCCGTTCCGTCCGGAATCAATAATTAGACCCAATATATTTTTTGAAAAGGAATAAGTAATCAAACAAATTTTTATGATCGTGCTAAAGTATGATTTTACAATATACTTTTTATATGTGTATGTATATATAATATATTTTTTAATAAATACAAAAGAAAATGACGGCAAAATAAATGAAATACTTGCACTTTTTTTAAAAGTTAAACAACTTTATAATGTTTTTTAGTGCTTTTAATTAAAAATTGTAATGAAGAAACTAAAACTAACAATGTTGAGTTGTTTGTCAGACATCTCTTGATGAGATCATTTATTATTAAAAAAGAAGAATGGCTGGAAAGAGGAGGATCTCGTATATATTTATACTGGTATGGACGGCGACGTTCGTGAGTGCCTCCATGAACCGATTGGTAGTGCGCTAGTCTATCAGTCGGGCGGTTGTGGGTTCGATTCCCAACAAAGACTCTCTGTGTTTTCTGCAGAGAGATAGTGTTGTATTAAAAAAAATCAAACGGAAAAAATTTCTACATTTGTTTCTTTGCTTTTAACAGCATTTTGTATTGAAAATACTGCTGCTGACGAATTTGGTATTGAAAAATTCCGAAAACAATAATGACAGTTTATTAATTACGTTTTTACTTTTGGCTATATTTTTCAAAAAAAAAAAATTAAATTTTGAGTTCTTAAATGCTTTATTTTCGGAAGATCCACTATTGCATGGAATTGGGAATGAATATTTTAATAATGTTTTCTCGATTACAAATAACGTTAATATAATAGCATTATGACATAGGTTTTCCTGGAAATAATATTTTCTGCAGTGTTTTCAAAAAAACAAAATATAGTTCTTAATGATATTGAGGTTTCTCGCAATTTAAAAACAATTCCTTATCACCTTTATAAAAAACTTGATCTAAAGTTAAATGGTTTTCATAATAAGGATAATTTGAATTTATGTAAATGGTTTGATTTAAATTATCCACTGACATATAGCAAAATGTGAATCCTCGTTTCCCCATTTTACATTTGAATATTACCGCCGTTAATTATTTTTAAAATGTATAACAAAAATTAAAAATACAATTTTCATTCTCTTCCAATGGAAGTTCAAAAGTTATTTTAATTGAAATAATAGGTCAATGTGAAGACCGTTTTAAAAACTTTTAACAACAGCCTTTCTAAAATGATATCTGGTTTGTAAATGCCTATACATGTGGCACTATGTTCCTTATAAAACTACAGGTTATAATATACACATACATGACATATACAGCCATTTACAAATAGTTTGGAAGTAATTTGCTTGAAAACATTTAGTTTGACTCATTATTACGTTACCTTTCTAAAAAGGATTTTGTTTGTCTTCAAAACCTCTAAGATTTTTTCTACAGTTCTTTTCGCTGAATCGATTTTTATACTTTCAATCAAAAGTATTAACAACGATTGATAAATTTTTTAAGACTTTGATTATGAAAATTATATTTTCTGGGCCAATTGGCGATTAATTAAGACAAGTACTGAAAATAATGCAGGGATACTGCGGTATTTTTAATATGAAAAAGTACTTAAAAAGTACTGAATTTTTCTATACTGATTCGAACACAAAAGGTTATTATAGAACGCCCAATAACCTAACTTGATATATTAAACGAATAGTAATTAATGTGCTGTTTATGTAACCCAATTGAACAATTCGTCTAGGAAATTTGTATGAAAAGCACTCAAGTTTTTGAGTTTTTCCTATACAAATTTTCTAGACGTTTTGTTCAATTGGGTTACATAAACAGCACATAATATGCTGTTTATGTACAAATTTCCTAGACGAATTGTTCAATTGGGTTACATAAACAGCACATAAGACTCAATTTTTTTATATAAATTTCAAATCCTAGACACATTTTTCTTGGCGTTATAGGTTCCACCATTATCCACAACACGGCGTGCATCATCGTAGATAATGTGTATCTCGATTATGAAGAGGAAGATTGAAACCAACGATCCAGCGATAACATCTACTAGCAATGAAGGAGGCACCTTTTGAGGGAACTATTTCTGTACAGCCCCTAGCTTACTTATTCATTGAATCACTGGATGGCCTCACCTTAAAGACTGTGGTTCAACCTTATGACGCAGATTTTTAGCATTGCCATCGTAGATCCGTATGCTTCGTGAAAGTCCAATTTGTTGCAAAAATAACAATCGATTTTGTTGCGATTAATTTATTATGGATAAAAACATTTTGACGGCAATAGACTTATTTAAAACTCATGCCAATAGATTAAATGTATAACATTATTTATTTCTAATAAACGCATAATTCCTTTTTAAATTTTATTAAATAAATATTTTATGAACGAATTATAAAATATTTATTTTATGGACGAATCATAACATATTTATTTTCAAAAAATATAGTAATCCAAACAGATTACTATGGGTAAAGCATATCCATATAGCTAAATAGCTATTTCACTGGTGCTTAACCAGATCGTCAGTGGACTTTTTTAAACTTGCGGAATAAAAACCCAGATTCTTATGCCCAAAATTTAATAAACCAAATGCTTATTTTTAAATTTTTTATTTTTGTTTTTCAGAAACTCTTTTTGATACATTATGAATGGTCTCCAATGGAAACCCTTAATATAGAAAATTGAAAGAAAAAGTTTTAATTTGAAATTGTTACTATGTTTTTTGTTTAGAAATTTGGTTTTTTTTCTTGCTTGACTTAGACCACTTTTACACCTTGCAATAAACGCCGCAACTTTTTCATGCAACTTTTTTTTGTTAGTAAGAGGGGTTGGGAGGCAAGCGGGGTTGAAAAAGTTGCATGACAAAGCCTGACGAGGAATTTTTTGTTATTGATTATTTTCATTTTATTTTTTTAAAGTGTTGTTTACTTTTTGACTACAGAAAAAAACGACAAGTTGTATTTTTGTTTTGTATAAAAAAATTATTTCCAAATTATAATTTAAGATATATATATATATATATATATATATATATATATATATATATATATATATATATAAATTTAATTTTAAACAAAAATGTCACAAGCACAAATTGGGCGGTACTCTTAGTTTCGGAGTTACGGACCCCTTTAAATTTGTATGTAAATCTCGACTATTTTAGGGTAGAATGAGGTAATTAAAAGTATTATCCAAATAAAATGAAATTACAAAAATAAATCAGCCAAGTGCGAGTCAGAATCACATAGGTATGGTTCCGAACTATGTCCAGTTCAACTTTAAAAATTCAAGTCTATAATTTTTTACGTCTTATGAGGCATGCTTTAATTTTTAATCGTTTTTCTACTAGTGCATAGTACTAAATATCCTGTGTAAATATCAAGTGTTTGCCTACAAGGTTAAGAAGTGAAAGCCAAATTCCGCAACTTTGAGACATTAAGGGAACACCCCATTATTATTAAATTTATTTTCGTTTCTTGTTGTTACTGTAGATATTGTTAAATATATGTGTAAATTTTAAGTGTCAATATAAGGTTATATATGTAAAATCGAGTCATTATCGAAACACCCTTTAATTTTTGGTTTTATTATTTGTTCTAGGGGACAAATTTGTACATAGTTTGCGTAGGTGTAAAGTGTCTACCCGTTCCGGCTCAAAAATTAGGCTAGAACTATTCGAAAATATTTGCCACTCTTGCAAAACCCTTTATTTTTATTTTTTATATTTTTCCATAAATTCACGCACTCCGCATATACTCGCGATTAAAAAAAAAAAACAGTCATATTCGCGAAAACTGCATCACTATCGAAATACTCATTATATTTTAGTAATTATTGTTATAGCTTTATATGAAAATAATAGGACCCTACCTATTGCGATAAAAAAGGCAATATAAGTAAAAATATGTCCCTGTCCTAACACAGTAATTCACCTCCTGTAAAAATTTCAAGACTCTAACTAATATGGTTAAAAATTTAGACCATAACATGCAAATCTCCTCACTATTTATTCATATATATTTTAATTTTATTCCTCTTACTGATTAAGGAATAAACACAAAACGAGTCTCTTTCGGAACACCCTAAAAATTTTAGTAGTTGTTGTTATAGCGGCCACAGTTATACACCTACTGTGAAAATTTCAAGAGTCTACCTATTACGGTTCCAGAGATAGAAGGCACTGACCAGACATTGTAGCGAAAACAATTGGGTTACTTTTTACCTTGGGGAAATATTTTAGTTTAACAAAAAAATATTTTTTTTTTTAATTTTCATTTTTTTTGTCAGAACATAGACAAGAAAATCCTTTAAAAAAACTTTGTTTTGTGCTTGCTTGATATTTTATAATATTTTTCATTAATTTCAAGTTAGTTAGATAGTACATTTAATTACCATTCCAGTGATACTCATTTTATCTCATTCCATTAAATAGTTGAGATATACAAAACTTTACATAGAAACTTTAGGGGTCCGTAACTCCAAAACAAATTAAAATTAATTTTACAACAATATAATACTTATTTTTAAATATTTATAACGTTTGTGTGTTAATATTATATTAAGAATGTTTAATCGCTTAATCGTAATAAAATACGTTTAGTTGACAATACAGTTTTTTGTTTATTTATTAATAACACAGAAAAGCATAAAAACAAACTTTCAAAAATAAATATTTTGAAAAAATTCAAATGTAAAAGAAAAAGAATACAGGGTTTCGAAGCAACTTTCAAAAAGAATAGGAAAAAACTCGGCGTTTGTTGCAAGGTGTAAAAACGGTCTTAATGAACTTCTATTTTGGTTTATTAAATTTTGGGCATAAGAATCAGGGTTTTTATTCAGCAAGTTCAAAAAAGTCCACTGACGATCTCGTTAAGCACCAGTGAAAAGCTATATGGATATGCTTTACCCATAGTAAGCTGTTTGGATTACTATATCTTTTGAAAATAAATATTTTTTGATTCGTTCATAAAATATTTATTTAATAAATTTTAAAAAGGAATTATGGGTTTATTAGAAATAAATAATGTTATATATGTATATGTATATATTAAAATTCCAAATATAATTTTTTTAAATAGATTAAATGTTTAACAATATAATTCTAAAACTTTAATAAATACAAATCACGTCGTATAGCATTCATAATTAAACGCCTAGGTATAAGTATATTTTTAGTACGGATAAGTACATAATGGTAATTAAAAAAGAACATTTTGTGCTCTATTTATTTTATGAAGGAAACTGTCTTTTTACAATATTTTTACATACAATAAGTTTCTTTAGACATTCAAATAACAATATGTAAAAATCAAGATAATCATATAGAAACGTTACTTTAAGAAAAAAGCAAAAAATAATAAACATTAATTTTAAGAACTATGCCAGCACTTCACGCCTAATTAATGCAAATACATTTGCATTTCTTATTTTTTTGTCTTTCTCACACATATGTATGGACGAGTAAAGAAAACATAATTTTGCTGTATACATATTTTTATAAACTACATATACCCATAAATTTTATAAAATAAAAATTCTAATTTTCAGATCTTAAACATTTTTAATATTGAAGTCTGAACATAAATTACAGAATCAGAGCAATTTTAATTCAAAACAAAATCCTATAAACCAACATTGCAATAGTGTGAACAATGATCTTTTGACCTTTACGCATGAATGCTTTAAATATGCAAAAAAGGAAACATTAAATGAAGAAAATTGCATATAAAAGTATGCAAAAAATAATGCAACATTTGTTTTATAGGAAAGGGAAGCCAATGTTAAACAAAGACACCCATCTTAGGAAACAATAAAGAAACCTAAAATTCAATGTATAAGAAAACAAATGCAAGGCGCTTAGGAGTAGGGTTACATATGTACATATTTATGTATTGTTTGTGTAATATTTCGAAATGCGATTTTCAGGGATGGAAGTGGACGAAAGGCGATTAAAAAAATGTGTTTTTCTTGGCATATTGTTAAAGAATTATAGCAAATATGAAAAAAAAAATACATATTCATAGCTAAAAAAAATTATGATATTTTTTACTTTGGATTAACTTTATATGTATAACTTAGGAATTTAAGAAAAATTAAATATAAGATATGCGTACATATAAATGTGTCACTTTCTAAACTTAATTATTAAGTTTGATTATTTAAAGGAAATGGTGTGATAATATGGGAAACTAAAATCGAAAACCGAGACTTACAAATCTTTTTCTCAAAAATTGCATCTGACTTTGTACTTAAATGGGAGATTTTTTGGATCTGTGGAAAAATTTGAACCTGGTTCATTTTTGTCTTGTTACCATAATATTATAGCAGCTTATGCAAATTAAAGTGGTATGATTTTTCATCTACTTTACATTTGTCGCGATATCGTCAGCGTTCTGACAATGTTTTGTTCAAATGTCCATATTGTTTTGAAATCCAAGTTTTAACACTTAAACTGTAGTAGTTCTGCAGATATGATATTTATAAATATTTTGTATAAAGTCATCCTCCCCTTGCTAAAATTACTTAGGTTGTCATAGCATAGGTTTTATATAAAATGCTATATTTTGTTATTTTCTTATGGATATTTAATATTTTTATAGGAAAAATGTACATAATGTTTTAACCGAGGTACTTAAGAACCTCCTTGCAAGATCGTTTTAAAATTTATCCAATAGTTTTTACGTGACACCGGTAGAAAAACAGGCAGCTATTCAAAATTTTTTTGTATACCGATTACTTTTTGCACCAGAAAAAAAAATCACATGAAAGGTTTTTTACTAACTCTTTCAAACAGCTTCTACTGTACCTACCTCAAGAGTGATGCCCACGCTACAGTAGGGCAGAAACAAAATAACTCAGATATTTGTAAATAAATATGGCGATTGATCCAAAATTTGTCATGAGCATAGCAGAGGAGTATCTGAGCTTAAGTTTTGAGGGTGGGTACCATACACTTTTCAGTGGTGGCGCTATGTGGTCTTAAAGTTGGTTACCTCGCAACTAAAAACTCTTTTACAGCTTGCCACTTCTTTAATTTTGTCTGATTTTTAAAAATTATCCACAGTTCAAAAGGTCTAGTTAGTTCCTAAAATATAAATTAGTCAAGTGCGAGTTAGACTCACACACGTAGGGTTCCGTACTATGTTTAGTACAACTTTAAAAATTCAAGTTGTTAATTTTTTCATGTCTTATGAGTCACCCTTTAATTTTAAAATTAAAGTCATAATTGCATCACTGTTGGAACACCCTTTAAATTTTAGCAATTTTTGTTATAGCGGCCATGGTAATACACTATCTTTAAAAATATACATGCGCCTACCTATTGCGGTTCAAAAAATAAGGTAATATAGGTGAAAAACATGTCAGTGATGGAACACCTTTTAGATATTAGTAATTGTTACAGCGGCCGAAGTGCAACATCTACTGTAGACATTTAAAAAGTCTACCTATTATGGTTCAAAAAATAAGGCTATTTACATACAAATCACGTCTTCGTCGGAACACTCTTTAATTTTGTTATTTTTTATGGCGGCCATGGCGATTCTCTATCAAGAATCTACCTATTACTATTAAAAAAATAAGTTACTATACGTAAAAAACATGTCACTGTCAGGCCATGGAAGCACATCTTCTATACAAATTGGAAGAGTCTACCTATTACGGTTCAAAAAATATGTCGTTATAGATGCAAAAGACGGAACTGTCGGAAAACCCTTTAAATTTTTATTGTTTTTATAGGAGTCATAGTAATACACCATTTGTGAAAATTTCAAGAGTCTATTTATTAAGGTTAAAAATTAGTCATTGTGTATGCAAATCACGACATTGTCGGCACACTCTTTAATTTTTACTATTTGTTATAATGGCTTCCTGTTTTATCTTTTTATAGTGAACTAAGTTTTAATTACTGTTTGTAAATTTCAAGTGTATTTCACCTACAGTTCACGAAATAGGCACATATTCGTGAATAACACCTCTCTATCGGAACACCCTAAACGTTTTAGTATTTGCTGCTATAGCGGCAACAGCTATACATCATCTGTGAAAATTTTAAGAGTCTACCTATTACGGTTCCAGAGATAAAAGGCGATGACAGACGGACAGACGGACAGACATTGTAGCGAAAACAATAGGGTGACGTTTTTACCCTTTGTATACGGAACCCTAAAAATTATGCTTTAATCTGCAAATTATGTTTTAAAATTATCGAGTTATAAGCATTTTAAAAATTAAAAATTTTTGGTAAAATTTTTAGCAAATTTTTTAAACTGTTTATCGTAGTCAGCCAGCAAAATTTAAAATATTTAAAAAAAAATTAAGATTATATATGTTCTGAGTTAAAAACTAGACGATTTTAAATTTAAAAAATCCAAAATTATTGAATTTTAATGTATTTTAGCCTAAAAAGGGTTTTTTCATAGAAACAAATTATCTTAAAGAATATATAAAAATTTTATATTTTTTGTTAGCTAACTATATGTGCGTACGCTAAAACCAAATTTCGTTTAAAATTGATCATTCTTGAAGAAGATTGAGGTCCTTGAATTTGACCTATTTTACCTTGAAATTTTGATTTTAGATTATATGTTCTAAAATCCCAAAGCTGGTATCAGAAAAAGAAGACCGCCATATTAAACCTATATATTTATGGGCAAAATACAACAAAATTCCAATTTTGTGATTTTTGGTCTTTATTTGGGAATAAGAATCTGGTTTTTATTCAGAAAGTTTGAAATATCCACTGACGATCTGGTTAAGCACCTGTGAAATAGCTATATGGATATGCTTTCCGCATAGTAATCTGTTTGGGTAACTATATTTTTTGAAAATAAATATTTTATGATTCGTTAATAAAATATTTATTTAATACATTTTAAAAAGGAATTATTATTTTTAGAAATAAATAATGTTATATATTAAAATTCCAAATATAATTTTTTAAAGACAAAAAAATATTTTCTATTTCATTTTTGCCCTTGGGATCAACAAAACTTATTCCAATTCTCGAATTTGAAGATTTATAAAATAAGATCGCATTCAAACAATTAATCAAATAATAAATTTTTTTCAGTTGCCTCTAAACAAACAATAAATATCATTTTACCCTTCTGTAATGCTCGAAAAACCTGCTGTTCTTTCAATACTCTTGTTAAAGTCTTATAAAATTTCAAATAATTATCCCATGTTGATTTTTGAAAATATAAAATCAAATGTTGGTAACACCCGTATATTTTTTTATTTCATTGAATATCTTTCAAAATGATCCCATATACATAATTGAGTGATCAGTAATAAACATCATCAAAAATGTTAAACATTTCTTTTAAAATATATTTTGTTACAAAAATACGAGTAATCTTCAAAAAATTGATCAGTTAAACAAACTGCTTTACAAAGGTAATTCGTTTGCAGCGATTCCTCTTTTTGTAATGATAAATGATCTCATCAAGAGGTGTCAGACAGACAACTCAACATTGAGCTAAAACCATTAAGTTGCTTCATTATTATTTTTAGTAAAAGCCTTAAAAAAATAATAAAGTTGTTTAACGTTTAACAAAAAAAAAAGTGCAAACATTTTAGTTATTTTACCTTCATTTCCTTTTGCATTTATTAAAAAATAAATGAAAATATTTACTTCACTACGATCATAAAAATTAGTTGTTTGTATTCATAAACAAATATTTAAATATCTGATTGGTTCCTTATTCCTTTTCACAAGTATTATATTTTGAACTTATAACGACCAGCAATTTCTGTCTTGCAAAATCAATACAGTTTATATTCCATCTTTTGATGATTAAAATAGATTAATGTCCCACTGTATTATTCAATAATGAAACAATAAACCACAGATCATGAGTAGTACTGGTAATTTCTACTATTGTCTATTAGTCAATACTACCCAATACATATCAATTGGGTACTCAATAGTACTCAGTACTGTTGTTTTCATAATAGAAATGCGCTGTTAATCTAAATTTGTATGCGGTCTTTAAATTTTCTATTCAATTTGTTTCTAAAAATATGAAGCTAAGATTTTGAGTACTGAAAAAAAAAAACATTGAATACTTAATATTCGGTACCCACTAGTCGATACATTGCAGCACTATTTTAGAGACCATGGTTTCTTAGTCTTATCGACTGCTTCACTCATAGATCCATATAACCAGAGAGTGTATATTTCTTTTAAATCTTCCCTTTACTACCATCAATCTGTTCCTACAAATATAGTTCCAAGAAAAAAATATATGGCAGTCTACTTATAGTAAATTGCAAATTAATAAGTTTTTAAGCATAAAGGAAAAGAGTGCTACCAAATCAATATCAAAGCCGCAATGTGATGTCGGTCACTTTCAGTTGCACTAGGATACATTGGACTACTCTCGTCGACTAGGTGATGGAAGGTTTCCACAAAAAGGGCTAATGCTTTTTAGTATAGCTAACGAAACTTTATTTTACATACCTCTCTGGACCTTAATTAAATATTTAATTGAATTAATTGAATTAATTCAATTATTTATTTAATTAAATGTTGCTCTGTTTTAATTAACTATATATTTAAATCATTAAAACTAAGTAAATTTGTATATAAAACTAATTAAAATCTTTAATTGGTGTAACATTTTTATTTCTTTGTACTTACTAGTGAAAGATCTTAACTTTAATCAGAAGAAACAGCTTATTCACTGAGCGCTAAAGCTCTTATATATCATGACTCTCGTAAACTGAGCCACGATTAAGAGGACAAGCAAACGGTTGCCTCCTTCTTCTCCCCACGCAATCATACCACATGGTTGTGACATGGTTGCAATGAACAACTTATAGTTGTTTTAATCATTGCTATAGTCACGATAAATAAGATTTTTTACTATTTGATAATTGAATGGTTACTACACCAAAAAAATGCAACATGGTTGGTTTTATTATATGATGGTCATGTTATAACATTGTTATTTTAAGTTAAACAATAACATGGTTCTAATATAACAATGTTAGAAAAATATTACATACAATGATATAATTTAGTCATAATATGTTGCTCTTCGATTATGGTTAGATTAACCATGTTTTTCCATTATGTGCTTTGAACAGGTGAACCAAATCTTCATTTTCTAGTGCACTGTTACTTGCGCCTAGCTAATCTATCATCACTACATCTAGATAAAAGCAATTAATTCGTTGTAATACTAAATGGTTTTCTATTTCATTCACTTATTCGTAGTAAGACACGACCTGTGCTTATGTTTACTTTTTGAATTCAATTTTTACTACTCTTTATTCGTATTAATATTTGTTTCGCACCAGACGTAAAGATATCGCCTTATTGGATACAAATGAGCTGAACATTTGTAGCTGGCTAACCTGGGCTGACTCTGTCATATATTAAAAATTAAATATTTCTAATTATTTGATTTAAAGGTTATTAAAGGAAGAAGGCCGCTGCTATATATATGTTTCTATAATTGTAATTATAAAAGGACTTACTGCTAAACTAAAACAAGGGTGTAAGGCGTAAAATAACTGTCAAAAATTCTCATGTACATACATACAAAATGTATAAAGCAAACCTGGGAAATTCAAATTTGACAGAGCATTAGGTAGTGAAGTTGGGTGCGAACAAAATGTTATTGTTTTGTTTTGTAAGAGTGGTGTATTTTAGCTTTTTACTGATTTATCTAGCGATTTTATCTCTATTTTGTGCTTAAATTTATTAGATTTTACTAACCAAAAATATGTTAACATTACTGTTTGGTTTGTTTAGGTTTTAGGTTTGTTTGAAGCTTGGCGCTAGACGTCGTTACGCCTTACGCGCTTGTTTAGGTTAAGCAATTAAATGATAGAGCAGTATTCCCATAACTTCTTATAACTTATAACCACGAAAGTTTTTTTATTCTTAAAAAGTAGTTCTACTTACCAATCGATTACTAGAAAAAATCAAATGTCGAAAATACCTAAAAATTTGCCAGACATCTTTTGTAACGTCAGATTTAAAAAAAACTGGCTTATTCCTTGTGCGAATTTGTAACGACTTATTGACTTCTCCTCGTTACTGTACGCATAATTCATTATTTCTTTGACTTATGATTAATGATGTTAACTTTTTTGCCTTCATTGTTTTCTAAATCACCTTCCAGTTAATTATGTTGAGTTTCGTTAAATAAAAATGCATCAAAAAAATCAAGGCATAAACGATAAGGTGAAGCTGGTTAAGACAATCAGCTGTGTTAATAAGCCAAGAAAAATGACTTCATTAAATTCATTAGCGCCCATGTGTGAAATATATTTGATTGTTTTTCAATTATTTGTAACAAAAGGATTCCAGTTTTATGTATAATCAGTTTTATTATTTAAATTGCCGTTTTCACATTTTGAAAATATAAAAATACACAGCGTGAATTCAAGCTACTTTTGCTCTCTAGATTTAAAATCTATATCTACATAAACATCTATACATATAACAAATCTGTAAAAAAAAATTGTATACAGAAATGGTCCTGTTCTGTACACAATTTTGAAAATTTTGTTGGCGGTGCAGATAGTAATCAAAATTGAATACAAAATACCAATTTTTGGAATATTTGTATGTCTATGTGTGTTAGCATCACGTAAAATCTACTGTATAAATTTAAATAAAATTTTCAGCGGAGGTATCTCGGCTTAAATAAAGGATACTTCTTCTCTGTAAAAATATCTCACTTCCAGAAGAAAATAGAGAAAAAGTAGTGAAAGTCCGCAATTTTACCGATTTAATGGTACTGCGAATTTGGCAGCACCTCTTATTTTTGTCAGCGGGAAAACTTAATTACAGATTTCTACAATAATTTTAGTATTTCATGTAAATTTTTAGAATTTTATTTGAGACCATTGTTCTTGGGACATAGTTACCCAGGGATGGGATCCTCTATATTAAGTAGAATGAACCGCAGTAAAAGTAAGAGGTTTAAACTTGGGTGTGGATTACATTCAAAGCAAAACCGAACAAAATATTGCTAGGGTGCTGACGATACGGCAGGAACTGCTAGTTTATAAATATAATAAAATAGTAACTCATTTCATGTCTCTCTTTTTTTGTGTTCGCATTACGTAAAAACTACGGAATGGATTTTAACAAAATTTTGAGAGGAGGTAGTTTAGTATTCTAACTCTAATATAAGATAACAAGAAAAATATCTTATTTTCAAGAGAAAGTGAAGAAAAGGCAGTGGAAGAACAATCTGATTTTTTTATTTTTAAAAGCTGTTTATTTTATGCAATGTTGCGGAACAGATGGCGCTGTTTTATAATAATGAGTAAATCATTTGCTGTCTGCCGTTTTTAGAGCTTTACAATAGTTTTTATAATTTTATAATTTTATATAAATTTCAAAATTTTATCCAGGGATGGGTATCTTTATATAAAGTAAATACGTAAGAGCCTTAAAATATGGTGTGGATTACTTAAAAAAGAAAAATCGATAATATTGTTAGGACGCACACAACGTCTGTGGATACAGCTAGTCCATATATGTATATAACTAGCTATCCCCGGTGCGCTTCGCTACACCTTACCAAAAAAAAAAAAAAAAAAATACAATAAACACTTGGAAGAAAAGTATGACTAACCTTTAACGCGAAAACGCACGCTATTCTCAAGACAAAAATGTTCCCATCCAACCTATTTTTTGCTAGACTATACGTATTAACATGATAAAAATTTTTTACTATTAATGGTCTGTATTTTGCTAGACTATGCACATTAGTATTATGCAAAGTTTCAAGACTATACCTAATGTAATTCTCTAGGTACGCGATAATAATTGGTCACTTTGTATAGGAGGTACCACGCCCTCCATTCAAATTCAGTCTGTGTTTCTCTACTCACTGTATCTTAATATGGGGGTTACTGATGCAAAATTCCAAGTCGCTACCTAGTGCAGTTCTCTAGATGCAGGATAATAATTTTTTACTTTATATGGGGGGTACCACGCTCACTGTCCCAACTCAGCCTATGTTTTTCTAGAGTATACGCATGGGTATGGGGTTTACTTGCACTCATCTTGAAGACTATATCTATTATAGTTCTCTATATAAAAAAAAATTTTTCACTTTGTCCCACTGTGCTAATTCAATCTGTATTTTGTGCAGACTATGCAAATTACCACAAAGGCTACTCCTGCAAAGTTTCAAGGTGCTATCTATTGCAGTTCGCCAGGAATACGATAATAATTTTTCACCTTGTATGGGTGGTACCACGCCCACTATTCCAATTCAGTCTGTGTTTAGCTTAACTATGTACGTTAATATGATGGTTATTGGTGCAAAATACCTAGGCGCTACCTAGTACAGTACTCTAGATACCGGATATTTAATAACAAACTGTGAAAATTTCAGAAAGATCGCTTCATTGGTGTAGGCAAATATAGCTTTCCGACAAACAAACACATTTTGTGCTTTATATATATAGATAAAACTGTAACCAGACAGACCGTATCTGTAATTTAAATATTTTATGTTATTGCTTTTGCTGGTGGAGATATGGAATACAAAACACAAGTTTTTGAATTTTTTTCTGAAGAGGTTTGCCGTTTCAAGCACTAAAGGCACTCCTGAAGCAATAACCCTTTAGCAGGTGAAACAGATAGTTAGAAATAACCGGGATTTCTTAAGCTGAATAACTGCTTTAGTGAAAATTCATGGCAAACTAAGTATAGTTTGGTCAATTTAGATATGGGAGGAGATAATACTTGCAGACTGTACCTAAAAGAAGATTGCATATTGTGTGTGAATATCCAAATGACTAGCTTTAGGTTTATAACCTCGGGCAGACAAATGTAGATGCTTTAGGGATCTTAGCCTTGGCAAACATTACCAAAGTAAGGGCTACTGACACACCAAGTCTCAATAAAAGTAAGGTACTAAAGATTATTGCTGAACGGAGGGGTCGAAAAGGGATATATAAAGTAAGTGGTCTACTTCTTAACTCTTTATAAATATGTATATATAGATCTGAATGATGCCAAATGGTTGATAACAATAACTGAAATTTTAAATAAAGTCGCATGAGGTGCAATGCAAAAGACTACAGCAACAAACCTCCTATAAAATTATATACCTCGTATATTATTCGTCCTAAAATAATACTAAAACATATAAAAAATTAATATAAAAAAATAATAAAATTTTCCGTTTCTATACGGAATTAATGAAACAATTACTTTAAACAAAAACCTATAGAAAATTCAACCATTAATTTTATTTTATTAACACAATTCAACAAAATATTGGTTACACCAACGCATTAAACACATTCAAAACATGATTATATTTTTTAGCCATTTCCTATACATTAATACAACAACAAATACATTTGTATCTTTATACATTTGTAAATTCATTTGGTCCGTCTGCGGAATTCAAGATTGTTTTTATAAAAAAAAATTGTGTCTTTGAAAAGAACTGTTGAAGTTAAATTTTGTGTTGTTTGTAAGAATGTAGTTTGCCTGTCTGTCTGTCTGTTAATATGTTTAGATTCATACTCGTTAAACCTTTTTAACCGTTGTATGGTCAAGAGTTGTTAACCATATTAAAGTGTTCAATGATTAATTACACGCGTCTAAGATTAATTGAAATCAATCACAGCTGAAGTTAACTAATGGCAACACGTTTGTAATGCTCAAGTTAATACTTTATTTCATATTGATGCTTCATACTTCAAATTGTAGTTGCTGTTGTTGGTGGTGTTAGTTGGGGCCGCTCTTTTATTAATGTTTTTTCTGTTCTTGCTCAAGTTGTTATTGTTGCAAGGGTAACCATTTACAGATATTTCTTGTTATTTCAATAAAATTAAAAAAAAAAACTACTGAATGCTTTTAAAATAATGATAAAAAGCTCTACCTAGACCATCTCAAATATTCACGAAATTTATTCATTTTAATGTTTATAAATAATTAAATATTTTTAATTAAGCTTTCGAGTCTTCGATACGTTTGCATGTTGTGTGATTTTTTTTTTTATAAAATACCATATGAATAGTTAATTTACTGTCATTCAAGCAAAAGCCAATTACATGTCATTGCCCTATTGTGACATTTGAAATTAGTCTACTATGTTTTGTTTATAATCCCTTTTAAACGAAATACATAAACTATATTGTGTAAATACTACACAATTATTATACAGTGAACCTAACGAGCTAAATGCAGTTGAAATGAATTAAATAAATAGAACGAAAACAATAAATAATTAATTATATCATGCTACTTGTAACCCACAAGTGACTATTCGACCACGGTTTGTTTGATATAAACTAAAAACTTGAAATAACTTTTAAATATGACCCTCAAAAGTAATAATCTAATGGTAGTTAACTTCAAGTACTAGCATTTTCTAATTACGGGGTCCTCAAAGTTTAAGCAACTGCATGTTGCTATAACCTCAAACCGGCTAACGATAGATTGCTAATTTTTTTACTAGCGTTTTCTGTTACGTTGTTTACAAGCCTACGGAAGATCCGTCGTTTTACGTTGCGGTTAAGAAAATTCATGGGAGCGGAATTTAAAGAATCAAATTTTTTAGCATTTGTCTGGAAAATAGCAATTAGTAATTTATATCTACACATATAATAAAATAGTAACTTATGTCCTGTCTGGCTGTCTATCTGTCTGTGTTCGCATCACGTAAAAACTATTGGATGGATTTTAACAAAATTTTGTGAGGAGGAATGTGGAGAGAAAGCAGTTAAAGTACGCTGATTCCTTTTTACCGATTTAAAGGTACTGCATACTTTAGGGCATTTTTGATTTTTGAAAGTAGTATATTTTAAGGAATATTGAGCAACAGATGGCGCTGTTTTAAAATAATTAGTATTTAGAATTTCATCCAGAAATGGGTACATTTATATAAAGTAAATACGCAAGAGTCTTATGTGTGAACAAAATATTTGCATTTGTACGTTACAATGATCCTATGCAGACCACTAACTTTATGTGTCCCCTTCTGCTTCCTTCGTAGCTAGAGAATTCTGGCACCCGATTGGTAGTTTTTAACTACCTTACTTTGATTAAGTCGAGAACTGGCACTGCCTTTACTCTCGAATAAAGTGATTTTAGACTGTCGACCTTCTTTGTCATAACAGATTGATGTCTCAAAAGCGTTCACATGTAATAAATTTTGACACATGGTCCTAAGCCTAACGCAAGCCAGTGCTAGACATTAACACAACATGTCCGCTTCCGTCTCAGCATCATCCGTGCATAGTCCCCAAGTATCACCTTTTTGGATTTTCATCTTTGCCCAAAGTTGCTTGTGGTTTCCAAGGCCTGTTACTAGGCTAGCTATCCAGCTTAAGGGACCTAGAGTATATTCAAGCAACTTCCTGGACTTCCTGCTGGAGACAATTCCTTGCAAGAAATTGCACTTATTAACAATCGGAGTAAATTCAGTGTCTAATCACTATACCTCTTGCCAGACTTCCTGGTCCATTACTGTTAATTATCACAAAATTCCTAGTAAAAGGATGTCCACCCACATGGTCCTTCATATTCTCAGGTAAGTCTATATTACTACTGTATGTCATGAGGAATCCAGAGTTTGCTCGACTTCATTTAGCCAACCTTATCGCCACCGCATGGTGGTATAAGTTGAACTACTGAGAGTATATTCAGTAACAGCGAGACATACCCTTAAGCCTGCTAGCTGATGGCCAAAGCGCTATAAAGAACTACGAGTAAAACCATACAAAAGTACGCAAAGGGACCACAAGAACCTTAGTGATTCAGTTTATCGAACATAAAATCGACGGCCGGTGCAACCTAACCTAAGATTAAACGCCGGTTTAAAATACAATTTGCTTCTAGCAAGAGTAAATTTATTAAAATACTAGCTGTGCCCGCCACTTCGTCAGCGTCCTTGCAATATTTTGTTCGATTTTGCTTTGAAAGCAATCCACACCAAAGACCCATACTTTATTGGTACTTCAGTTATGGGTTATGCATTTAAATTATATAAAGGTTTTCATCCCTACTAAAATATGCCGCCTTAAAGTATGCATATGGGTAAGTTCTTCAGTTATGGTTTATTTATCTACTTTCTATAAGGGATCTCATCCTTACTAAAATAACTGCATACTTTCACTGCTTTTTCTACACTTTCTCTTCGAAAAACGATATTGTTGCGAAAAAAATATCCTATATTGGAATCAGCGTACATCCTTCCAAAATTTGGTTAAAATCCATCCAGTAGTGTTTACGTGATAAAAAAGATAAAGAAAGACAGACAGACAGAAAGTGAGTTACTGTTTGGTTATATTTATAGATTTTCAAGTATTTTGGCAATAATCTATACATATAATAAAATAGTAACTCATTTTCTGACTGTTTGTCCGTCCGTCTGTCCTTCTTTCTTTGTGTTTAGATCACGTAAAAACTACTGGATGGATTTTAACAAAATTTTGTGAAGATATACCTTAGTAACCTGATTACAACATACGATACTTTTTTCCGCAAGTTATTTTAGTAAGGATGATACCCTTTATATAAATTGAAAGTAAATACATCAACCATAACTGAAGCATTAACTGATATGTAGCATAATTCAAGGCGGAACTAAAAAAGTGAGAGTCTTTGGTGTGAATTACTTTCCAAGCAAAATCGAACAAAATATTGCAAGGACGCTCACGAAGTGGCGGGCACAGCTAATATTAAAATATTTTCAAGTTTTTGGCAATAAAGCGTCGAGTATTCCCTTTCAAGTGTGTAATCGTTTATAGGTTTTATGCATAGACCTGGGAGTTTACATACCCACAGGTAAATTAATCTAATGTATCAAATCACATGAACGACTTCCATTTGAGGCACATAAATGTTACTAAACATGACTCTATACCGCTTACCGTTTATTATAACATTCTGACCATCATTATTTGTGAAGACATATGGAACAATGATTCCGCCACGAAGTGCACCAAACAGTGAGCCATTTTGTATGTTATAGTTAATAGTAAGTTAAGAGTAAACATATTGCGAAATCGATCCATAGTTTCTCTAATTAATCGCTCTAATAGACAATTATGTGCAGCATAAAATGCACGTTATTTCAAATTGAACCATAATTCTCAAAATAAATTTGATCAATTTGCAAACGTTATTCTGGCATACGTCTTTTCATGATATATTGATATACCAAACTTACATCAAAACAACCGAAAACTGTCAAGTCAACTGTCACAGAAAACAGTGCTATGATTTGCATGCTCTAAACAAGGAAAGCAATAAATATGCATGTGTGCGATTTATGTATTTTCTACTGGTATTTTTATTGTCTATCAGCTCGTCCACTGCCAAGCTAAATGAATAAAATTTAAGTTCTTAGTTTTAAGATGATGTACTAGGATAAGTTCATTTTTATAATTTACCCTTTACTATATTAGTACGTATACATACACAAAGATATTTGTATATTTGACGGTTGATGATACCTAATAAAACTTTGACTGACATTTAACTGTCATTACTGGTTTATTGCTTTCCCCCAGATTAATCTAAAACAACTATTTGAAATGCCACTGTAAGGTTTGTATAGTGGAGTCGAAGTTTACATATGAGTGCAATGGTGTTGTACATGGCGTGTCCTGTTTTTTTTTTTTTTTTGTTTTGTTAATGTGACAATCAGCTAAAAGTGTGATGGACACATAAACCATAAAAAAAAATAAATCTAGGCTGTAGGACACTTGGTATGTAATTGAGTTTTATGGATAAATATTGATTACCAACAATATGAATAAATTATTAAAATATGAAAGTTCTACAGCAAGGATAACAAAAGTTAACAATTACAGTAAATACATATATAGGGTGTTTTTTTTAGCTGCATGATGCATTAAACACATAGACAACATCACGTTACCGACTACAAACTGTCTAAAAAAATACACACGTTTATAAGAAGCGTTTTTTAAAGCCATTAAAGCTTGTTCGCTACACGACCACCGTTCGCTACACGACCACCGTTGTGGCTGTATTCAACTACTTTCTATTTTTGTATGCGACAATTTTATTTTATTCAACCAAAGAAAATGTTTGTGGTCGGGTAGCGGTGTAGCCAATGTCGTCTATGTGTTTAATGCATGAAAACTATTGATATCGATAACTATAGTTTGACAGCTAAGATTGTCAAACTGTATTGAAACTTCTGTTTAGTTAGATTTGGCAAGTTAGCATGGATCAAACAAAGCTGTTGAAAATTACTTTGAAAAAAATAAATCTGTTCGCGAAGTTCCTACTGCACTACGTCCAGTTTACGGTCAACATTATCGGCCCATTGTGCCAGCAATTCGTGCTGTTGTTGACCTTTTTCGCAATTACTATTCTCTTCTCGATTCAAAGTCATCAACAAGAAAAAGAAATGTGGGTAGCGAAGAGAATATTGCTGTTGTAGCTCGAAGTATTGAAGAAGACGCCGAAATGTCGATTCGTCGTCGTTCTTACTATTGACCTTTAGCCTTCGACTAAGTGGAAAATTTTAAGAAAGAATCTTGGCTCACCTGCCTATAAAATACAGCACGTACAAGAATAGATGCTAAATGCCATGGTTTGCATAGCATTTTTACTAGTTGGGCTGATTTAAAAATTTTGCCCAAAATGAGCATTTTATCGAAGAATTGTGTATAATAATGAAGCTCATTTCTGGTTATATGTTTATGTCAATAAGCAAAATTGCCGTATTTGAAGCGGAGGCAAACCTCAAGCCGTTAACAAATCACCTTTACATCCAATAAAATTGACTGTTTAAGGCGGTTTACACGCTAGCGGTATCATTAGTCTTTTGAATTGCGTTGCGTCGCTATCTGACTGAATTTATATTTTAATTAATTAGCCAAATATCAACGACATTTGGTTCCAATAAGATTTCGCAACTTGCCATACCGAGCGCTTAACAATCCCATTATTGCAAAATCAATATTGTGAGAGGCGATTTAACGCCCTATGTTAAAGCATTGGTTTATGCCGACAAATTAGAAACTATTGCAGCAATGGAAGCCAATATTCCAGCCACTATTGAGGCCACACACATTTATTGGAAAAAGTAATCAAAAATTGGTCTGCTCGAATGGACCATTTTACTCGTAGCCGCGTCGAACGTACGCCGATAATCGCGTTTAAAAAATAAATGCCATTAAATTATCTACCAGATTATAATAAAAAAAATATCATTTTAATTTTTCGTGCATCTAAAAAATACCCTTTACACAGATAGTAGTTTAATATAATGGTCAAAAATAATAAAAAGTATCAATTATTTTAGATTAAAAGACTAATTGAAATTTTTTGAACAAGTTAACACATTGAACACATTGTTACTATGTATAACTTACATTAATTATTTTATTTTTTCATATTTTCCTGTTCAGTCTAATGTGACACGTGTTGTTCCATTGACTCATTGTCCTTCATAAAACCTATTCTCTACATAAACGTATTTATTTTAAAGTGTGAAACCGTAAAAAACTTTTAAGTAATTAAAATTAAAAATTCTAATTATTTTAAATTCAAGCTGCATCATGTGGTATTAGATAATATTAAAATGTATCCTTAGAGCCTTATCAATTGTCTAAACACGTAAAAGGAAAAACAAAAAAGTATACACAATTATGAATTATACCCCTGGGGCGTTAAATCCGAATATCGGTTACAAAATATCACCTCGCTGTTGTCTCTAATCGTATCACTACATTCAAAAGTTATAAAGGAATGAGTGGCTTATGACCATCCTTTATTTATTAAAATTTTCACCTTAAATACATATAATGAGGGTGGAGTTTGGGAGTTGGTGGTTTAGTTACATTGCCACAAACATTACAAATATAAACTTGTATGGTTAAGTTATTACACATGTGGTTAATTATAATTAGGCAATTTCATTATAGGCCTAAACAGAATAAATCAAAGGCAAAAGAATCAAAATGGTAAAAAGGAGAAAACAAGACGGATGACCGTTATACCGCTTGTTTGAGCGCATGTAGTTGTATCTGGTTGTGTACATGTAGTTTTGTGTATATGGCTGTGTTTGTGAGTGAAAAAACACTTTGTGTATTTGACGTGTGCTTAGTTATCATCAGCAATAATTAAGATGTACTGAAAGAAATATTATCGAGGATAAATGGAAAAAATAAAAATCATATATCCTTTAATTAATTTTTTATTTGGGACCGATATTTGAATAAGATTTTACACTGCTGTAAAGTTTGATGAAAAAGAGGATGGTTTGATTTTAAGACTTAAAAACTGGAGTTTTGTGTCAATGTAATGCAAATGTGTTTGAAATCTATCAGCATTGGCCAGGACTAAAAGATCATCTCTGAAAATTTAAAGATTTCTTTTTAACTCATCAATCAACTTGAATTTTGGTATTAATGCTATTAATATACTTATATCATTTTAGTTATTTGTTTATACTTCATTTCAATTAGTTTATCATCACAATATATTCAAGAGAAACCCATTTTTAGGGTTCTGTACCCAAAGGGTAAAAACTTAACCCTATTGTTTTCGCTACAATGTCTGTCCGTCTGTCAGCGCCTTTTATCTCTGGAACCATAATAGGTAGACTCCTGAAATTTTCACAGAAGAAATTTTCACATAATTTTCAGAGAAGATGTAAACCTGTGGCCGCTATAGCAACAAATACTAAAATTTATACAGTGTTCCGAAAGTGACGTGTTATTTACGATTATGCCATTATTTCTTGAGTTGTAGGAGGAAACTACTTAAAATTTGCAGACAGTATTTAACACTATCTTCACTTTTATTAAAGGGTGTTCCGGTAGTGACGTGGTTTGCATGTATATGGCCTAAGTTTTGAATGATAATATGTAGAATCTTGAAATATTTACAGAAGGTATTACTATGGCCACTATAACAAATAGTAAATAGTAAAAATTAAAGGGTGTTCCGACAGTGACGTGATTTGAATGAATATGGTTTAATCTTTTAACCACAACAGGTAGAGTCTTAAAATTTTCACAGATGGGGTATTACCATGACCCCTATAAAAAACAATAAAAATTAAAGGGTTTTCCGGCAATGACATGATTTGCATGTATAATGCCTTATTTCCTGAACCGTAATAGGTAGACTCTTGAAATTTTGTACAGAAGATGTGTTGCCGCGGCCGATATGACAATTACTAAAAATTGACAGTGACATGTTTTTCACGTATATTGACTTATTTTTTAATCGTAATAGGAAGATATTATTGATATATTTATATCAATATTTATAGAAAGGAAATTGCCATGGCCGCTATAAAAAATATTAAAATTAAAGGATATTGCGACAGTAACATGATTTTGATGTAGATAGCCTTATTTTATAAACCGTAATAGGTAGACTCTTGAAATGTTTACAGTAGATGTGTTACTTCGGCCGCTATAACAATTACTAAAAATTGAAGGATCTCTATTAGTGACACGTTTTTCACGAATATTACCTTATTTTTTTAACCGCAATAGGTAGGCCCCTGATATTTTTATAGAAAGTGTATTACCATGACTGCTATAACAAAAATTACTAAAATTAAAAGGAGGTTTCAATAATGATGCAAGTTTTAATTTAAAAATTAAAGGGTGTCCCATAAGACATAAAAAATAAACAACCTGAATTTTTAACTTGTACTGAATATAATACGGAACCAACCGTCTGTGCGTCTAACTCGCACTTGACTGATTTAATAATCGTATAAAAATTTTTAAGGGTGTCGTGTAAAATAACCATTTTCAATGCGAGTAAATAAATGTTGGTCATATTAAGCTTAAATATAAACGTGCCTTTTTCTTTCTATGGTTAGTCTGGTTTGCAGTTTTCCAAGTTGTCACCTCTAAAACTCCTTCCCAATGCCCCCAATTTCGTAGTACTTATATCGCTCATTACACTTGAGTTACCTTATTTCTCTCGGATTAATCTTTTCTCCCTTTTAAAGGCTTCGTTTTCTATCTCGGTCTATCTAGTTCCCTGGAAGTTTGTTTCTCTTTTGTAAGGACTGGGTTTAAATTTACGAAATCATCGCTTAAATTATCTTTCTATCAGAGCCACTACAGAGATTGATATTACCTTAAGTTTGGTTCAATTACTTATAACATGAATTACAACTTATTTTCCTATGTGTATATTTATTATATCAAAGAAATACTGATCCATTTTTAGAGTTAAAAATTAAATGAGGGTTGTAATTTCTGGGGCATGTAAACAATTGTTCTGTATTAATGGTTGGTAGTATGAAAATATTTGGTAGTTAGCAAGTCAGCTAACTGTCAAGTTAAGTTTTACAGGTTATATGAACCTTTTGTCGCTTATTCATACAAGCTATTCAAAATCAACTGATAAGCGAAATACTATTTTCAATGACAACCTGAAAACAAGCTGTCTAAACAACCACCCTTATACCAAGTAATATAAAATATTCCTTTAACATAATACTCGATAGCAGGTTGACATGTTGCTGTTCTATTTCAGTTGTTACCTTTTATTTTGATTTTTTGGTGGGCTTGTACAAATTATATTTTATCCACCAACAAACAGTATTAGTTTGTACCTTTGATTGAGCATATCCGCTGGGATTAATGGGGATGATTTTTCTGGAATATCAGTTTGCCACAATAATGTGCAACGCCAACAACGTTAATGATGAGCTCTACGTT
Organism: Phasia obesa; assembly: GCA_949628195.1. NCBI lineage: Eukaryota > Metazoa > Arthropoda > Insecta > Diptera > Tachinidae > Phasia > Phasia obesa. Next base: position 167,978,777 of record OX451215.1, on the reverse strand, counting down.
AGAGAATGAAATGAAATGGCAATTGAGAAGTGTGGTTTTATTAATACGACCACCCAACCGAAAAATATTAGCTTTTTCCATACAATTGATACGATTTGATGTCTATTGACAATTAAACAATGTCTGTGTGTATTATTACTGCTTTCAATTCGTAACGATAAAGATCTATTAGGTAAGCTTTTGTAGACATTTGGGAAATTAATATGACTTGGCTTATGTAGCTTTAAGGGGTTTCGGTTTTTCTTTTTACTTTTTTTTTCTTTTTATTTGGCTTTGAAAAATACTAAATTATTTATTATGCAGCTTTAGGTGAAGGGGAAAAAATTCAAAGCAATTTTTACAAATTTTTCTGTGGTTTATTAGCTGGGATTAACATGTCGTACAAGTGGATTAATGAAATTAAATTGTTTGAACAAGTTGTTCTATTTAGTAAACAACTCATAAAAATGAAAGGTATTTTTGAAAAAAGTTTCAAACTTTATTATTTTATTAGAATTTTAAATATCAAAAATAAATTAGTTACGCTATGCAACAATGTAAAAAATCTTTTGTGCTGATCCGATAACCACTATGCACCCAATTCTGTTTTTACACGGTGTTTTTTTACACGGTTTTGATTTAACATAGTTTGAAAAAAAAAATATTTTTTTTCTATACGATTTTATTTCATTTATTCGATTCAAAATCTATTGATCTTAGATTTTATTTGTAAAATTTGAGTTTTTCGAAATATTTGTTATCAAAAATTTAATGGATTACAAGCATTTTTACTTGTTAGAGCAATTGAAATGTGTTAATATTTTGTGAACTAAAAGAAGACGTCGAAAATTACAAATAAAAAACTACAACGTAAAGCTATTTCTTTAGAAAACAAAATTGAAATTTTAGATCGCCTACGAAATGGAGAAGGCTCAATCAACATTTCTTGGCAAAATGTTCGGTTTAAACTAAGTCACAGTAAGAACTATAAAAAAAATTAAAATTCAAATAGGCAATAGTTGATTTCTGGAACGAAACTATCTGTTAAGTCTTCATCATACATATGTGTAAAAATAAACATGATATCTTGTTCTTAAAAAAATTCTCGTTTTTCACTAATTTTAATAGGTTTTAGAGATAAGGAACCAATCACCTATTTTTGTATATGATCAATGTCTTTTTTTACGCGGTTTTCTTTTACACGGATTTTTCTGGAGCCAATCTACCGTGTAAAAACAGAATTGGGTGTACTTTCATGTTGTGATCCACTAATATTTTCTTGTTAAAAACTTGTCAATTTTAAGAGTCTGCTTTGAAATTTATAACATATCTTGAGATAGAAACCAAAATATGGCAATTCAGTTTCCTCGTGAGATAACAAAGGTGAGAATTTCTAATTTTTTTTATTTGTAGGGGGTAACCGAAGCAGACCACTAACTTACTGTGTCCCTTCTCGACCCTCTTCGTTGAACAATGATTTCTGGTATCCGACTGGAAATTTACGAACACCTTACTACTGTTTCATACCTGCGACTGATACATTTTCTTAAGGCTAAGGTCTCCATAGCATCCACTCAATATGTGTCTGTCCGTGGTACAAAGCCATTTTTTATGTTAGCCTTTTTCCAAGCACAGTCTGCAAGTATCGTCTTACCGCGATTTTTAACTTGGCCGCAATTAACCATTTGTAGGTGCCCAGGTTATATCGAAGCTCCTTATTGGTCTTCTTGGCAACTTGTAGGGAAAAATTCCAGAGTCTTCTATAGAAATCGAACCCACAACCCCGGACTGATAGACTATCACTATACCTACTATACCACCGAGGCACCTAGTCCTAACTTTTAATATTGTAGAACTTTTTTGTAGTTTCCGAACAAAATTAAGCCGGAAAACAAGAGAATATGTACCTCCATATAAATAAGGAATGCTTAAGTATCTCTTGAGTTATTTTTTAGAATAAATAAAGCTTAAAAAAACGGAGGTCCAATTTCCTTGGCCACGAAATCTATTTTTACGAATAGGCCAAAGCCGCATGTTTGTTGACTTTTCAGAAAATTTCAGAAAGCGACCATATCAGTAGTAGTTTCGGAATGTATATATAGAAGTAGTAGTTCTATAGAAGTAATAGTAAACAAACAATATGTTTTGATATTTTTTAAATCATAAAATCTGTCATTAAGAGAGTACTAAGTTAGCTGCTAATTTTGGCAATTCACGTATATGAATTTTCAAAGACTTCATACTGCTACGCAATAGCATTGATAATTGACTTTTTAGCCTTTATGAATTAAAACTACTAGCTGTGCCCAACCGCGTTGTCCGCATCTTGACAATATTTTGTTCGATTTTTCTTTGAAAGTAATCCACACCAATTATTAATTCTAAAAATTATTAAAAAGCTCTATGAAAAGTGTTTCAAATATTTTAATAATAACATAATTCCACAAAGTAAAAATACAAATTTTATTTAATTGGCTATTTGGCAGTAAGTAATTCATATTTTATTCATATTTTAAAACAGCGCCATCTGTTGCACAACCGTATTTAAAATATCCCGCTTTCAATTATAAAAGATGCCTTAAAGTATGCAGTACATTTAAATCGGTACAAAATCGGCGTACTTTAACTGCTTTTTCTCCACTTTCTCTTGGAAATATGATATTTTTGCGGAAAAATTGTAATTAGGTTACTAATGTAGCTCCTCACAAAATTTTGTAAATATCCATCCAGTAGTTTTTACGTGATGCGAACACAGAAATGAAATGAGTTACTGTTTTATTATATGTATAGATACTCAGAACCAATTAAAGGTTTTAATTAGTTTCAAATTAAAATTGAATTAATTTTTTAATTCATTCAAATATATATTTGTTTTAAACAGAAAAAAGAAATTTTTAATTAAACAAACAATTGAATCAATTAATTATTTAATTAAATTTTATTCTGAAACCAATTAACCCCTTTAATTGGTGAAAATATTTTTTTCTGATACAAATTTTCGAAATTATAACGCTGCATAAAGATATTTGCAAAGTAGTACTTATAATTGAATAGGCTACAAAGTCCTTTAGCACTGCTTAGTGATTAGACGTCGTTGCAAAAATATTAGAAAACATGATAAATAGATTTGTCATGTTTTCTAAAATATTGGAATCTCAAAAATTAGTGGCTACTTATGAAAGATTTGATGATTTGGAAAATAGCACAGTGATACAAAAATAAAAAATATAATATGCATCTGAGTCCATGGAGTACGAAAATACTTATATTTTTTTTTCAATCACTTCGCTTATTAACAACACAGAAAAAATTTTTCACCAATTAAAGGTTTTAATTAGTTTTAAAAAAAAGTTCAATTAATTTTTTTATTGAATCAAATAAAAATATTTGTTTAAGTATATTTATTTAACACAAAAAAAATCTTAATTAAACAAATAATTGAGCAATTAATTTTTTAATTTAACTTTAATCTGAAACCAATTAAAACCTTTAATTGGTGAAAATTTTTTTCTGTGTAATGAAATGAAATAACGATATTCTTAGCCCCATTTTTACGTTATAATAACGAGGGTAAGGCTCGTTGCACTAACTTACCTTTAAATTACGTGATAGTTAAAGGTTATTTTTAGCTGACTTATAATATTGAAAAACTACTTATCTCTCAGACAAAATTCTAACTTTAGTTATTGGCGAGGTATAATAATAGGCCTTAAAGTGAGTGCCCGGATCTACAAAAACGGAGGCTCAAACATTTGGCCCAAAGATTCTTCCAATACCTCGACTGTCTTAGGGAACACTGAGTAGCCGGATAGGTTTTGCTAAAAGCTCCAGGTGGTTCATACGAACTGGAGTTGCTAAAGTTCTATAGAGAACAGTGGGATAGAATCTCGTCAGGGCTTTGCGTTATGCGGAAGGTCCATTTAATCTGACGTGACATAAGCTTGTTCTTTTAAAGACTATCTTCTATATAAGTTCTCTTTCAAAAATACGACTTCTACCTTTTAAATGAAATTTTGAAATTGATTTAAAATGGAAAAGTAACAGTCGATATTCTTGTACTATATAGACTATAAAAAAACGGAAATGCTATATGTGAATGTGTTGCACAGTTTAGTGATACATATTGTTTATCTTGCAGACACGGTCATCCCTACGTATCCATCAAGCTCTCACAAACCTAAGCTTAGTGGGTTTTGATGTGACTATGAAATTAATAGTTTTTTGGACAAAAACCTTTTTACATCGCAAGTTAAGAAATGGCGCATAGTTTTTAAATCAATATGACTGACTATTTTACACTGCAGTTTATATTCTAACTAAAAGTTTTTTAAGTCTAAACAGAATGATAAAAATTGCGTTAGGCAGCTTGAAACACATCCAAATCCGCTGACCCGTAACTTACTAAATGAACGTGGTTATATTCGTCTAAGAAGAAGGGACATTGCTTCTCTCGCCCAAACATCAGAGGATCCCGCATATGACAGCAGCAACCGTGAAACATAAAATTTTTTGTCTCGCACTGGCTGAACTTAACAAGTATATTTATTTTAGACTTCGGACATGAGTAATTATTGTTAATTTAAATACATTGAAGATACAATAACTAAATTATGAAAAAAGGCAGCTTTGTTATTATTTTATCCGCTCTGTGAGTCAAATGATCGCATTATATTTACTGAAAATATATTTACAAATACTTCGCTTCCTGAGAAAGTTACTGTGAGATCTTGTGAAGTCATATTTCAGTACGAAAATCCTACAATCAATTCTAATTATCCAAAAGTCATTTGAAATAAATGGCGCTACTGTTTAATGCCTTTCAGAAAATAAAAACAAAGAGTTGATTTGAAAACGCGACAAATCACACATTAATACGAATTGTGGAATATTCCATGTTCATTTACGAAACGAAAATAAAAGACTAACCGTTGTTTGTAAAAAGTCAATCCAAGAGTTAAAACATCAGCTGCGGTCCCTGCTTCTGCAGTTGTTTTTGATTTTGTTTTATTTTTTATTTTTGAACACAGCCAACATACATTCAAAACTACAAAGTACATGGCACAACAAACATGTCTCGAGTGGCGCTGATCGAACACGACAGTAACAGCAAGTGTCTGCAATTGTTATGGTTGATTGAAGATCACTAAAATAAATACAAGATGCATGACAGTACTAAGATAAGAGACAAACTACACACTAATATAAATTTAGATAACACAACATACAAAAACGAAAAAACATTCACATTCATACTCTACTCGTATCGATAAACTGCAATAAAAATCTTTTTAAAATGCAAAATAATCGTTGAGAAAGACAAACTGCAAACGACGACAATAATCAACTAAGTAAGAATTGTTTATCCATAACGATCATGATGCTAATGATAATGATGATCTTGTTATTGCATATGATGATAATGATGCTGACGATAGTAAAGTAAATGTGCAGATAATTCCAATGAGTTAACAACTATGTCAGGAATCTTTAAGCGAGACAAACATTTTCATTCTCCCAACTTTTTTCCTGTTATTTTGCAACAAGAATTAGACATGAACGTGATTTACGGAACCCTCTAAATGGCATTAAAAACAGTTTTTTTCATTTTGTGTGAAGGAAATAAATTTTAAAACAGCGAAATATCTTTTTGTACTCGTTCTTGCTTCTTATTGTTGTATTACGTTGATTTTATGCTTTTAGCACATGATATTGAAACTTAAATAACGGAGAGGCCTAAATAGTTGAAATATTTTTTCGATGCCTGTTTATCAGAAGTTATTTTCATTTTTCTTTTTTAAATTTCCTTTGAGTGCATTTTGTCTACCAAAATAAAAATGGGTGGTGACAAATTTGGTCCCTTGTTAGTGAAAATCAAAATATTACACTCTGAACACGTCACCGAATATTTTTTGTTCCGAATAGAAATCAATCGTCAAACTTTATCTTTAAAGGGACTTAAAAATTATACGTCCTTTTTAAATATAGCCGATCAATAATGATAGAAAACAAGATTACACCATGTTTTGCCGTTGAACATACTCTTCGGTCAATGTAAGGTTGTCCAGTCTGTAATCAACAAATTGCTTCAAATAGTATGTTCAATTAAATCTAAGTAATACGCAACAACTGGCACCCTACTAATAACCTTTCATAATTTATACTGAAACTCTCATAATTTATATTTATACTCTCAATCAGATTTATTAGCCAATAGGAGGTCAGGTTACTGACGTCATTAACAGGCGTTTACAGAAAATTTAAATTTTATTTTCAGGATGGCGTAACCTTGGCTTGTTCAAGGAAAAAAGGGGATTAAGAACAATGAACCAAAAAGAGAAAAAGTGATTAATAGATGAGACTGATTAAAATAATCAGAAATTAAGTACTCATAACTACCAGGCCGTTTCAATAAAATCGATTTAACTGTCGCTGGCGGCGACGGTCGTTCGAAAAAGGGCGAATTTAACAACCAAATAAAAAGAGCCAAGTTTCTAATTAATTGGTTTAGGTGTTTATTTCTATTTAAAAAAATATTATAATTAACAAATAGAAATATACATATAAGAACAAATGTACTTACCGCAGTGCTTTCCTTTAACGAACTAATTTTACTTGTTAAATAATTTAAAGTTGAGCCAAAAATTCTTTATGTATTAAATACATCAAAAAATAACGGGCCAACTTAACGAAACAAAAGCACTGCAGAATAATATTGTTACATATAAAACTAACTGATCATTTACAATCATACATATGTATAAACAAATAGGAAAAACGGGAATAAAAATACATAATATGAATATACATAAATGATCAAGAGACAAAATAACAAGACATTTAGGCAACTCACAGACTGACAAATCAAATAAATAAATTCAAACAAAATAATAAATGTTTCCAGTTTTATGAGCCATTAAGCGACATCCCCACCCCCGTGGATCGACCACGATTCACTTCTCCAAATCAAGGACTGCAAGTTTGGAAACAGGACGCATCAGGATACCAGTGCTAGTACGGACATCAGCACGACGTATAATATCATCTTTACCCTTGTATACCTCTTCCACTCGACCTCGTCTCCAATCTTTTCGGGACACTGCAGGATCACAAATGATAACCAAGTCACCAACGGCAATGGGCTTTGTGCGTTGACACCATTTGGAGCGTCTGGTCAAAGTGGACAAATATTCTTCAGATTTTATAATTTCAATTTCGGCATTAAATTTTTCTTTCTGGGCTTGGCGACAAAGATAAATTTCCTCAGTTTTTAGTTCAGCAGCAGTCAAACTATTTCTTTCATCTTGGCTTACTTTCCTTTGGCATCGACTTATGAAACGTAACATCCAGGCAACCGTTCGTTTTAGCTTCAAATAAGAAGAAAATCTACTAAAATCAATAATAGAAGGAATATTAATTAATAGAGCAAATTTTGGACGTAGCTCCTCAGTATCAAGGCTAGCAGGGCTTATATTCACAGCTTTGGGCCATTCATCTTCACCATCATAAAGAAAATTAGAGCCACTGAACCAGCTGGATTCATTCGAAAAGTAGACCTGAGACTTCATCCTAGTGGTTTCATCAGCAACATTGATATTGGTGGGCAGCCATCTCCAATCTGCTGGGCTAGTGGAATCTAGAATTTCTGTGATTCGATGGGCAACAAAGGGCTTGTATCTACGACTTTCTGAGCCTATCCAATTAATCACAGTAGAGGAATCGCTCCAAAAAATAAACCGAGAAACCTTCATGGAATGCTCCTTCAAAATCGTATCCAATAATCGAGTACCCAAAACAGCAGCCTGAAGTTCGAGCCTGAAGTTCGTTTTTAGAGGGGCACATCTCGTTTTTGCAGCTACGAAGGATACTTCAACTTTTCCATCAGGATATATGGACCTCCAGTATGACGCGGCACCAAATGCATCCTCACTAGCGTCGACAAAAACATGTAGCTCCAGACGGATAGGAATGCCATTTTCAAAATAACATCGAGGCACTTTCACATTAACAACATTTGTTAGCTCTTGGCGCCAAATATGACCCTTTGCCCCATTGGGCAAAGGGTCATCCCATCGGACATCGTACCTCCATACCTCACGCATCAACAGTTTTGCCGTAATCATAAAGTTGCTCAATAGACCAAGTGGATCGAAAATAGACATTACCACACTAAGCAACTCTCGTTTTGTAGGAGCCTTCAACCCATTTATGACATCAGCATTCACGTTGTAGAACCTCAACTCAAACCTGAAAGTATCATCTTTAGGTTGCCAGTACATACCTAGGACTTTTTCTGACTGCAGCTCGTTGATATCGCTGGAAAAGTTCACCGGCTTCTCCATAGCACCTTTAAGAGCCACAATTACCTGAGACGAATTGGATGAAAAATTTCTTAGCTCGAATCCAGCTGACTTATGGATGTCACGAACTTGTTGGGCAACTTCAATAGCTCTTTCAGGTGTTGGAAAACTGTCGACGAAATCATCCACATAATGATGATCCATGATAGACTTCACCGCACGAGGGTATTTTTCCCGATAGCTTAGTGCGTTGGTTTCTTTGACATAATGGGCTACGCAGGGCGAACAAGCAGCGCCAAATGTCATCACGACCATCTCATAAGTATCTGGAGGCTTTCTGTCATCATCGCGCCAAAGGAAGCGTTGGGAACATCTGTCTTCAGGAGCCACAAGGACCTGGTGAAACATTTCTTTAATGTCGCCGCAAACTGCAACAGCTCCAACTCGAAAGTTGAATAAAATAGACGGCAGAGGCTTATATTGCTGAGGACCCTTTAAGAGCATGGAATTCAACGAAACGCCTTCAACAGTTGCAGCAGCATCAAAAACTAGCCGAAGCTTTCCAGGCTTGTTGGGGTTGACCACACCAAAGTGAGGAAGATACCAAGTTCTAGGGCACACACCAGAAGCTTAGGCAATAATTTCCTTACATACCCCTTTGACACGTAATCGTTCATGATGGACTTGTAGGCCACACCAAATTCCGGAATTCTTTTCATTTTCCTCTCAATACCATTGAGTCTATTTAGAGCCATGGAATAACTGTCTGGCAGGACTACATCATCAGAGCGCCACAAGAGCCGGGTTTGAAATCTTCCTTCAACTTTCACAGTAGTATTCATCATTATTTGACGAGCTCGAGCAACCTCCTTCGATTCTATGACCGGTAAGACCTTGACTCCAAAATTTTCGATTTCAAAATAATTTGCCAACAAGTCGTAAAGTGTCTGCTCAGGCTGAACTGTCAACAAACATAAATTAGAGTTTGACGGCTTACCCCTCATCGGACCAAAAACGGCCCAACCCAATGGTGTGTTGGCAGCATAGGGACCACTTTCTTCCAAAGGCACAATTTCATCAGGAAGACCAAGATGGCAGTGATCTAATCCTATCAGGACTTTAGGGGCCACACCATTGTATAATTTAATTGGTAAACCAGGATGAGCGCTTAAATCCATATTGAAACTCTGAGCCGGCAATTTCAAATTCGAGACACCATAAACATTTTTTAAAGCATATTTTCTTTGCTTACCAATCCCACTTACTTGCAGATCAACCACAGACGCCATTTCTTCAGATTCCTTTCCAGCGTACCAGTGCAAGTTCAATTTACTTTGATGCCCCCGGAGGCCCAGTTGCCTCACCAAGGAGCTGTCCACCATAGTAACCGAAGAACCTTCATCCAACAACGCGTAAGTTTCAACCTTGTTACTAGGACCATAAAGCACAATAGGCACAACTCTAAACAGCAGTACGCTCTTATCTGCAGGACGGGATACACAGCTCAAGACAGACGCACTTCCATTTGATGAACCACTTGGGGCTTCTGACTCACTTGGCCCAGAATATTTTTCGCGATTATTATTAATTTTTACATCATGTAGTAATTTGTTATGTTTTCGCAGGCAACCATCGATGGGACACTCTTTTCGTTTACGGCAACTCCTACTAGGATGCCCCGACCCAAGACACGAAAAACATAACCTCAATTTCTTCACATTAGACCATCTGTCAGGCACACTCAATGAACTAAATTTTTTACATTCAAATAATTTATGATTACCCTGGCACATAGGGCATTCTTGTTTATGTTGACCATCAACGGCGTGGAGAACAACTTTTCTTTTAGGTTCACTATAATTTCGATTACTACTCACCCCTTGAATAGTTTGCACCAAATCAGCAACATCTTTGAGCCACCTGTTAAAATCCAAAACCGTTGGATATGGCTTAATTGTTGAGGAATAGCGGGCCCACTCCATTCGTTTGCTCAAGGGAAGCTTACCAACCAATTCATCCATTAATGTAGGATTCGCTAAATGCTGTTGTCCATTGGCAGATTCCAAAAAGGCGGCAAGATTCTGCACCTTAACAGCAAATGGCACAAGTCGATCAATAGCACTCTCACTAATGGGCTGAATTTCTTTCACTTGTTGGAGCTGACATCGGATAAGCATTTCTGGACGACCATATCGAAAACGCAACTGCTCCATCACCACATTGACGTTATCCGGATGTATGAGCAACGATTTAACACTCTCCCTTGCATCACCCTTTAATGCTTTTTGGAGCCGAACACAATTTTCAAAATTATTGTAATTATAAACAGCAGTCGAATTACTAAAGGCTGTTGAAAAAATGGGCCAATCCTCAGGTGTACCACTAAATTCCGGCAGGTCATATATTTTTCTGTGCACTGCCATCGAACCGCCATTTTCAGACACAAAATTATTTGGCGGTAACATTTGTGTTAAAGGCGATTGGCTTGCACAAAAACCGGTACTATTTGCATTGCAGCTAACACACGAAAATGGCATACGGCGATCAGTGCAGTCAACGTTGGCTGAGACAGAATTTTCGACGTTGGCTTCACTAGTACCCGTCACAGCTGGCGCCATATTGGATGGTTGGGGCGCGGCTGAGGATGGCGTTGAATTGGCATTAAGGGCAATGGACAAAACTTTCTGAGCAGTCAGCAACTGGACCTGGAGTGTATTAATTTGGCTTTGCAACTCTTCCAAATTGATACCGGAATTGGGCTGGGGCATCGGAAGCTGTTGGCTAGGTTGAACCGTGGCTGAGGGCATGTTGGACGCGCAGGTGGAAGTGGTGGCTACGCTACCCGAGATTCCAGCGCAGGTGGAACTCGTAGACATTGCGGCAGGGGCAGATAATATTTTATCACTTATTTGAGCAGTACTTACGATTGTCTTGGTTACTCCTGAGGTAGAAGGAACTACTATAGGCATTGCTGTTCCGGCGGCAGAGGAACTGGTAGACAGCAAAGGAGCTCCAGCGGCAGTGGGAGCCAATTGCTGTGACGGCAGATATGTTCCGGCAGATGGAGAACCACTATTATTTTGGCTTGATGTTGTCTGCAATCGAGCGCTTTTTCTCACTGGCGATCGTTGCATTATGAACCACAAATATTCTTTAAACAATTGTTGTCCCGGCAGACGAGAACCACTTTAAAAATTTTAAAATATATTTTTATTTAACGGCAGGCAATGTCCAATAAAAATTATTTATTCCGGCTGACAAGGAACCACTTCAGCAAAAATTTATTTTCTCTTAAACAGAGAACCAATTGTTCCGGCAGGCAAGGAACCACAATAAATTTTTCCAAAGACCACAATGGTCAGCTAGGAACCACAAGAATTTCCGCTCAAAAGCTGAGAAATAAAATTTTTATTTAACGGCAGGCAATGTTCAATAAAAATTATTTATTCCGGCTGACAAGGAACCACTTCAGCAAAAATTTATTTTCTGTTAGACAGAGAACCAATTGTTCCGGCAGGCAAGGAACCAAAATAAAATGTTCCGGCAATTAAGGAACCACAAAACAAATAATATATTCTCCAATAAATGTTCCGGCAGTCAAGGAACCACACAGAAATAAATTTATTCTTCACACAAATGTTCCGGCAGTCAAGTAACCACAAACATATAAATTTATTCGTCAAAAAATGTTCCGGCAGTCAAGGAACTTCAAACCAATTTATTTTTAATTGTTCCGGCAGGCAAGGAACCAAATCTTTCGCCAAAGTATTGCGAATTTAATTTTTATTAATTGTTCCGGCGGGCATGGAACCACTATTGTCGTCAATAAAATTTTTTATTAATTGTTCCGGCGCCAAATAAATTGCGAAATAAATTTTGTTCCGGCAGGCAAGGAACCACAAGAATTTCCGCACAAAAGCTGCGAAATAAAATTTGTCGCTGGCGGCGACGGTCGTTCGAAAAAGGGCGAATTTAACAACCAAATAAAAAGAGCCAAGTTTCTAATTAATTGGTTTAGGTGTTTATTTCTATTTAAAAAAATATTATAATTAACAAATAGAAATATACATATAAGAACAAATGTACTTACCGCAGTGCTTTCCTTTAACGAACTAATTTTACTTGTTAAATAATTTAAAGTTGAGCCAAAAATTCTGTATGTATTAAATACATCAAAAAATAACGGGCCAACTTAACGAAACAAAAGCACTGCAGAATAATATTGTTACATATAAAACTAACTGATCATTTACAATCATACATATGTATAAACAAATAGGAAAAACGGGAATAAAAATACATAATATGAATATACATAAATGATCAAGAGACAAAATAACAAGACATTTAGGCAACTCACAGACTGACAAATCAAATAAATAAATTCAAACAAAATAATAAATGTTTCCAGTTTTATGAGCCATTAAGCGACATTAACTAATGGTCCTTCGAGCACAGAATTCCTAATTGTTAAATTTAGTTTGCTAGTTTTAATGCAAGGATGATATGTAATTTAGATTTAAATGGATTTCTATATAGTTATTATAATTTACGTTGCTATTGTAAAGACTTAGTTGCCATTGACTGTCTAATTTATAAACATGAATATTTAAGAATGCATAATGAATTTTAATTTTTCGCCGGTTATAGATTATGTAGAGAAGTTTATCAGAAGAGCAGAATATGAACAAAAGGTTTTCAAGTGAAACCAAGGAAATACACTGAATTAGCAATCCCAAAGCCTGGTCTTGAATGAAATAGAAAATCTGTAGTCATACTTTAAGAGAAACTGGTTCTCGGATTTGATAAGGAGGGAATATGATCGCAAAATGCACACATACAATGTTAAATCAGTGAATCGAAAATAAAATAAATCGCCCAAGTGTATATATAAGTGTATCATATGTATATCGTGTGCAATTTCTACAATATTCATTTCCGACTCCGTAAAGTATATTTATATATTCTGAATCCTTATACATAGAGAAGTTGATTAAGCGATGTCCGTCTGTTCGTCTGAGTTCTGGTTGAAATCAACTTTGCCAAGGAACCAGAAAAAATACAGAAAATTTAAGCCCACCGATCTGCCAGGCATAGTTTCGAAAATTTTACTAATGGAATTCAGCAATATCAGATCCTTCCATTCGAGGCTAGGGGTCAAAAACCACGCCTACCTATATTTTTTCACATTGTTTTTATTTTTTTCGGTTGTAAGGAATATTTTTGCTTTTTTTTGTTAAATAAATATTAGACCACGACCAGTAGATCACATGGAGTGCATATAGATCTCGGGGGATCAATAACCCCTTCCGAGGGTCGATTTTTGGTTGTTTTTAAGTTGGTAAGGTTTTTCTGCTTTGATTTGTATTAAAGACCTTTATAGAAAGCAATATACATACATAGAGGTAGCCAATAGACCCACAGGGTGCACATGGTAACCAGGAGCAGTCAAAAGGCACATTAGGAGGGGGTGAATTAATATGATAAAATGTTTTTTAAGGACTTTTTTTTTGCTTTTGTCTAAACATTCTAACGCAATTTAGTTTGCAAAAAAGTATTAATTTCTAAAAAATATTTAAATCAAAAATAAAATAAATCAAAAAAATGTTCAAAATAATTTTTGCAAAAAATTTTCCAAAAAAAAATTTTACCAGTAATTTAAAAAAAAATAAAAACATTTTTACTAAAAGAAAATAAAATTATTTTTTAAATAAATAAAAAATAAGCAAAAAATAGCCAAAAAAAAAACTTCCAAAATATTTTCTATAAAATTTTTACAAACAAACTTTAATAAAACTTTTTTGGTAAAATTTTCTATAAAATTTTTCAAAAGATTTTCAATAAAATTTTTACAAAACAGTTTCAATAAAATTTATACTAAAATCTATCAATAAAATTTTTACACAAATTTTTGAATAAAAGTTTTACAAAAATACAAAAAATTTGTATAAAATTAAAAAAAAATTACAAAAAAAGTTTACAAAAACTATTTGAAAAAAAAGTTTTTCAAAAATTTTTATAAAATTAAAAAAAATCTATAATATTTTTACAAAAATATTTTCTATAAAATTTTTACAAAAATATTTTTATAAAATTAAAAAAACACCTTGGTGTACAGAATATTCGGCACGGCCGAATATGGCACTATTACTTGCTTTTTTTGCATATTTTGACCATTTTGTATTAATTTTATTTGGCAGCTATGAATGCAAGTTGTATAATTTAAAGAATATTTCAGCAAAAAATTTAAAAATGTTAATCAACCTTAATGTTTGCAACAAGGCGTGAATAATCAGTTCTTCAGAATAATTGAGTAGGTGATACAGATATTTGTAAATGTTATTTAAAATAATAACATATTTAGTATCCAATTTTTCTTTAACTCTATAATAAAGTTTTTAAGCCTGAATAATTATCCATTTATTTAGTAGATTTTTACTACTTTTTAGTTTTTGTGTACGGGAAGCTTTTAATTTGTTTTGTGAGAATTGGACAGGCCGTCTAGATTACTTACTTAACTTCTGTTCACCCTCAGCGTCAAAGTGAATTTGCATTTAAAAAAGTCTATGCATAATTTTTTAATCCCATTCTGTTAATAATACTATAGTTTCAGCAAAAAGAAGAAAGTAAAACTTTGAACCGTGTTTCAAATGTAATGATTTTAATATTTATAGATAAACTATGAAATGTTTAAGTATATTAAATTGGTTTTATACTGGCTTTATATTACGAATTCCCGACGTCAGAGCAGTGAAACAAGCATTGCCAAAATTTTCGGTGGCGTCGGTTGGGCAATTTTAACCGTCGGCGGCGGTGGGACTGCTTAATTTCGGCTTGACTTTATTATATTGTTGTTTAAATAAAACATCTATATCATCAATCAATAAATTGCACTTTCGTTTAAATATTTTTATATTTTTATATATTAGGAAATAATATTTCTAAAAAATTATATAACCGAGGTACCCAACTTTGAGGTCTTACCCAGAAGCTCCCCCCTTTATTCTAGAGGGCCGATCGTTCGCAATTCCACTGAGAAGCACCTCTGCTTTGCTTCTGTAAAATTTTATCATGAGGTACCGAAATATGTCCAAAATAAATCGTTTTCAAACCACTGTGTGTCGGTCCATATAAAAAACATTGAAAACTGAATATTATATCTAAAAAATCTTTGTTCTATAGGATATATAGTTGAAATAATTAAAAGGGTTTTTTAGCATTACAAGGCAAAAGTAAAAAATTTATTTAAATTTATATATATTTTAACTAAAACTTAATTTAACATCAAATAATTAACAAAAAATTTAAGAACATAATGTTAAAATTGTTTCTTAAGGTTTCTTTTAATTGTGCAGACTTTATACGAGTGCTTGTACATTAATATACAAATAAAGATATTTTTATTTTTAATACTACAATTTTCATCGCTGATAAACACAAAATTTTTGTAGGCTGAATTTATACAAGCCGACAAAATCGGCGGCTGATTCAGAGCCGAAACAAGCCGATCAAAACAGAATATCAAACAGTGTTGGATAACCTGTCGGCGGCGGTGCGCCGTCGACTCTGAGCCGATCGGCTTGTTTCTCTGCGTCAGAGTTGTAACGTAAAATTAGTCTAACATGTTATGCGTATAGCTTAAATAGTGCACCTAAGGAAAAATTATTTAGTCATGTTGTAATTTAAATTTTTCCTCTATATCAGCTTTATAGTACAACTTTTATTGCACAAGGCCCCCTCATCATGACTTGTTGTTTATTACTGATCCTCCAAGACATTGAACACAAAGATTTTATATTCGATGATTGTCACAATAAACACATGAAGACCATAATGTATATAGGAGTACAAAAGACTGATTTATTGTTGATCAGCTTATTTATGTATATTTAGTTGTTAAATTAAGTTCACTTAATCAAAGGGATTTCATTTAGTTAGTTGGTTGAAGAAGTGTGCAACGCCTAATATATGCAATTATCTGGTGGTTAATATCGAAAAGCCACATTAGAAGTAATATATATTGATTAATATTGAATGAGTATAATAAATAAAAACTAAAAATATAGTTAGCAAATTTTCAATTGTAAAAGTAATTTCAATGAATTATATTTACTTTGACTTCCGAGCTCACTTTTTACTCTACTAGAAACATTATTATTATTTTTTGTACTGAAATGCAAAAAAGTCGAAACATCACTAAAAGAAGAAAACATTCTATCATCCCTAAGTAGGACTTGCACACTGTTTTCAGATTGCTTATGCTCACAACTAAACATTACCCAAAGTAGATAGATACGAAGAGTGCTGATGACGTACGTAGCTGTATAGAAAATGTTCATTCCGCTCTGCTGGTGTCTAAAAATTAAATTTTCCGCATTTTTCTTTAATATTATCACCTAAATTGTAATTTAATTTATTCTTTCTTAGAAGGAATAGAACGGACTTGACTACAAATTTCATTATTTGTAATATAAATAGTTCGACTAGTAAAATTTAAAATTTTCAAAATATCATCTATCTATATATATAAAATAAGTTGCATTGTGTTAATAATTGATGTTCTCTGGAATGCGTGAACCGATTTAGTTTCTGCAAAGTTTATATGAAAGATGACGTCAATACCAAGGTTTTTTTGTATAAAAGGTCTCTAAATGTGTATTGGTTCATGAGTTATAGCCGGAATAGTAGGTGTGGTACCTCCCATACAAAGCGAAAAATTATTATTGTGTATATAGAGAACTATAATAGCTATGGTTTTCAAAGTGGGTACAAGTAAACACCATACCCATGCGTGAGGGCGTGTTACCTATGCAAAGTAAAAAATTATTATCGCGTACCTAGAGAACTACATTACGTTTAGTCTTGAAACTTTGCATAAGTAACCCTAATACTAATGTGCATAGTCTAGCAAAATACAAACTGGATAAGAATACTGGGAGTGGCTCATCCCATTTAAAGTTAAAAATTGTTATCGTGTTGATTCATAAAGTCTAGTAAAAAACAGGTTGGATGGGATCATTTTTGACTTAAAAATAGCGTGCGTTTTCGGTCATACTTTTCTTCCAAGTGTTTATTGTATTTTTTGTGGATGGGTGTAGCGAAGCGGACCGGAGATAGCTAGTATTTTATAAAAATCACACCAACAAACTTATTTTTTAAATCAACACCGATATTTAAAAATATTTAAAAAATACAAAAAATTTAAAGTTTATTAAATAATCGCAATTTACCAAAATATAAACAACAAATGTATAACCAAATTATTGCAATTTCAACAAAAAAGTGAAAACTTTACTAAAAATCGAAAAGTACTAAAAAAAACTTTATAATTCTGACAAATCAAAAGTTCACTAGAAGAAAAAAATGTGGCCAGAAAGTCGCAGTTGCGCAAAAATTTTGCCATAAGTTTTAATATACAAATGAAGTTCTAAACTTTAGAGTAATCTTAAAGTACATAGGTTAGGTTAGGTTAAACGGGCCGCCCAAAAAAAAAAAACGCGAGTTCACTCGGAGGCCAATAAGGCCCATTCTGATGCCCCAACGATCAACAACCCCCACCATTCCCTAAAGAACTCCAATACCGGTGGTTCTTGTAAACCACCCGGAGCTTTTCACAAAGCCTAATAGGCTACTCAGTGTCACATCCCTGAGACAGTCCAGGTCCTGAATGAATCTTTGACCCAGAAATTTAAGCCTACGCTCTTGAAGAGCCGGGCAATCGCAGAGAAGGTGTTGAACTGATTCCTCCTCTTCCTCATCCATACAGCTTCTGCAGCACCCTCCACGAGAAATTCCCATACGCTCCGACATACGTCCAATCATACAGTGTCCCGTTATAACACCTACCAAAGGTGCTAACGAGCTTTTCTCGAGGGTCAGTAGTGCCTTAAAGTGCCTTAAAGCACATAAAATATAAAAATTTTATTTTTAAAACTATTGTGCAATATCAGGCGCCAATTGAATAAAATTTATATTTGATTTGTATTTTACCTTTGTGGAATTACATTGTTGTCTTATAATTGGTGTGGAATACTTTCAAAGTCGAACCAATGTGAAATAATTTTAAGTCAGATAGATAATTATGTTCTTTATTTATTAAAAATAAAACTTAGTTTTGACTCTTTCTTAAAAACAGCAGCATTTCAATTTTAGAAGCAGAAGATCGAAAATTAGTTTTTATGGTAGCTAACATTATTAGCAATAATGTTTTTAGAAGGTTTTGCAAATATTTTGCTAAAGTGACTTCTTACTGCACGTAAAAAGTTATATTATTCAAATTAAAATTGAAATAACTTTTAAGTTCGATGGAATAATAAACAAAAAAGAAAAATATGGTATTCTGTATTTTACCTGTTTTTGCTAATTTGTTGTGTTTTCTAACAGCATGGTAAAAAAAAGTTAAGAACATTTTGCCGAAACTTTGAAAAAAAAACTATATTTGTTGAAAGTTCATTTTTTATTTTGGCTCGAATTTCTCTACTTTTTAAAGGTTTTTAAAGCAAAACAAAAAAAAAACTACAAACGCCGCAAAATATAAGTTGAATTTTATTGTTTACCATAAAAGTCTCTATCGGAAAAGTGGTGAAGGAAAATAATACTGAAATTGTCTCTTTGTTTTGCTGCAAAGAGACGTTGAAGTCACAAATTATATAGTTTTTTATTGTTTCACAAAAATAATCGCTAAACATTTAATTTTGCAACAAAAACTAAAAATTGAGTGTGTATAATAGTTTTTTCTATAAAGAACATTTGACAGGATCAAGAGTCTTTTTTTGAAGAGCAATTGTGATGGTTTTAACAAATATATGATTTCACATTTTTTTTCGTTGAATAACATAGCAAATATAAGACCTTTAGCGTTTTGGAACATGGGCGGTAGGCGTATCCTTGTACAGATTTTTTCAAAAACTGATATTTATCTAAATTAAGCTAAATATAACTGCCCTGCAAAGTTTCGAAAGTCTGTGTCAACTCCTTTTATTTTTATCCCATCTTTATATGAGGACAAAGCACTGTGCGACGTGGCGGGCGTCCTCTCCTAGATACAACTCTAAATTGTATATTTAATTTTAAGGCTCTTAGGTATTTACTTTATATAAATGTATCCATCTCTGGATAACATTCTAAAATGCTTAAATTCTAAAATTTATTGTAAAGCTCTTTAAAAGGTGTTTTAAATATTTTAATAAAAATATAATTCCACAAAGTAAAAATGCAAATTAAATACAATTTTTTTTCAATTAGCTTTTTGACAGTAAGTAATTCAAATTTTGTCATTATTTTTTAAAACCTTTAAATAGATAAAAATCGGCGTACTTTCACTGCTTTTTCTCTTCTTATTAGAAGTAAGATATTTTTGCGGAAAAAGTATCCTCACAAAATTTTGTTAAAATCAAGCCATTAGTTTTTACATAATGCGAACGTAGACAGAAAGACAGACAGTCAGGAAATGAGTTACTGTTTTATTATATTTATTGATGTATGTATAGATTACTTTAATTATAAACTTCCACTATAGACACGTTTTTTTTTAATACGATATTGAAAAAATAACTAAGAATAGGTATATACAACAAATATTTTTGGTTTTTTCTATTAAATGGGGCTAAACATGACCTTTATTAATTTAAAACCAGTGACCTTTCAAAATTTTCTCCGTGCAGAGAAAAAAAAACAGTTGTTTTGTTTAATTATTTTTAAAATTTTTTAATAATAAAAATATAAAACGTGTGTTTCTTTACAGATTGTTCATGTTTAAAAATATCGGTGATCAGTCAGTCAGACGGGCTGGTTTAAAAAGAGATTTGACTGAAAGTTTAAAAAGTGCTTAAAACAGATTTTCATTCTACTAATTATGAATAAATCTGACATGAGCCACTTTGGTTAATTTCTGTGCAGTTGGTGTTTTGATGTGTGTGTGTGTGTGTGTAGCTCTTATTGCTGCCTTATGGTACCTACTAGTAGAGTAAATAGTAGATCAAAATGTATGTGCGTGTGTTTTTTAGTTGATGATTGCCTTCATAAATTTACAAGATACTTGGGCTTGTCAAAATTGTCTTTTCTTATTTTTACCGATGCTTAGTGTAGATGCAGATGAATCCTCATATAAAAGCAGCCAGCCATACATCCATCCCCCTTAACTCCAACATTCTTAACAGCAGAGCGGACAAGCAACAGCATTATCATCAGCTGAATGCGTTGTTACACATGTTTATTTGTTGTTTTTGATGATTTTTTGTAAATAAAGTGTGTGGGGGAACGAACGGACAGACGAAAGTTTTCAGATACCGCCACTTAGCTTATTTCTGTTTTAAGAGCTTCTGGTGTTGGGTTTTTTTATTTCCATTTTATTTTTTTTTCCTTTTTTAATATTATTGTTCTTTTAAATGCAACGCAATTTTCAGCAATCATCACGTACTATTGTCATAATAACCATTAAGTACTAAGTATTTATTTTTTCCTTTTAAAATTGTTTATAAATTTTAATCTGTTTGTATGCATTTTTTATATTTTTATTTGTATTTTGTCAACATTTTCATATTATAATTTATTAAAATAATAAAGGGAAAAATGAATCACAAATAAGATTTAGATTGCTGCGGCCAAGAAGATTTATCTCTTATAGAGGATTTTATTGCTTCTATTTTTATCTGTTAAATTTTTAGATTTTTTTTTTCAACATATTTTAAAGTTTTAGATTATAAATTTTAATTTATAACATATTTCGGAGATTATCGATCGAAATGTTTTCTTAAACCATAAACATAAATTTATTTCAAATTGACACTTCAAAGCAGAACACCCACAACAATGTAGTTGTTGCATTTGTTCTAAACATCAACCATATAAAGTTTCATTTTGATGATTAAAAGCACAAATTCTCAATTTTGGCACTTTTAGTATGAAATGATTTTTATAAAAGTCAGAGCAAGTGTAAATGTTTAATGAATAACATGCAGTGAACAGTTTAGATTTTAACAACAAAGAGCGCTACATTTGGCCGTGACGAATCTTCTATATCCTTCACCACGGTGAATTTATTTATACAGACATGTATGTATATATGTATATACATATGAATATAGATAGCCGTACAGATAGCGCACTAAGAACTGTTCTTCAGCAAAATTTCGTATACCTGTATACCGTATACCATATTAAATTAAAATATCTGGAATAGCCTACACTCCATACCCAATGTAAACAGATATTTGTATGGATATATTACATAAAGAATATAAGTTCAAAGTATATTCGAACCGAAAAATTAATTCGTTGTTTGGGATGCTAAGTAAACTACCCCTTGCCCCTTCCCGATTATGCCCAAAATTTATACAGCTTTTCACCTCCATAAACCAAAGGAACATACTGAATTTCATTTTTATATGTCATACGGTATGACCTTTAGAGCGTTTACAAAGTAAGTAAACTAACCCTTTCCAATTCCCGATTATGACCAAAATTTACACAAATCTTTATCTCTATACAAACCAAAGGCACATATTAAATTTCGTTTTAATATGTCATACGTGTGGAGCGTTTTGGGGATTTTTATGAAATTTTTTTATAAACATTTGATTTTTTTGCTAAGATTTTATCGAATATTTTTTGTAAAAATTTTTTCAAAAATATTTCCAAATTTTTTGTAAAAATTTCATCGAAAGTTTGTTGTAAAAATGTTATTTATAATTTTATAGAAAATTTTTTATAAAAATTTATCAAAAATTTTATCGAAAATTTTATCGAAAATTTTATCGAAAATTTTTTGTGTAATTTTATTAAAAATTTTATCGAAAATATTTTCAAATTTTTTGTAAAAATTTTATCGAAAGTTTTTTGTAAAAATATTATCGATAATTTAATAGAAAATTTTTTATAAAAATTTTATCGAAAATCTTTTTTGTAATTTGATTGAAAATATTTTGTAAAAATTTTATCGAAAATTTTTTTTATTAAATTTTATCGAAAAATTTTTGTAAAAATTTTATTGAACATTTTTTGTTTAATTTTATTGAAAAATTTTTGTTTTTTGTAGAAATTTTACAGACATTTTTTTGTACAAGTTAGGATCTTTCTGCATCTACTAGTCGCGGTCTAATATTTATTTAACAAAAACAGCAAAAAAAGTATCATTACAACGGAAAAAAACGGGCGAGGTTGCTGAATTCTTTTAGCGAAATTTTCGATATTATGCCTGACAGATAAGTGGGCTTTAATTTTCTTTATCTCTACTGGTGCCTTTGCAAAGTTAATTTCAAACCCAACACGGATGAACAGACAGACGGACAGTCGGACATCGCTTAATAAACTTCTCTATGTATAAGAATTCAGAATATATATATACTTTTTAGGGTCTGAACCCTTATCCACGGTGGAACAGCATACGCCAAGGGTGCGTGGTCACATACTTGGCCTCTAGTATGCGAACTCTGAATAGCGGTCGACCTCCAGTTTCAATGTAGACTTACCCACGCATATGCATTGTGGGTGGACATCGTTTTCTCCAAGAATGACCTAGGGAATATTTCAGAAGGGATGGACAGGAACGCCTCGCAAGGGGTGAACAGTTTCTCCTATGTCTTTGAAGAAGGATATTTCTATGGGGATGGATAAGGAAGCCTCCCTATCCTCCTGCAGCTATGAATGTAAATGTGAATGAATTGGACGCACCTGGTCCTGTGGGTTTACGTAAATCTTTTTCGGAAACAGGCACCTCAAAACTTTCCTTTACAGCTCATGCCTAAAAGTGGGAGGCAGGGGCAGAAGAGGAGAAGTGGAAAGGAAAGAGGCTGAGACGGCAGCACACATTGTGTGTGAATGTCCAGCACTCCCTAGCATAAGACTCAGGACGACTGGTAGAAGCCTGTTAAATGTGGATGAAATGGTGGTGAATATTAAAGGCTGGTTGTAGCACATGACTCATTGTAAGTAGGTTGCCGGAAATTACATTTCGGTTGCCTGTAATCATAGTGGACGGAAGGGGGTCGAAATAGAACCCATTAATGAAGTGGTTTTCTTCGACATTTTCCCTACATTAATAATTATAGGGTCGGAAATAAATTTTCTGGAAATTACACACGGGATGACAAACTTATATATACCCTTATCCACCTGTGTGGGGGTGCCCAACCTCCACAAGAGGTACGCAAAGGAGACTGTCAAGTAGCATCAAGGTCTAGTAGCTCTCTTATCCGTCTCTCTCTGTTTTTAGTTAAGGAGATCTGTGTGATTGTCACTCTCTATGAATTTCTTCTTTAGTAACGGATTTTTTGTCAGGTTGGGAGGCTAATTTAAGGTTTTCATCAAACCATTAGTTTTATTATTTTTACAACTTTATTCCTACAACTTTACTACTTCTGTTTTAGGCAACCTATTTTTAAAATTTTTTTTTTGCAATTGTTTCACTTCGAGCAGTTCAATAAAATAGTAAAAATAACTTTTTTACATTTTTAAAATCAAAAAATTAATATTTAAATTCTAAAATAGTAAAACAAAAATTTGGTTTTGCAAAAAATATTTTGCCTACTTTATAATTTCTGTATTCTAATAAATATTTTGTAGCATTTCAAAACTTAACACCTTTTCCTCTTGCAACGACCCTATATGTATGTAAAATATTTTCGCAAGCCTAACAAAGGTCAAAATCAAACAAATTTTGTTTTAAGCTAAAAGATTCTTTAAGAAATGTACCGATGAAGAGACATTTTCTTTTGAAACATCTTGCATTTATGCAAACAAATGCGCGCAATTATTTTACAAACTAAATAAATATTCAAATTTTAATAAAATTCATATGCAAACAATCCAGCGAGGGTTATGTAAAAGACGAAACCTTAATTAACTGTGACAGCAAAAAGGTCAGAGGCTGCTTGGACAACAAGAAAGCGATCATCAATTGAAAATGTCACATACAGCATCTGTGTCAACAGACAAACAAACTCTCGAACAAACACGAAAAGCAAAAAAGAATTAAGATCGTTTTTTAGGTAAAAATTCTAAAAATTTTGTATCTTTAGCACGCGGTCAATTGACCCCACGTTAAAAGAAACTTAACCTTTCTTCCTTAAGGAAGTAGTTAAGGGATGCTTTTGAAATAAAGCGTACAAGCAACTACATCCACTGTTTCTCTAGCGCTTTAGTTTTCTTTTTCATAATAAAAAGGATATTTTTTTGTAATTTTATGCCTTAAATTGAGAATTTATTGCAATAGTTTATCAAAGAATTGCAATGAAGCAAAACTATTTTAAATGTTTTAAATATTGAAATTTACGTAACAATTTACCTGAATTTTTAAATCAACCATTTATTTTGGGGTAATTTTAAAGGACATTTCTTTTTAATTTTTCTTCTATAAAAGAAACCCATTTTTCGTCTTCGTTAAACACATAAACAGTGGTCAGCGTGAGAATATTTTTCTTGTAGATTAAACAAGAATCTTTTTCTTACGTTGTAGTTTTATTGTACTGGTCACTTCTGTTTGGGTTGTTTTTACTTTTTGTCCTGTGGTGTTTCATACAAGAAACATTAATCCGATTTTAATGAAGCGTTACACTTTGTGGTCGCTAGATTTGTAAGACGGTTTTGAAAATTTTCTTTTTTCTACGCATTTTGTTGTGTGTGTTTTTCTGTTGTTTCTGCTATGAAAGCAAATTTTTAATCAAGTTTCTTATGTTTTCTACGTCTCTCAATTAGGATAGTTTTAATGAAAATTTTTCTTTAATTTTGTTGTGTTAAAAGTTTGTATTTTATGAAAAGAAAATCCATTCCTTTTGTTGCGGATTAAATTCATTGAAATGGGTTAACAAGGTTTAAAAACGAGTTTTTTGTAATAATTTTAGACAAGTGAGATTTATATGGAAAATTTGAAGATAAATATAATTTTTTCACAATTCAACACTATAATTTTTGAATACAGTAATTTAGTTAAAAAATACAGTTTATGTCTTTGATTTAAAAACATGAGTTGTTTAATAAACAAGCGAGTAGTAGTAGTAGTAGATTCAGACAAACATAAACCAAATAAAATTAAAATATTTGCTGTATTTTAGTGCATTTTTTGTAAATACTGAAACACTTTTTTTAAAAGCCAAGGTAAAAACCTGAAGTAGCATTTCTCAGAATAACTTGACTTGGCAAGAAACGCGAAAAAAATAATTTCTTCAAGCAATACCCCGGGGGCATAACGCTAATGCTTCCAGGATATGTGGTAGTGAGCACCAATCTCCAAGGCTAACACGAGCCTGAAGCTGGAAATTAGACACTAGGTCCAGAAGACTGTGGCCAGTTATTAGTGGGTCTCTTCGGAGCTGTGTTTTGCCTTAATCGCAAGAAGTGCGATTTTTCGTTCGATGTGCCGTTGCCCTCCAATAATAGCCTTCAATGGAGTGGGTGGTGTCTAGTTCTGGCAAAATCTTGAGTAGTGGGTACCGAGTACTCGACACTCGATAATTTTTTTGGGTACGCAATACACAAAAGTAGTTAAACGATACTTTTACGGTAGTATTTTTAGAACTAAATTTATAAAAATATTTGACAACTACGACGATAAATTTCCTCTGATAGTATGTAAGCGGAAGTATTGAGTACTATTGAGTACTCAATTGAAAGTATTAAGTTGTAGCGAGAAATTGAAAGTAGTAGAATATGCCAGCACTAGTGGAGTCAACCAACCCCTAGGCAAGGGCTTCTGAGTATAGTTCTGCAAGGCTGCTCTAATATTACTACTTGTTATGTTGCTATGCTCGACGAAGGCATAAGCAACCAGAACCAATGTTACTGAGCAATTTAAATGAGAAAGAGTAATTTTCTTTTCTTTCTCTTTGCTCCAACTAAATGTTTCATTTAGTTTTAGATACAAATTTAATGGAATTTTTATATAATAAAATTTATATAATTAAAATATTATTTTGTGTTCCCTTAAAGTATAGATATAAGAAAACAGTAACTCATTTTATGTCTGTCTGTCTTTCATTCTGTGTTCGCGTTACGTAAAAACTACTAGATGGATTTTAAAAAATTTTGTGTTGAGGTACCTTAGTATCCTGATTCCAATATAGGATGCAAAAATATCTCATTTCCAAGAGAAAGTGTAGAAAAACGATTTAATGGTACTGCATACTTTAAGGCATCATTTTTTTTTGAAAGCGGGATATTTTAAACACGATTACACAACAGATGGCGCTGCTTTAAAATAATGATAAAACATGAATTACTTACTGCCAAATTGAATAAAATTTTTACTTAATTTGTATTTTTACTTTGTGGAATTACTTTACAATAATTTTTAGAATTTTATATTTATTTTAGAATTTTATCCAGGGATGGGTACCTTTATATAAAGTATTAAATATATAATTGTATTAAATATATAATTGAATCAGGGTGCTCCGATAAGCTAGTAGGTAGTGAGCTAGCCTATCAGTCTGGGGGTTGTGGGTTCGATTCCCAACAAAGGCTCTAAATGTTTCACTACAACGAGTGAAAGTTACTGTTACTATGCTCGATAATTTAAGTTAGACTATAATATATACTAGATATCCCCTGTACGCTTGACTGCACCCATCCACAAAGAATACCATAAACACTTGGAACACTTCCAACCTCTAACACACAAGGGCGCGCTATTCTCACGTCAAAAATGTCTTAGTTTATATGCAATGTACGACGCCCACTGTTCCCATCTAATATTTTTTTTTCTAGACTATACGTATTAACGCGATAATAATTTTTTACTTTGTATGGGAGGTTCCACGCCTACTATACCAATTCAGAATGTATTTAGCTAAACTATTGACGTTGATATAAGGGTTACTGGTGCGAACTTACAAGGCGTTACCTATTGCAGTTCTGTAGATGCAGGATAATAATTTTTCACTTTATATGGGAGGTACCATGCCCACTATTCCAATCCAGTCTGTGTTTCTTTAAACTATGTATGTTATTATAGAGGTTACTGGTACAAAATATTAAGGCGCTACCTATTACTGTTACCAAGCAATATGATAAGTGTTTACTTTGTATGGGGGATGCCACGCCCACGTTGAATATCAAAGAATATCAAAGAAATTAGTACCCTATTTTATCAACTGCATATCTGATAACGAACTGTGTAAATACATTTTTAAATAAATAAAACCAATAAGTATAATTGAATAAATTAATTAAAATTGTATTTCAAACTTATTTGTACCTTGAATGTTTAATGAACTATTGAACTGTTTTATAACCCTCTCTTTCGATTGTTTTATAACGCTGTTGCTTGTTTTCCTTTTCAAAATAACTAATGAAAGTTTTATAACGCAGCTTTTATGTCGTGGCGCTTGCTGTAATGTAATGTAAAATTCTACAGTTAATAGCTAAAGGTTGTCTTTTATTCTCATGTCCAAATTTTCAGTTGCACTTCGATGTTTTTAAAGATTCTTATGCTAATGTTAAAATTTCTCCTTTAAATTACACCTCCAATTTTCTTATCATTAAAAAGAAATAGCAGATCATCTCGGTATAGAAAAAGCTCGGCTTTTATATATCTATGTATTACTTAGACTTTTTCATATTGCAACTACATCCAGTTCTGCTGAATATTTTGTTAAATGCAGCAAAACTTGCAAGCTTAATTGAATAATACTCAAGAGTAAATTTATTCAAATTTCTTTTGTTGTGTATATAAAATAGCTTCTTGTAATACATTTCAAAAATGTTGTCTTGTAAAATGTTAAGACGCCATATTGTTTCCGGTAACATACACTACTCTCCCTATAAACTTATAAGACTTTTACTGCTTTACAAAAGGCAAAACGGCAAAAGTATTTTAAAAGTAATTCGTGGCAAAAAGGGGGAGTTGCTTTAAATGTGTATTCAATACATTCATGTATATTTATAAGCTTGTCTGACCTCTTGACATGCGCTTACTTAAATAATATATTTTGTTACACAAACAAATATATGTATGTACATACATATGTATATGAGTAAACATAAATGTATAAATTACATTACGTACATAAATACCATATGTATTGCATGCATATACTTGCATATGAATCTAAAAGTATTTAGCAAATGCATGAATATTTTGAGTTACAAGCTTAAATAATAGCAAAAATTTAAATGTTTTCAAGAAATATAAATTTATTTTTAAAAATTATGTAAGTTTAAAGTTTCTACAGAAATATATATTAACAAAATAATGGTAGGACCACAAAGAAATTGAAACAAAATAGGTTTTTTAAAAATCTAAAATACAACTATTATGTAGTGTAAAATGTTGTCTTATACGCTTGCGTTTTTATAAAAAATTAGTTATTCACTTTTTTCAACAATCGCTTTTGCCATTATCGGAAAATGGAAAATATTAATTTTGTGCTGAAAGTAAGCCCTTCTAATTAAAAGGCAAAACACCTTGTCAAATCAAATATAAAATAGTCGGAGCTTAGGGAACAATATGTAAATCTTTAAGTTTAAGACTGTCTAAAATAGAGTTATTGACTTTGAACGGGAGCTTCGATCCGCAGATGATAAACTTCTAACATAGCGCCCGGTTAAGGCAGTAACTTTGGAAATCCATGCTTTATATATATTTGAGTGACTGAAGAGTTGTGAACTAATGTAGTGAACCAATTGAGACCCATGTAAACAAATTTCAATTTTGGACTAAAAATTAGATATGAACAAAATAACGGCAAGTTAGATGCTACGTTTAGCTACAGCAGGATATAAACGTAATCATGGGTTTCTTTTAGTTACCGCTTTTAGTTACTTCTTTTAGTTACCGCTTTTTCGCGCCATCCTGTTAAATTTATTCCACAATATGGAAGCAACACAATACATCAGAGATGAAAAACAGGTCAATACTACTGGAATTGGATGCCCTAATATGACTGCAGGATTTTTCGTTAACGTTAAATACTTTAACATTAAATACTTACCAACATTTGATCTAGAAAATCATTCTTTTTCAGGTACAATGCATTTTACAAAGTAAAGGGTATCCCAAAACCTACAGGGTATTTGAATTTTTTACTAAAAAAGAAAATAACTGAATTTATGGGGCATGGTAAACATACTGGCAGTTATGTTACAAATGGTTTGAGTAATAAAATGAAGTCTGTACGAAAGTCCAGAAACATGGATTTAGCTGTGGACAAGACTGGAAATTTCAAAAAGATCGCTACACGTTGTTCGTATTTTCAAGATTTACTCATTCATGTTGACAAGCACAGCGAATAGAAATCGTTGAATGGATTATAGGGTGAAATTAATGATATTTTTTTGAGAAAAACAAACCAAAGTAGTGAATATCATTATATTTTACTTTTTTTTTTTAAATAAGTAACGAAACTGTGTGCATATTTACTTACAACCCACAGTGTTGTGAGCGTGGCCATATATAGGAAAATCCAATTATGGAAACTAAAAAAATGGCTAATGGCATTTAATAAAAGACACTTTTACTAATAAGCGTAAAAAATTAGATTAAAATAATAATTTTTTCTAAAGATATGGCTCTTCAAAATTGTGGTTTGAAATAACTATAATTTTGTATAAAATAAAAATAAAAACGAGCATGTACTTCGTAGGGTTAAATAATTGAATTTAGTTGGCAAATAAACCAAATTTGTACTAGATTAGTTGTTGTATTATGTTTTAAGAATATAAACGGTATTTTTAATTACATATGTCGGTAACAGTGTATACATCATTATAAGAATGATATTACTAAAACACAACAAAATTTGCTGTGATAAGCAAACAGATAAGCAAAAGAAAAAAAATTTTCAAGTATTTCCGGGATATTTTTTCTTTCCTTTTATAACATAAAGTATGTTAATTTATAAAAAAAAAATTTAGCTGTGCTTAAGTGCGTCAATTTAAATTATTGTTATTTTTTAGTGTAGCAAAATAAACTGTCTAGAGGAAAAAAATCAAAAAAAAAAAAACTTTCAAATTTATCAATAAAATATATGTATATGGGATAAAAGCTGTGATTCTTACGATTCCAGAGGTGGGTTGATTTTTCATGTGCGTTATACCTATAAAAAGTTACACGGCCTTAAATTCGAATTCTTTTGATAATTTTTTCACAATTTTTAAGTAACAAAAAATGAGTTTGGAAAAATATATATCAAGAATTCATTTTTTAATAAAAATTCATGCAAATATATTTGTTTCATTCAGAAATGTATCAGAAACAATGTAAAAATCCGAATCCAAATATTTATAACAACACTGTAAAAAAAATTGTGAAGATTTTAGCCAAAATATGTACTTTAAAAAAAAAGAGTCAGCTTCGATGGACCCGAAAAAATAGGCCAAAAATATGTATATACTTATGTTTAAGGATATATTGAAAGTGAGGGCGTCCATTTATCTAATTGAAAAAATATAAGTGTCTTGTCTTCGAAATTAGTTTAAAAAAATTTATTTAACTTTTAATTTTTTGTAAAAAAATATTTTTTTAACTTAACTTTTTAACTTTAACGTGGGCCTTATCTGAATGGAATCAAATTTGGTCAAATCATTAAAAGTATCACATCCAATTACTATAAAAAAAATTTCATACAGTTTGCAACTTGTATGACACTTATAAATTTCAGGATATACGTGAAGGACACGAATCCTTGCTTCGAATTTTATTAAATTTTTAATTTTGTTACGGTTTGCAAACCTAAATATATGTGCCAAATTTCAGCTCTTTACAATAACTTTTTCTATTTATGGCCACTCGTTATATGAAGTCACGACACTGTGCAACGTGTCACTGTTTTGCATTGGATTTCAGGCTGGAGTCATAGTACAAGTAAAAAAACTGATGAAGCATTAATAATTACTGGTACTCGATATTGCGACGTTATAATATCTAGTAAGTTCGTTTAGTTTTGTTTTCTATAAGAAAGAATAATTAAATTAAAAATTAGGTGATAATATTAAATTGGGAAAATTTAAATTTTAGACACCAGCAGAGCGGAATGAACAGTTTCTAGACAGCTACGTCCGTCATCAGCACCAATCTATAAATTCCTTTATTTACATATGTACATATTTTATTTTTTGTAAGTGCATCGATTTGATGGTAAATATAAATGCTAGTGTGTTCTTTTTTATTCAAGCATTTTTATTTTCATATTACATTGAGAAACACCAATGTACCATTTTCTTTGTGATCAGCATTCCCAAATTCATCTAGAAAAATGCAATAAAGTTTCACTATAAAGCAGCATATATATGTATATAATTCAAAAGTCAATAAATAAAAACCTGCAAATAGAAGAAAAATATTATATAAATAAATGATCTGTTTTTTTTTGAAAATGGTAAAGTCCACTTTTTAAAAAAACTGAGTTAACGGTAATCTTAATTTGCTATAGGCTCATTTCCATTGTTATAAAAACAATTTAAATAGAGTTTTATTTTGACATAAAATAAACAAAAACAGTTTTGCTGTACAATCCTATCGCACAAATATTTTTTTGAAAGTGAAATAAGTAAATTCCTACTAATTATAATTATAATTAAAACAATTTTCTTATTGCAATTATTATTTTTTATTGCTACTTTAATGTACGCTGCTGCAGATATTAGTAACGCCCGTTTCACGCCCGTTCCCTCTATAATATATATTAAGATTTGCATTGGCTTTTTTAATAAATAAATCAAATAAGAATTGTTGTGATTGTTAAAAAATCTAACGAAACATAACATTTCGTTTTCACATTATCACACTTCAAATAAAATTTAAAATCAAGTAAAGGAACAAGCCGAGCCGAAACATTGAACAGCCGCGGTTGATATATTTTTATTTAATTATTTTATTTGGAAAAAATAGCAGACAAAAAAACCTCAGCAAATTTAATATGTTGGCACTTTATATAACGATATGATAAGTTTATTACTTTATATACCACCTATTCACCATAAATATTTCAATATGTTAACTGTAAAAGAATATTAACGAAGTAATTTTCAATTTTACATTTTTAATATAACTGGAATTAATAAACTTGCTTATTCGTGTATTTAAATGTCTTCATTTTAACAATTATTATTTACATAAAAATCCACTTTAGTAAAGCTTATGTCTATAAAAATATGGACTTACATTTGCTGCTGTTTTTATTTCTTGTAATATGTTATTTTTGAAAGTGGTATAAGTCCTTGTGGAGCTACAAAAAACATGTATTTTTCTAAATAATTTTAGTTATTATTTTTTTATAATAAAATTTAAAAGGTGTATAGTGTAAAAAACATCACTCGAATTGAATAAAGTTGACCAATATTTTTAAATTGATTCAAACGCAAACCCTTAAATATCTCAATATGTGAAAAAATGGACTTATACCACCAATTGACTTATAAACCAGCTCAAATATTTAATTAAAGAAACGAAAATTCTACTCTATTTACTTTCGAAATGAAGTAATAACGGAATTAGTTTTACAGAACACTAAGAAAAGTAAATTCGTGTCATAATAGAAAAAGTTTGGATTCCGTTTACAGAACAGGGGTGATTATAATTTAAATATGGATTAGTATATTTCTATAAAACCTAAGTGAGCATTTTTTTAAATATAAAAACTAACAAATAAAACAAAATATACAAAAAAAAAATCGATCTTTTACAAATAGCGCTTTTTAGCTCTTCTTGACCGCTGGGTCGACGCGTTTGGTTTTTGAAAAATTGGCATCCCTGTTCACTAACCATAGAAGTTGCTTTTGCTAAACAAAAGTATGGGAAAACTGAAAAACTTGGTCCGATTTTTTTTATTTTATAGCTTTAACATTCTATGGCCATGAGAGATTTCTGCCATCTGCCATGTTTCATTAATCTGCCCCTAGATTAATGAAAATTGGCAAAAACAATTTCCATTGCAATTATAAGCTAAAAAAAAAGTAATGTCCGGATATATTGCCAATATACTCCTATGTGTGATGTGGCGGGCACTGCTAGTTTGATATTAAAAGATTTAAAATTAGTTATTTTTTAATTTTTAAAAATATACTTGTATTTGGACCACCCGGCCCAAAAACAAGCAACAATTATTTATGAAATTCTGAATTAAAAGTATTTTATTAACTTATAAAAAAATTGTATTAATGAAAAATACAATCAAATATTTACAAGTATTTTGCATGTCGTGTTCATTAACACTTGTGATTTTTATAAACATCAGTTAGTTTAGCCATCTAACTTGGAGTGTTCAAACACAAACATACAATTTTAGAGTGCTTCTCCATTTTTACACAAACAGACAGTGGATACCTGTTCATTTATTATATGTCACTTTTACTTTATACAAAAGTCAAAGAAGTAAAAGTAAAACCCCACAATAAAAGGTGCCCTATTTGTGGTTTATGGTTGCTTAATGTTACTATTGGTTGGAACTTCTTGCTTTAACTTAAAATATGCTAATAGAATTTGCTGGTTAGAGAGTATACTGTTAGTAAATTACCTGCCTGTTTATAGCAAAAGTTAACAGTGGTCATGACTAATAATAAAAGTGTAGAGCTTTTGTACAATTCTAAGAAACTATTTTTATTAATGATACCTATATGAAATATGTATTATGCAAGAGAGCCTAACACTATTTTTTAATGATTTAAAAACCTATGGTATATTTAAACTACTATACTTTAGAAAATTTAAAGGATTCAAAGATAAATTAAAACAAGCATTTGTTCATTTAGAATACACTAGAAGAGAATTACAAGCATAACTGCATTTTTATTTTTCTCTGCACAAAACATATTTTTCTCAATGCTGATTGCCCAACAAATATTTAAGAAATTTGAAAAAAAGGTTAACCTAAGATCACTCCCTGCAATAAACATTAAAAATTACTTAGAAAATTTTAACATGCTGCAAACAAAGAAATAATAGAAAACTCTTCACATTGCTTTGACTGGCCTTAAAGTTTTTGACATGCCACATCATATATCAAACGATTTAAGTTTTAAACTTAATGGCACACTGTCCATTTAACACATTAGCAAAATCTAGTTTTTTTTTTCATTTCACTCGTATTCTATACCGAACTCGCATTTTGTCTTCTTATTCTATGCTTAAAGTTAAAAAAAAACAAGGACACAAATAAAATTCATTATATACCACACTTAACCAGCATAAAGCCACCAACAAGCAACCCACATTGACAATGTATCTCGACTGAGAATACTGCTTGCTGCAAAAAATATGCTGTAAAAAGGAAAATGAAAAATATGAAATAAAAAAATAAGACTTTTTTTTGTTCAAACAAGAAAAAAAAATTTTATAAACCAAACGAGGTTCCTAACATGGGGTTGTCAGTATTTAACCCAAAAGGGTGTAGGTGCTGCACGGATGCGCGAACTTCCAATGAATCGAGTTAGAAAGAGCCAAAGCCAACTACATATAACATACAGACTACTAAAAGCAAAAAAAGAGTAAACAAAAAGAAGCATAATACATATCTATAAAAGAGCGAATATAGGGTAAAAAATAACAAAACTTATTGGTGATGATAAAACAAGTTTTTGTTTTAGTACTAAAATATAAAAATGGGACAAATTATTGCATCGCGAATTAAACAGTCTTAAAATCGTAACAGAATCGTATACAGCTCATCATCTCCATATACCAAATGCAGATACTAAATTGCATTTTTATATGTCCTGTACAAACTCCACACAAATAGTGGCATACATACCCACAGACATCATCGTGAAAATAGCCAAAATAGATTCAGTAGACCTCAAAATGTATAATTCCGTCGAAACCCCAACCTCGATATATTGCACGTATGGTATATTACACGTATGGTATACTACGTATGGTAAAGTAAAAAGGTAAATACAGTTTGTTCACGCAAATGAAATATTCATTGTAACTTGGTATGATAACACAATTGTAACGTTAGCGACTAATTTTGATAACATCGATCAAAAAACATCTTGAACTTGCACTGTTTTTTGTGTAGTATTAAAAAAAACTGAGCAAAACCACAACTGGATTTCCAATCTAAAATCGCTCTACTCTACTTGTTTTTGGGATATAAACTATCAGGAAACAGAATCTGAAAAAACAAAATACAAACGTACCAAAGTGCCACAGCACGTTATTGTTAAACAAAGGGAACGCAAAAAACGTCGGTGTAAGCAATGCCACAGTCATACACCATTTATGAGCAAGATGTGTGAGGTTCATCTACATTCGAAATGTTTTAAAAATTACTATAAAAAGTCATTTTTATTAATAAATAAAATGTTTTTT
Source organism: Phasia obesa (assembly GCA_949628195.1). Classification (NCBI taxonomy): domain Eukaryota; kingdom Metazoa; phylum Arthropoda; class Insecta; order Diptera; family Tachinidae; genus Phasia; species Phasia obesa. Next base: position 167,943,260 of record OX451215.1, on the reverse strand, counting down.
AATGTTCCTCAAAAACTTTATGTGTTTACATATTTCGCCGGTGATGATTATTATCACAATTCATTTTCCGGAAAACTAAAAAAAAGAATAGTAATTAAATTCTCAATTTTCTTAATTTAACATCAGAGGTATTAGGTAACAAATAAAATTTTATGCAAATTGGTCAACAGGTACTATGTGCGGCGAAAAATGGGTTAAAACGATGCACTTATAAAAAACGAAATAAAATACAAAAATATTAAATAAAGACTGGGTACCCCGGTGGTGTAATAGGTAGTGTGCTGGTCCATCAGCATGGCGATTGTGAGTTGATTTCTAACCAAAGACTCTAGGTTTTTCAATCACACTATGCAGATGAAATTTCGAAGTCAGGCTTAAGTTCGTTTTATTCTCTCTAAGTTAAAAGAATACTTTTTTATAACAAATTAGGTGATTAATTTTAATAAAAAAAATGGGATTTTATAATAATTTATATATTATATATTTAATGATATGTTTTAAGTTCAGTTAAATATTGTACGGTTGTTTGAATATGACTCTTACTTAATGAGTCTTAAATAACACAGTGCAACACAGAAAAAATTAACCATATACGGACACCACTACATGATAAAAGACCAAAAAAAAAGACCCCTGTCTCCCAGTTTGCACAAAGTTCTCCAAGTTTTTTTTATAGGCCCTCAAAGATGCGGGGCCTCGATGTCATTTTTGCAAAAAAATTATCATTTCCTCAAGCTCATATTTTGCAAACCGTTTGAAATTTTGATATACTCTCTGAGGTAAAGTTGTAGCTCTTGTCATAAAGAACAAAAATTGTGAACATATAAAATCAAAAAAACTTCATCTTCAAGGTCAAAATCGCAAAAACCGTTCAAAATTCAAGGAAACAAACAACTACAAGAATGAACCTAAGATCTCAATAAACAACTTTCTAGAACATATGAACTTCCTAGGAATGATTCTTAACACCGTTAAAAAATTTTCGGGAAATTTTTCACTTTTGCGGCTACATAAGCGCTACCTTAATGGTATTAAGAATCATTCCTAGGAAGTTCATATGTTCTAGATAGTTGTTTACTGATATCATAGGTTCATTTTTGTAGTTGATTGTTTTCTTACAAAATATGAGCTTAAGGAAATGATCATTTTTTTTGGCAAAAATTACATCGAGGCCCCACATCTTTGAGGGCCCATAAAAAAAACCTGGAGGACTTTGGGCAAAACTGGGAGACAGGGGTCTTTTTTTTTGGTCTTTTATGACGTAGTGGTGTCCGTATATGGTTATTTTTCACTGACTTAAAAAATTACACAGTGTGTAATGCGTCTTATTTTTTATTTTACATATAAATCAACCATCAATATGCTGAAAGTCTATTAGTAAGTGCGAAAAAAGGTGTATTCTTAATGATGAGGTTGTAACATAAACCGTCGATTTTAATCGTTATATCTACAAGCAATTAGTGTACGAGGTCCAATTTTATAGGGATGGGGTGGGTTCAAAACGATTATTATTGAAGATAATATTCTCAATATAAATATGTAGTACAGTTTTTTAAATTTCTAGGGTGCTAACAGCAAGTCTGGAGGGAACTGTGAACCCCCCAGAATGGCCTTTCTACGCTAATGATTATAACTATCTTTTTTACCACGATTTAGAGATGCCTATCCTAAAATCATACAACAATTCACTGCTTTTCACTTTGTTAGTCGAGAAATTTCCTCGATGTTACATTTCCTCATTTTGGTGATTCGAACAATCTTCTTAGAGCTTTAAAATGGTGCTACCGTTTAGTAATGGCCCTTTATGTATAAACAAATATTAGATCCACTTCCCTTAGATAAACTTATTCGTCCCATTAATATTAAACTTTAAAATTTAAAGGATGAAAGAAAGTGAATAATTTTAATTGTAAGAATTTGTTACTTAAAACTCAGAAAACATTTAAAAACTACTTTTATAAATAGTAAAAGCAATTCCAATTCGTTAAATTTAATTTTCAATAGCTCGGCAAATAAAAAGGTACTTTGCTAGGTACGAAATATTTTACAGATTTCTTAATACCCATCTCTAAACTGAGCACATGACTAACAAGAGTTAACGAGAACCTACAGAATTAGGTTCAAATGCAATAAAATAGAAGAAAAACAGAAAAAGTAAAACAAGTTAAATTGCAAGTGTATACCTCCCCCTTTGGCCCTATTATTATTTTATTTTCAAGTAACTGATAAAGATTTTTTTGGGTGGCATATGATGGCCCAACGAGAAATTTTTATAGGAATAAATGAGCCAAAACGAGACATGTAGCGGCGCTTAATAGAAAAGTCATTGTTGTTTTTTTATATTATTATTTTAGTTGTCATTTGACTTAAATTCCGATACAGTTAATGATAAGCATATGCGTCTAATATAAAAGTTAGAAAAGACCTTATTAGGGGCATAATATTTGCTAAAAAGAGACAACAATAACACAAAAACCAAACAGGGCGTTTCAGTTTAAAAATGAGTAATAACACGTGAGCATTTTAGAAAGTGGTAAAGAGCGCAAGAGTGGTTTTAAAATATGAGTGGAAAATTTAACGAATTATTAGGTGAGTAAAACTCAAGATAAATGAGTGATTCATTCTTATAAGATTTAAATTCTTATAAGTTAAAAAAAAATAACAGAAATATTATAGAATATATATTCAGTGTAAAGTGTAAATATGTACTTCAATATTAGTTTCTGAGAAATTCAAGTACCTACTCTTTTCAGTTCCACTTCAAGTGAGTTGGAATATTTTGAGTGTGTGTTTTTGTTTCTTATATGAATTTCTTCAGTTGCGTATGTTTATAACTAGACTTCCTTCCTTAAACGCTCCATTTATGGAACAAAAAAAAAAAAAAATTAAAATAAAAAACAAAACAAAACAAAAATAAATAAAAAAGAGTACTACGTACGACTTGTGTGTTTTATACAAGTCAAAGGGGGCGTCTCGGTAAAATGTGTTTAAGCCATTTAGAGGTGGTATAAATACTCTCTATATAAACAAACAAACACACCTAAAATACAGCAAACATACATCTACTAAATACAATAATAAAACTACAACAACAACTAACTAAAACAAATAAAAAATAAGAAAAAACAAGAATGTACACTTTTATAATAAAATACATTAGGCCAACCCCAATGTATCCTAGACGAACTCTCACTCGTTCATTATCCAATTGTACGTTTGCTCCAAATGGCCTAGCCTTTGCGCCTCGAACAGCAACAACATTAACAATTTTTTTCTTCTTCTACTATTTTTATTTTATACACACTTTAACTTTGCGTGTGTGTGTGTGTGTGTGTAGGTATATGGCCAAAAACAAAATCCAAATGATATGTTGTAGTACCTAGCAGTGGAAGAGTAAGAGGTTGTGGTCCAATTCAGTTTGTAAATGTAGTGCAAAGTACCATGGCACTATTTGGCCTTATATACTGTGTTATATTCTTGTTTAGTTATTATTTTTTTTAGCATGCTTTTTTTGTAGTTGTCTCTTTTTTAATTTAAAAGGACTCTTTTTGTGTGCAGTGTCCACTTTAATATTTATGAAAAATATGTATATGTGTAGAGTTGAAATAATTTAAATTTTGTGGAGAATTTACAATATAAATTTATACATGTAATAGGGTTTTTATAGTAAATAATGGAGTACACTTTTGTTTTGATGGGAATAGGATGACTTCATATAATTAAAAGTTTTGGTAATAATAATTTGTTATATAAGCCTAATAAACAAATAATTGTGTTTTTTTCGAAGACATACTTTTGTGCAGGCGTATTTTTAATAATTTGTATATAGCTTTTGAGAAAACAGCATATCAGGTTAAACTCTCGCAATACCCCTAGAATTAATATAGATGTTAAAATTGATTGAATGACTTTACTTAAGCCCATTGATGTAATTTTTTTTTAAATATACTTTTTTAAGCTTGAAAATTTATTATAAAAGTACCTTTATTCTACACAATCGTACGATTCTATCACAAAATGCAATAAAAAATCTGACAGAATTCTATCCTACTCAAAAAATCGTTTTAAAACACTCTATCATAGAAAGTAAGATTTTGCAACTCTCATCGCATGGAAAAATACTATTTTATGAATGAAAAGATTATCAAATCGTACAGACCTGTCAAAAAGTCTGTCACACGCATACATTTCTAATCCACACTACCATACTTTCATAGCACACATGCTATTTTTAACAGATCGTGCGACATAAAAAATACATAGACAGATATTGCACGATTAAAAAATAAAAGAGTGTAAGGTAGGTGAGACTCTAGACGCCTCAACTGAGCGGGTACATTACATTTTGCATAAATATTTGGATAACAACAAGTAAAGTGCGCGCAGCAACCGTGTGACTACTTCAAAGCAGTGTTTGGCGATGTTCAGGAGCAATAAGAACAAGTTTATGCGCCTTTATATAGATAGATAAAGATTTATATCTACACGCAGAGAAAAAACATAGTTATGGTATGGTCAGAAGAACTATTCTAGCCTCTCTGTAACAATATAAGTTTACAATGAACCTTATAATTGTTTTAATCATGTTATTTTAAAGTTAGACAATAATATAATTTTAAAATAACAATATTAGTATGTTACAAATAATAATAAGGCTTGAATACAACCGTATAATGTAGACTTCTGTATTTAAGTTCATTTTAGAGATCGCTCATTTTAGTTCAACGTAAAAAAGTGAACTAGTTCAATCTTTTTTCTTTTGCGCTATGATTTGTATTCTGAACTACTTACTAATCCAATCTGTTAGTTCAATCGCTCTTTTTCCTTTTGAACTATGATTTGTGTTCTGAACTACTTTTTATTAGTCTTTCTATAATTTTATTAATAATTTGTTAATAAATAATTTTCAAAAATAATAAATTCTTATTAAATTGTATGGCAGTTCTACATTGTTGTCAAAAAAAGTAAACATCAATAAACATACATACGTACATTTTTTAGTTCATTTTGTTTTATAGTTAGTTTAAATACAAAGAATAGGTCAAAAATTGAACTAGGTAAACATAAAAATTTTAACTAATCCATTTAGTTCAAATAATAGAGTAGTTCAATTGAACTAGTTCATTCGTGAACTACCCAAGTCTATTATAATGCAATCATATGTTCCTCTTAGATTATGGTTACTTCAACCATTTTTTTTCTTTGTGTAGATACAGGAGGCGACATAACAGGTAAAACAGTGGGTTTATTTGGATGAACTTGCACTAAAGAAAGCTAAGCACACGATGTGATTTACATCGATTGCAATTAATGAAGAATATTGTTCAGAGCTGGTGGGCTGGTGTAAGGCAAGTACGACCGTATGAAACATGAGAAAATGCAAGTACATCATAATAATATTTTTCTTTTAGCATTGATACTTTACCAACCGAGTACCAAGAGGGAATAGGTAAAAAATACTCCTATTCGTCAAACTTACTCCTTTCATATTGACGTACAATTACATAAAACAATATCAATTGGTACCAGGGTATCCAGATATTTTTTGAATTCCATCCCCAATTTGAAAATGCTCATCCCCAAAATTCCCCAAAAAAAATTTAATTGTTCCAAAATTTAAATTACCACATAAATACATTAAGCTGTATATTTGTATTGTAATAAAATTATACAAGTTGATTGAGCATTTACCTCGCCATTTTTGGAGATGGATTAAAAGGGATACAACAAATTTCGATAGACTGATTGGTAGACCTCTATCAGTTTAGGGTTTTGATTCCCACCAAAGGTGTTTTCTGCAGACAAGCAGTCTAGTTTTGGAATTTATTTAATATCTTATTAGTTTATTTGCCGAAATAAACTTGGTAGTTGGTATGCAAAGTGAGGTCTAAACGCGAGGTCGTTTCTGCGGCATCTTGATATGTATAAACTTTTGCCCAAATTATCCGAGGTTGTTTCTACTTTTTAATGGCATTTTTCTTAATTGTGATTTATATATATATATATGTATGTTTCTTAAAACACTGCTATTTACTGCTGGTTGTAGTATATCATTATTGAACTAATTTATGTTATCGATTGTAACACACAAATTTTGAAAAATATAAGAAATGTGCAATAAATTTTTCAGTTCTCTCTTAAAATCGTAAGCAAGATCCATTTCAGCCAGAGTAAATTCAATTAACGAACTTTTGTTGCTTAAATAATTTTCGTTACGTCTTTTTTTCTTTATTTATCAGTCATACTTTAAAGTTTATATAACAAACAATTAAAATAATAACAAAATTAAAATAGTCTAAAAAGTATATGAGTTCAAAATAAGAATCCCCTAAAAATCCCCAAAATTAAAGTTATCCTCAACGAATTCCCCAAACCAAATTTTTAAGGCCTATTTGCAAATAAAAATCCGCGATTTGGGGATAAATCCCCTAATCTGACAACACTGGTTGTTACTCTGTTTCGTGAAATGCATAGAGATAGCTGTACAAATGGAATCATAAAGCAGAGTATATTTGTAGTGTTTTTGATAATATTTGAAAGGTTGGGGAATGGCATAGCATTAAAATACTTGTGTTGAGACAATGGCGATACTATGTTTTTTGCAGTAAAGAGAAGTCCTAGTGATGTCAAAAATTTTGCTGAAATTAATCTTAGAAATCGAGAATTAGGCCAAAAGCAGTGATATTCAATCAGAGAAACTCAAAAAACTAATGATAAATTGTCTTAAATCGAAGCTTTAAAAAATCGATGAACTAAGCTACGAGCTACAAACCAAATAATATTTGATATAATTAAAATCTAAATACTAAGAATATTTCTTTCACAAAATAAAACTACTGTCCAATTCAGCGCACAATTGCGACTACATTCTATTTTCAAATTTAAAGAACAGGCTGGGTGGTAGGGGATTTACGTCAAACGAAGAGGTTGTCTTTAAAACAAATGCCTATTCTGACAGGCTTTTATTAATTATATGTGCTAATATTTTATTTATCATGCTTAGTAGATTACCTTTTTTAGGCTGTAGAACGATCGTGCCTTCGACGAGATCGGGGTGTAGTGATTCATCAGACTAGAATTCTGATACAAGGGGATGTAATTGTTCGGAGGTCAACATTTGATCTGCCTTTAAAAATTCAGGATGTATATTGGGGGCCCTGGGGTCTTGTGGGATTATAATGCTGCCATATCAAATGCTATCTCGGCCATGCTGAGTTGTGTCGAACTGCGTACTTTCCAGATGACGTTGGCAGGAACATGTATTGGGCGTGTTTTGTGGGAAGCTGAGAGGAGCTTTTTGTAGTAATTTTCCCTTATCAAGGTTTATTTCTCCTTGAAAGTTGTGATCGCACAGTCGATGACTAGGTTGAAAAATAAATCGTATTTTACAAAAAAAATTCTTTATTAAAAAAAGTCACGGAATTAGCAAATTGCGATCGCATATCAAATTTTGCAGCAGAAAACCCAAAAAATAGCTATCAGATATTCAAGAAGACTACCTTATATGAATACTTCGGCACAAGAGCACAATATTGTTTGGTTCACTTAAGTATTTGTTAATATATTTTAGTTTAACGGTTTTTAACTGTCTTCTCTAAAGGGCATGACAAAAGTTCTTTTTCGACTTAAAACTCTTAAAACAAATTATTTTCAATTGCTTGATCTATTAATTAAAAATCAAATAACGTATTCCAAAATGATGTAGAAAAATTAAAAATAACTTTGTTTTTTATTCATAGAACTGGGACGCCAAATTGACAAATTGCACCTAAAACAATTGCAACAAAATTTTTATAAAAAATAAGTTATGCCTTAAACCCGATGATTATTTTTTATTATGAAATTTTGTATAGACGACGAACAGAACCTGCTGAATCATTCAATTGAATTAGGTCGAACATTAACGACACAGTTCTAGTAACAACTATGAATACAACCTATGCCAACTCCTGTTAGTAACTATGTATTACTTAAATTTAACTGCAATGTTATCTGGTTATCACATTTTCCAACGGACATAAAGCACACTAAACAGCAACTCTCCCGTATGCTAGTGATAGGCCATTTAACTAAACATATTTCAAATATGTTCAAATAAAATTAAATCTGTACGACTAAATAAAATATTAAAACACATTGAGAAATTAAACCGTCTTCAAAAATTCAGATTAATACTTTGTTTTGAATATAAAAAAAAAATGAGTAAAAAACTTTATGGAATGTTTTGTGCAAAATTTCTTTTAATGTCTAAATACGAGTATTTCCAGGACCCCCTCTTGATTGAAGGTCTACGAGAAAAAAAACTACCACAACGTATAGTAATTGTTAATTTAATAAATTAAACAAACTTAAAACATTAACTTTCAACTGTACTTGTGAATATTAAAATTTTTCCATAAGAGCAATTTGTTGTCTACATTTTTATTTAAATGATAAGTGTGTACGCTACACTATTTCAATTTGCAATTGCAAATAAAAAAAATAATTCTCAAAATATTGATGTTGCCACCGGCTGAGTTAAAAAACTTCGAAGCGTGTTGGTTGGTTGGCAGGATGAATTTTGTTGTGTTACTATAAATCTAAATGTGAATCTTAATAAATAGTACTTTTAATAATCTCGCTTTGATATATCTAATAAGGTAACATAGGTAACTGAGCAAGGTCTCTAGGAAGGAAGGGGCGACCATTAAAATTGCAGGATTACCACAGTGCTTATTATGGGGAAGTCTAAGCCTATATACCGATTGCCTAATTACCCCATTATATTGGCAGCAGTGTTACCATTTGTGAAGATTTATATTATTTTTGAGATGCAAAACATAAAAAAAATTTTTAGCTAAATAAAATATTAAAAAAAATGTGATATTTAGTACTTTTATTCTATCACTAAAAAAAGATTTTTAATACAAAAAAAAAAGATTTTTTTCGGGTGATTTGAATTTGATTTTTGGAAAAAAATATGGTAACACTGATTGACAACCTTGAGTTGTCTCTCCTGATTTACCAGAAGAGTAGAATGTTTGCCGCTATCCATATTTCTATTCACCTTTTACATCATCTTACTTCAGCTCTATGAAGGTTGTTGCCAGAAACAATGTTCTAATAGTGCTAATCGGCACCGTTGCCGATGCTGTATTGAAGACATCTAAACGGGAGCTATCTATCCCTGGCCAGTCTATTCTGTTCATTGATAATGAAGTAAAATTGTCCAGCATGCCAGACTAGTAAGATGTCAGCTTGAAGATCTACTCTCAAAATACTGACACTACTCTTAGCATTCCTTATATAGGGAACTCAACATGAATTCCTTATTGTCAGAATAAAAAAAAAACTTGTACTGTCAGGAACATGAATTAAGTTTCTTTAAAATTGAATAAATTATTTATTTAGGCTTAAGTTCTTAATTATAAAGAGATAAAGAAAAATTAGACACCAGCAGAGCAGAATGCATTTTCTAGACAGCGACGTCCGTCATCAGTACTCTTCGTATCTATCTACCTTATCTGGCAGTTTCAATTGTTATTAATTTTCTATTTAAAAAAAAAACTTATCAAAGTAATAGAATATGAGAAATTTTTAATTTTACATTATATTTCATAGCCTAAATAAATAATTTATTCATTTAAAAATAGTTCAAATAAAATTAGTACAGAAACAACGAACGCTTCAAATCATTTTTGATCCATCAGTGTATCTGGTACAGTGGTGAGCTTTTTCTGATTTACTATACTTGTGAGTATAAAGAAAAATATTTCTGCCAGTGCAACGCCAAAGCACATATATATACTAAAAACCCAATTTATTTTGCATTTTTTATATAAAAACTTGTATTTCGCCAATTTATACTTGAAATAGTGTAACAATAAGTAAGTATATATTTTGTTATTGTCTACTGATAACTTGTTTTATTTTTTAGTTTTGTTATAATTTAATTAAAAGACTCACATGCGAACAAATATATATAATAAAATATTTTGTACATTAAGAAATATTAATTACTAAGTATTTTTTTAGTTGTTTTTATTTAATAAACTCATTGCGTAATAAATATTTTTCCATAGATCATTATGGGGACATTATTGCTTCTAGTATTCATATTTTAATAACTTAATACAATTAGTTTTTAAATATTGTGATTTTTTTGTATTTATATTTTACAATTTACTTCTACGTGCGTAATTCGTACTACCAATATAAGTATGTATTTTTCAAAGTGTTCTATTTCCTGATACAAAACTTAAGAATGAATTTTTAGTTAGTTAGTGAGCCAAAAAATTTGTGTGATACATATTTCAAGTAACTAACGTAACTAACTATTATTAAAAAGCTTTAAAAATATTTAGATATGCTAGAAAAATAGTCAGCGTTAAAGTATTACTCGATTGTAGGTCTTATAAGAAAGCTATACTATATGTATGTGTACATATGTGTCAAACATCAAAAATTTTCTTCATTTTTTTATCTATATCTATACATATAATAAAGTAGTAACACATTTTCGTCTGTCTGTCTGTCTGCTTTAAATTTACGTTCGCATCACGTAAAACGTACTGGATGGATTTTAACAAAATTTTGTAAGGAGGTACCTAAATATCCTTGTCTCAATAAAGGATACTTTTTTCCGCAAAAATATCTTATTTCCCAGAGAAAATCGAGAAAAACAGTGAAAGTACGCAGTTATACTAACCGGATATGAATACTTTATTTTTTATAAAGTAAAAAATACATAAACTGATATGCAGCATATCTTATGGAGGAACTAAGTACTGCACGGCACGTTTAATTTTTGAAAGTTTTATATTTTAAAACACAGATCGTTTTAACTACTTAAAGTGGTTTTACACGGCGTGTATTTGTCATATGACTAGTCACTTTTCCATGTGTAAATTCTAAACACGTCGTGTGAACCATTTCAAACATAACATGTGTATTTTCCATGTGTACATTACATATGACATTTTTCATTTAGAACGTGTTCTATTTTGATGTGACAAAGCATCTGCCATCCTGTAAAGCCAACTTGATATTTTGTTTTTTTATGCTTTTTGTGGTACCAAAAGCGCTAAAAATGTGGTAAAAGCACTAGATTTGCATCTTTGCATCAGCTGTGGTTGGAAATAATACACTTTTTGGCGGCAAAATTATATATTGTAGGTTATGTCACATGTAATTACACATGTACGTTTGAAAGCAAAAACTAAAACCGTATGTAAAATGGCTATTTTGACAACAACATGAAATTACATATGGATTATCAACTGACAAGTCATATGACGAATACACGCCGTGTGAAACCATTTTTAGTACGGCACGGCACCTTTAATTTTGATATTTAAACACAGATGCCAAATAGCCAATTGTTTTAAGACGCGTACGTGTTGCATAATTTGATTATTTTGTGAAATACATACTTAAGTAATTATGTGATTACATTATTTTTGTTACAATTTAGCGTTAATTTTTTACAATTTGCTAAGAATACTACGACATGAGTGCGGCTATAAAATTCTGTTATTGGTAGTTTCTTTTTAGTTTAGTTGCATTTTTCTCTTATAGCTGCTACCCAATATAAGTAAGTCTTACAATAGGTGTGGCATACTTTCAAAGCAAAATCATGCAAAATATTATCAGGACGCCCACGACGTGGCGGGCACATCTAGTTCTCTAATAAAGTATTACTACTCGTAGTGTTGTTAAATATAAGCTAAAAAATGCCAACGCATATTATAATATTTTACTGAAATTAAACAACCACCACGCCCACATGCCATACTAGTATTATATGTTTCGTAGTTAAAACCATTAAAGTGAATATCTAGGCGCACGGTAGTTGTGTAAATTTCACGATACTATTCAACCGTCCTCAATTGGATTTTGGGTCCACTTCGTGAGGATATTAACACGATAAGATGGGTAGGGCAAAATATTATCCATATATTAATGTTTCTTTTGATATTGTCGATTGTGTTCGCAGTTTGTGTTTTGTATACATTTTCATGTTAGTATAAGCGGCAAACGGAAAGGACAGGGACCAAGTGAGAAAAAAATAATTGAGGTAGATGGAAACCTCGCCGTATCAACCGGTCCATAACAGAAACACATAAAGTGACTACATACGAGTAAGTGAAGTTTAAAAGTTTTATAGAGAAAAATTTCTGGAATATAAAAATTTAAAAATTTCATATTTTCATTACATACAAAGAAAATCCTTTAAAAGTTTTTGGTTAGTTTTAGATACAAATTTATTATATAAAAAAAAGAATTAAAAAATATTTAATTAAAGGTTTTAATTATTTTCAGATACGTATTTAATTACATTTTTATTGATTAAATTCAATATTAAATAAAAATCGTAGGTTTTTCTTTCTTAACTAAGCAATAAAATAGAATTAATTAGAAAATTAATTCAATTTGTATTTGAAACTAACATAATTGGAGCAAAACTTTTTTTTCTGCACTGACTCACTAATCAATATTATGGGGCACTTCCATTACAGCTAGAGAGCTAAAATTTAGTATACAAGTAGATCTAACTCAGCCAGGAACTACAAAAATCTTAAAATGAGAAAATATTTTCTATAGTTGCGCGCTAGGCCATAGTTTTAGCGCTGGTACTTCCACGATAGTAGTACCAAGTAAGTCTCGCTGAGCAAAAAAATCTGAAAACGAGAAATTTGTATTTACGCTAAATCCAAATATTGTAAAATGGGGTATAAAATTGAAGACAAAGAGGTTAGTTTTTTTACTCCACAAAAAAAACGATGTAATTACATTTTTAATTTAACTTATTCATAAAGGATACCAAGATGATATATGTGATATAACAATAGAGAGAAAATTAATTTTTTTGTAAGTACACGCATAAAAACCCATGGTTGTGGTAATGTCACAGGAAGCACACTATGTTCGCTATAACAATATATGGTTGCGATGAACAAATTTTAGTTCTTTGTTACATTACGTTGGTCACGATAAACAAGTTTTGGTTAAAATTTTAGTATTAAATGGTTACTACCAACAACAACAAAAAATAGAGTTTTTGTAAGAAGCATTCTCTATTCCTGTCACACAAAAGCTCTTAATAGTAAGCCAGTAGGATTTTGCCTAAATAAATGCAAGGTTGTATGACATAAGATGTTAAGTTTCCAAAAAACAAAGAATTTTTACATTTAACCTTACAGTAGTGTATACTAAAAAGCACAACTCTAAGGCAGAGATAATCGCTTAAAATGGTTTTACACGACGTGTATTTGTCATATGACTTGTCACTTTTCCATGTGTAAATTCTAAACACGTCGTGTAAACCCTTTCAAACATAACATGTGTATTTTCCATGTGTACAATACATATGACATTTTTCATTTAGAACGTGTTCTATTTTGATGTGACAAAGCATCAGACATCCTGTAATGCCAACTTGATATTTTGCTATTTTAGGTTTTTTGTGGTACCAAAAGCACTAAAAGCGTGGCAAAAGCACTACGTTTGCATCTTTGCATCAGCTGTGGTTGGCAATACAAAACTGTGTGGCGGAAAAATTATATATTATAGGTTATGTCAGATGTAATTACACATGTACGTTTGAAAGCAAAAATTATAAACCGTATGTAAAATATATATTTTGAAAAACACATGAAATTACATATGGATTTTCAAACTGACAAGTCATATGACAAACACACGTCGTGTAAAACCACTTTTACTAAGTGGGACATCGCGAATAAATTTACGTAAAAAATAATATACGACAGCTTGTCATTACCTTACTAACCTACATACGGCGAATTAGTATTTTTGATGGGTACTTACAAAAATGCAAGACGTTGGTTGGTTTTAGCTATACAATTTTTAAACTTCAAACCACAACCAAAATTTTATAAATATTCCAAAATTTTGAAAATTTTTAATTATTATTTCAAAATAATATTTTTTTTAACCATATAAAATATATATTAATAATAAACAAAATTTTTTAAATTTAAAACAAAGGTTTGTTGAAGTTATTGGAGTTTAACTTTTTGGAAATTCATGTACATATTAAATTATTATTTATAATATACAGTGATAATTAATGTAAATATTATTGAAATCATCATAAAAAAAGTAAAAATTTTAAAATACTTTATTATTAAAAATGTAAAAAAACTGGCCATATGTTATATCATAGTTTTTAATTGTAGTATACATTTTTTATTTAACCATATACTGTTTATTTTTTATCATAATATTATAAATTGTTATTATATTACGACCATATTTTATTATAATATGTTTATATTTAAATAAATTTTGGTAATTTTTACCGATGTCAGGGTTGACAGTAATATGGTTCTAACATAACAATAATGTTATTGTATTTCATAATATGGTTTAACTGCAATCATATAATTTAATCATATTATGTTGCTCATAGATTACAATTACCTCAACCATGTTACAGGCTTCTAAACATGAATAATTTTAAATAATTTTTGAATAATTTTATTTATTTATTCAAAGTAAATAAATTTATAAATTAATAATTACAATTATAGGAACTGGCTTCAGCGGCTTTCGTCCTTGTATAATTTTCATTTATTTAAAAAATTTCATTTTTAAAGACAGTCGTTTGGGCAATGTTGATATTTTATGAAATTTTTACATTATCTTATTTCTTTATATTCTTCTTTTTCATATTTACTTAAATTTTTAGTTATATTTAAGGAAAAAACAACTTTTTGTTCAGCTAGATGGCTCAAATCTTACATTGTGTAATGCTGTTACATAATTTTCGTACAGCTCCAATACGCTTCTAAAATGTAGTGGTCTGCTGTAGCTTTTCTGTAGGTATACATCCCTAGGAAATTACTCAGGATGTTGGAACATAGGATTGATAATATATTCTCTTATTGTATAGTTCTGTAAATAGCCTCTAAAATTTCCAGTGCCAAGTTTACAGTACCATTAAAACGGTAAAATAATGTACTTTCACTATTTTGTCTTCATTATCTCTTGGAAATGAAATATTTTTAGGGGAAAAAAAGTGTTATATATTTGATGAGAGATGCTGAGGTATCTTCACAAAAAATTGTTTTTAAATTTCATCCATTAATTTTTACGTCCTGCGAACACAGACAAAAAATCTGGAAATTAAAGTTTTGAATTCCATATCGATTAATATCTGCTCCAGCCAAATTTTGAATATGCTAGTCGTTACTTTGGTATACATAATTTCAAAATTTTTTGTTTCCATAATTCACTATAATGCACCGTCGTTCGATCTGTCAAAAATATCATTTAAGTTAAAAAAATATGATTTTAAATAACATGTCTGCATAATTTGATAATCTTTTAAACAAATTTATAAAATATTTTTTCCTATGTGATCAAGGCTGAAAAACCGTGTTTTTGTATAACCTACAAAGCGATTTGAAACGAATTTTTAAGTTGGACAGAATTGTGACAGATTTTTTTTGATTAACTCGTAAAATTGTGTAAAATAGTGAATCTTGACCATGTAAAAGAAAGATCTATTTTAAAATTGTAGTCGAATTATTTTTCGGAAAAAGTTTTCAGCTTGTTTCATAAACTTAATGACAGCTCAAGGCAAGGTCTCATGAAAAATTCTGAAATCACTAAAAACTATTTAAAAATAATTTGTGTCAATGCTATTGTTTGTACAGACGTGTCTTAATTTCACTGGTTCCAAAGATTTCGTTAAAAACCTATTAGAGTTCTAAGCGATCGTAAATTTGTTTTAAAATTTTAAAATTTTGTTTTAATTGACTCGAAGCACACAATTTTTGCAACAAATTTTTTTCTGTTTTATTCAAACATTAACGTGAAGAAATATGCCCTTCCCTCCTCCTACTCTAAACTAAAAAAACTAACTTCAAAACATTTTTTTAATCTAACGAACAGTTACGCATCTTAATTAGCCAACCAGATACAAACAAAATATAGTTAAGAACTACTTAAGAATAATAAGTATATAGGGAGGGATTTTTGCAGTAACTTAAAAAACTAAATTAAAAATGACTGAATAAATAAAAAACCAACAAGAAATTTAAAAAAAATCACGAAAACTTAAATCGCATAAGAAAACTTAAAGATAAAAAATCTTTTAAACATGAAAAATAAACAACACAAACTAGAAGAACGACGTAACTGTCAGTTACATTAAATGAACTAATAAGAAAAAGATAAAAAAAAAAGAATTACATACATACCAGTTTGTATAAAATGAGACACACGAGGAGAGCAGGCAAATATCCAAAAGATTGAGAAAATATAAAAAAATCAAATAAAACTCAATAAGAAAAAACTTAACATAAACAACTGTATAAAAACGCTGAGCGCCAATATTATGAGTATGATTTTGTGTATCTTTCGTTAACATTTCTATCAGAAAGAAAAACAAAAGAGCAAATGTATCTTATAGATGTGAGTACTAAAGTGAAAAAATGTATTACTATAAGTATACGTATCTGTTAAATGTTTGACTCAAAAGTGCAAACACAACACATTTTAAGGTCTTGCCCCAATACAACTCAACACCACTTACTCACTCTTCATCACTACTGGCCATATTACCCAGTATACCACCACCAGCAAATACTGAGCAACAACACCAAGAGTAATTTTCCATTAATTAAGAAAGAGCAACAGAGACAAACATATGGCGGAGAAGCGATGAAAAAATGGGGTGGTTTTAATATGAATCCATAAGATACTGCTGCATGTATCTGTGGGATTTTTGAGTGGTGGAATGAGAGAGATTTGTGTGATGTGTCGTTAGGTCGAAATGGTCGAGTCGGGTCGGGTCGTGTACCTTTTGCCACGAATGTTTTGCCAGTCAGGCTCTAAGAGGCCTTACGAAAACAGCTGAGATTTACGCTGCTCGCATGACGCGCATTTCTTAAAACTTGACAAAAAATAAATAAAGCACATATTTGATAATTAATTTTTAAAGCAAAGATAAAAAATTAATAAATAGAAGAATATTTAAAAAGCTAAAGTTCTTTAAAAAATATAATCAAAAGAAAAAAAGTTTATTTAAATCCAAAATATATAAAAAAAATTTTGATAAGTGTTAAAAATTGCAAATTAAAAGAAATTTTTCAAAAATGTAAAAGTATTTCAAAACAAAAGAAAAAATAAAATGATATGAAAATATCTGAGAAAAAATTACAAAAAAAGGTTTTGGAAGATATTTTAATAAAAAAAAAATTAATGCAAATACTACCAAAGTGGAAACCAAAATAATTGGATTTTTATTAACGAAAAAAAAGAAAGAATAATAATTTTTATTTAAAAGAAAAACCTAAGACCGTTGTCCCTTAGAGGCTACGGCATTTACAAATTACAAAAGTGCATTCTACTTATAACTCGTGTACACCAACGGCCGCCAAAATGATAACACACAACTCTTTAAGTGTCTACGGAGGCGGCGTTATGTGTGCTTCACCCTCTACGGCGCCCGGTTTCTTTAATCACAGACCCCAATCGGGCGCTGAACTATCACCCTTCGAATTGGGCATACCCAGATCTATGGCCATTGGAGTACCACCACCCACCGCCTGGCATGATCCAAATTTGGGTCAACACTTGCATGCGTCCGCCGGTCCTGGCTCTTTGGCCGGCACACAAAATACAGGTTCTGTAGGTACCGGCGGTGGTACTACACCCTCCAGTGTGGCCAGCCATCAATCGGTGGGCATCAAACAAGATTTATCTTCCTTATCCGCTTCCAGTGTAAATCAAAATAACCTGCAACAAACGGCCAGCCATCATACGATAAAAGAAGACCTATCCGCCATGACCAATACATCACATCATACGTCAACGGGTCAGCATCAAAATACACACGATATGAACTCGATGCTCAAAGGTTCACAGTCAAGTTGTCTGGTGGGCAGTGGTAGTAGTAGTGGCAATAACAATAGCGGCGGCAATAATAATAATAATAACGGTGGCGGCAGTACAACACCCAGTTCACAGGCCAACAGTTCGCATTCACAAAGCAGTAATAGCGGTTCACAAATCGACCCCAAACAAAATATCGAATGTGTTGTGTGCGGTGATAAAAGTTCAGGCAAACACTATGGACAATTTACATGTGAAGGTAAGTTGGAAATAAAAAACAGTAAATCTGTATGTAATTTTTATCAGTGATAATTTTAAAGGGAATTTTATTCAAATCTATTTTTATTGAGTTCATTATATTTGCTGTGACGGCCAATCAATAAAGTCAAATGTTGAATGATCAAATAACATTTTTTTTCTTCATGCAATTATTTTTACAAGTGTTAATGAGGTTTGGGTTTGAAAAATGTAATTTGTTAAAAAAATCAAAACACGCGTTTTATGACAGCAAACTATAACTGATGAAGATCTTTTAATGTATAAACATGATTTTTTTTTACCAAAAACATACATATATAAAAAAGCAAGGTGTGCTAAGGCATGAACATCATGCCGATGATGATGACCAAACAAAATTAAATGATAATAACATTTTAAAATTCAATAGTTTTTGAAATATTTAGTTACAAAAAAGTACACAAAATAAAAATGAAATGTTCAATAAAATAAAGTGTGTGAGTTATTAAAAAATAAAATGTTCTTGAATAAACAAAAATTTCATATAAAATTAAATTCAAACGACAAATGGCAAATTACTTGCACAAACTGCTTTGTGTTAATGAGACAAACAAATAATTCAACTGCTTAATGAATACTTTTAGTATAGTTTTGAAAATTACTTTTCAACATTTAAACATTTTTTATTTCACAAAAATATGTTTGAGGCGTTAATCACACAACTTGAAACCAGATTTTAAAGATATTATTATTTTGTGATATAAAAAAATAGCGCCTCTTTATGTTGTGCAAGATATTTCATTACATTGCAAATTCTTGCTATAAATCACACCATCCAAAAATTTTCAGATTTGGTTTGTTTTAACACATGAGAAAAATTGCGATTAAAAAAAGAAAATAAATAAAAAAAGTTCAATAAGAAAAAAATGTAAAACGCCTACAAAAAACTGGCTATGAAATTTCCACACATAAAACACCACATACTCGTACACTTAAAGATTTTGCTGAAAAGCAAATAAATTTTGTTTGGATTTTTTTTTCTTAAGGCTTTTGCAAACAAAGACACCCTTTTATAAGTTAATGAACCCTAAGGGCATGTTAAAGTGTTTCTTTGTGCGAATAAGACCTGATCAGTTGAAAATGTGTTTTTTGTTTGTTTAATTTACGTCCAATAGATGGCGCCATATTTCTTAATTTTCATCTTTTGTTCCCGGGAACACCAAACAGGCCCAGTTGAAATTTAGAAGACATCTAATTCATTCAATAGAAAATGCCACAAGCTTTAAAACTCCAGAACAAAAAATAATAAGTGATAAATGGTATATCTTGAAAGAGCTATCTTATTAAAATATACATGAATTGCTTTAGAACATAATTAAGTTTTATAAAAATCTTATTTATTAGTGAACAATTGTTTTTGTTGTTGTTGTTTTTAATAAAATCTTGCAATACAATTATATTCCAACTTAATTTGTCGACCTTCATCCGTTGTCGTGAAATTCTCAGTCTTTGGTGGAAATCGAACCAACAGCCTGAAATAATTATACAAAATTTTTTTATTTAAATTTAGGCTTAAGTTCGTAATTATAAAGAGATAAAGAAAAATTAGACACCAGCAGAGTGGAATGCATTTTCTACGTCCGACATCAGAACTCTTCGTATCTATCTACAAGGTAGTTTCAATTGTTATTAAATTTCTATTTAAACAAACTTATCAAAGAAATATAATATGAGAAAGTTTTTAATTTGCATATTAAATTTCATAGGAGATAGAGCTTTTTGAAATTGTTGTACACTTTTAAACACTATTTCTTTTTATATTATTCTATAGTTTAAATAAAATTAAAATTGATATTTCACCTTTATGTGAGCAGAAAATACCCCACAAATTGAAATTATTACTTAGGACTAGAAAAATTCAACTTGTTGTAAGACTTAGCAACTTTAATGTTTATTAGTTTCCAGCCATTATTGCCAGTAAAAAGTTTTACATTTTTTGACATCATGAATTTGTATCATTTCAACTCACAAATTTACGTTTCAACGTAGATTTATTTTGAGTCAACCAAAAATTTAAATAACACTTATAACAACTTTGCATCGCGCTGCCATAACACTTTTTATTCACATTCATTTTGTTCACAATAAAATAACAAGTTGCCCAGAATATGTTTTTCTGTCAGAAACATTTACGTCACTACCTAAGGTGTGGCCACAACCTGATGGCGATTTTACTACTGGGTCAAAATAGAGCTTTAGGGAAATCTCAGAGGGGCTACCGATTTCCTTGGTATCAGTTATTTAGGGCACTGGTCATCACTGAATTCAATTTCAAGCCCTGCATTCCTCGGCGACTGGTGTCTCCATTTACCCCAGAAGCATTGACGACAAGGTGTTGAAAGTTGATGGGGTGCTGTAGCTTAAGTGGTTAGCAAGTTGACTACTAAGCAATGGTCACGAGATCAATACTTAGCCGAGGCAACACCAATTTTTCTGATATGTATTAATTTTTCTTTATAATAATGCATATCACAGTGCCCTCCTTCGCCAGTATTATAAAAAATTATATATTAGCTATGCTAGCTTCAAACTAATTCGCTTAAATAACACCAGAGGCGCTGCAATACTGTTGTAAAAATAATCATAACGTGCAATTGCAGTGTTGCCAGATGCGAAGCTTTACTATCACAAAAAAAAATCACTAAGATAATATAATTTCCCCGGAGGCAAGATAGATTTATCTTACTAGGTAGTGGCGTCTCTACAACAATACAGGGACAACATGGCATTTTGTTGTTGCTTTGTAGTTCGAAATGTAAAAAAAAAGAAAATTGAAAAAGGGTATATGTGTTTTATTGCTTTCTCATTTCTGCACTATAACATTTCTAAACATACCAAACATACAATTTTTGACATGTCGAACTAATAAATCAGCTGGGCGGACGATACTATCTAGTAAGATAAATATTCCTTGTTCAGAGGTAAGCTAAGATTAGATACCTCGCCTTAGAAAAATCAATCAAAATCAAGTTTTTTCTGATATAAATAAGTTTCTCTTTAAATTTGTATATCCTACTCTGCCCGCCACTGCCCTCTTATGCTCTTACAACGAATCCAAACTAAAGAGCTCAAATCCAATTATACAGCAACCCTCTTTTAATTAAAAATCATTCAATTGCAGAACTGTTTCAAATTAATCACCAAGACAAATTAGAAGGTATTATTAACCTGTCTTTTAACTCTTAAATTAAACCTCTTACCGGCGTTATTTGAATCAAAGTTCAACTATACATAAGATTTGTTGTCCTTGACTCCTTAAAATTTTACAACAAGAAAGCTATATCGGTCGGTTTCAGTTGTTGCTACTACAATGCCGGTGTTTCAGAAGATATATGATCGCTTAAATTTGTTTATAGACACAGGTAAAGAAAAATCTCCTACATTCGCCCTAACCACTTTGCTTTACTTAATGTCATTACTTACAAAGGAGTAGTTTACATTTGCTTATCACCCCTTTTTAAATCGAGTGATTCCAAACTAAACTACTAAGGCATACAACATAATAAAAGAGTTATAGTATACGAGTAAAAAATCCCTAACGACGCTATCCGGTGAACAGGGAAGTTTTAAAAATACAGTGTTTAACCTCAAGCTTGTTAAATACGTATTATACGCATTTTTATACAATATAGGTCGTATGAAAGAATTATTACCATTTATTTATATATATATTATAGGGTTGCGGTAAAAATTTTATCATCTAATATTATATTATTATTATAAAGTATCCTCATTAAATTCGAGTGACTTTAGACTAATCCCTAAAAACAAATGGTCTCCAATTTCTTCATTAATTTAGGATAGTGATAAGGGTCTTACAGATCCTTGTTCTTATTCGCATCTCGACAATTATGACAAATATCGTTATATACGCCACCCAGCCGTATTCCTTACCGTCCAAGGAGCAGTGTCAGTCAAAACAGTCACCGTTACTCTGATGGTTCATCTGGTTATCAAATAAACCAGTTTCTAGCCTATGCTAGCCCTACATAACACCAGAGGCGCTGCAATACTGTTCTAAAAATAATCATAACGTGCAATTGCAGTGTTGCCATAAGTGAAGCTTTACACAAGCCATCTCTCTCCTATCTCCTTCCAAAGGAAGTAACATAGTTAATATAGCCATTTATTGTATGAGTGTTGCTTCTTTAAAAAAAAAACACGAAAAATGTGGCATAATAGTATTCGGTCCCATACTAGTCGAATAATAATCTTTAACGCGTTAAAAGTCTTATCTTTTCTTTAGGCCCTAAATCTAAATTTTTTTTTATTATGAAACTTGAAATACATGGCCAAAAAGTTAGTTTGGTGTGGATTACTTATAAAACAAAAGGTGTAGCCGAACCGAAAACTGTCGGGATAGGTACGGTAGGAGGGATGCCCTAATATATGTAATGGTCCCTTTCGGATGTCTCAAAGAGCTATGTACAGGAGATCCTTAAGGTTCCTGCAGATAAAGTGCTTTACGGGGAGATTTAATCTCCTAGCGAGTACATCTATGACGTAGTGGCCTTTCATCGCAGTCACTGGTGTACCCATCTATCGTCGAGTGGTGTTAACTCTAATATAAACTAATTATTAAATATCGTATATATGAATCTTTGTTTTTTTATTTATTTTACTCCCTAGCAGAAATTTTTGTTCCCATGAAAAGTTCATTCCCCTCGCACTGAAAAATGCTATCGTAAAGTTCACGAAAAAGTCATGTGTCTAATCCGTAGCGGATTGTTATATACTCGAGATACTAGGTCCATATTGCACATTTGGGTTGGTATTTCACCTCTTCCAGGGTATATGCAAGCTTTTTTGTTACACGTTTCTTTTAGCTTTAGGTGATTCCATTCAACCTTTTTCGCCGTTTTCAGGGTTTTCAATAGATACAAATGTCTGTAGTTAACAAAGCAACAGGGTGTAGCTAGTAAAAATTAAAACATACTGAAGCCTGTCATTACCTATTTGGTTGCTACAGCGGTGTGAAGCTGATAACACTACGAACTTCGATCTCTGTATCTACAGCTCTCTGTATCTGTTATCTCTTAGCAAATACACCACCTGTTTTATCTCTATCTAATTTTTGCCTTAAAAACATCGTAGCATTTTAATATGAAGAGGTTTTGCTTTTAGAGTTAACTCCGAAATCATCACCTAAGTATTATTAAAAGTCATCTATGTCTGGGGCAACTTGATGTACCATAAGCCGCGAGATGGAGAAGTATGGTTTGTCCCACACCCGGAGGTTTCAGCGTCTAGTACTTTATATAATCAAAAATGTGTAGTACAGCATAAATGTCTTGTACCTTTTCTTGACATTTTATTTCCTACCAAGTCCATTTACGGAGAACTTATGAAAGATTCATCGATGCTAATCACTTTATCATTCGAATGATTTCAAGATAAGTCCGCTGTTATAAAAACGGCTACTGAACAATGGTCCTTTGCAAAGCAAATAAACTAAATAAAAATTATATGTATGATGTTTTACAGTTATGCAACAAGCCATACAAATTTTTGTTTGATTTATATTAAAAACAGTTCGTTATCTAATCCAAACCAAATAATTTTTGTACAATAAAAATTTCAAATTGAAATATTTTCCAGTAGTGCTTTTAGCCGTACAATTCTATTTGTATGAGTGGCTCTTTTGAATGAAATCTTTAGGAGTCTCTTGGCTAAAAGCATGCAATTTAAATAGTTTGTTATATTAGTTTTATATTTATGTATATCAAAATATATTGTCATCTATGCGTACAACACAATTAATCATTCATGCATGTTTCGGCATATACATTTTCGCCGTTTTGTTTTTTTTTTTTGCTCTATTCTATTTAATGTCTTTACATTCGTTTCATTTGTTATAAAGGTACGAGTAGAGTAAGTATAGTAGTGGTGTATAATCATCAAAAGTAATAGAGATTACGTTGTAGTAAAAAAATAAAATATGAAAAGGCAGCCGTAAAACGTACACGTACAAACAATGCCACAACAAACCAGAACCAAACAGCTTTAACCCAAAAGCTTAAGCATGCGAAAACTAAAGAATGTGTACAAAATAATTCTAAAGCGAAAATCCCCCTCTACTAATACTAGATCACTAAGTAAAGAGAACAGGACAGACAATATGATGTGTTTTGTTTTTGGTGTTTGGTGTAAGATTTTTATAATTCAAGGAGAGCTGGCTAGTAAAACAGACAGAAGGACAGATAGACAGACAGACAGACAGACAGACAGAATAGTGAAGTAGACAGTAAGTTAGACATTACGATTACGCTCAGTGTCTGTATATGTGTAGGTATAAACCTTCTTATAAACGATCATCAACAATAAACATCAAGCTTGAACTGAAATGCCGCGTGTTTTATATGCCCCTTCCTTTGGAACTTATCGCATATTCGTAATTTTGTTTCTGTAGTGTCTTAAGATGCACGTGAATTTTTTCAAAGATACGTCGTCTTTTATTTTTCTATTTGCTTGATGAGCATAAAGATTTTCTTCATATCTTTTTGGTGTATTATTTGGGTAGCTTATGGTTTTAGATTTTATTTTTTCTTTTTTTTGTATTCTATACAATGCGTTAGAAGATTTTGGGTGGAATGAATTGCAAGAGTTTTTTTTGTAAACATTCTTAAGCAACATATTCTGCAACATGACTTTTAAAATTCTATATAAATACTTGACATAATGTTGCTTAGTAGGTATGTGTTGGAGTAGAGTTTTTAAACTGATTGCTATCGCGCTTTTTTCCTCATCAACATCATCTTCAGCAATAACTTGGACATGGTTACAACTAAGAAAAATTTTAAAAATTTTATTTAAAATTTGTTTAACTACACTTGCAGCAAAGTGTGTAGAGGGGTGTTTTTTTTCAACATTTACCAAAAAATTCCTTATGATTAAAAAAAAAACATATTTTAAATACAGCACACTTTATTAATGAGACAGCAGTCAAACAATCAGCAGACAATTAAAACCACAAGCCACCCACATTTTTAAACACTCACACACACAAATGCACAAACTTAATAGGACTGGGGCTATTGAATGTTTTTTTTTTTTTTTGTCAACGTAAAATTTAAGCAATTGAAGTATCTATTAGCTAAATTACCCTTTTCTTAATGAATAAAATAAAAAATAAAAACGTAAAGATGACAGCATTAATTGATGTTTTTTTACTTGGTTCTTGTGCTGCTTGGGTTTTATTCCCCAACTATTTTAAATTTATGATTAAATTAAACATTTTTAAATATACTAGAACGTACTCAAACACATACTTAAACAAATATGAAGAATGACAACAACATGGTACATTTTTTAATGTTTTGTTTTTATGATTAAACGTGGGAATATTTTGTTTGTTTTATCTACTTGATACCAAAATTTTCAAACAACTTGTTTAAGCTTTCTTTTCACTAACAACAAAAAGTAACACAAGAGCAACTTAAAATGTAAATGTTTTCTTTGTAAAGCTAATTAATTAAAGTACATCTAAATAAAACAACAACAACAACAACTCAAAAAAAAAAAAAGAAAACCAGAGTAACAGCAAAAATATGTAATGTTAAATTATTATATTTTATGACCATCTTTGTTTCCTTCATTTACTTATTCATACACAAACAAATTCTATTAAAATGCATAGAATTTTGATATAATTCATACTCAATTCAACATCTGACATGCATACGTATGTATGTATGTATGTATTTCTTATTATAAAGTATTATTTGTTATCATATCCATACCAGATTCAGCCACATTATATGTACAACATGTCAGATAGTCAGTCAAGCTGGTGATGGAGCGTTTCTGCCAACAAGACGACCAACCTAGAAATTAATTGTTTTAACTGCATTAAGTTGACAATTTTTCCTAAAGGCATGTTGTTGCTTATTATTCAGTTTTTATTAAGTTTTAAACTTTCGCACATATTTTTCAAGCTTTTTTTTTGTCTTTGTAAATTATGAACTGAATGAACATGATTTTAATTAAAATTTTTTAATGAATTTTTAATAAAAATTTAATTTCTTTTCTTTCCACTAATTTGACAGCAAGAATTTTGTTTAGCTGTTTAGCTGTTAAAATTAAGAGCTATTTAAACAATGCACTTAAAATGCATAAAGGTTACAAAAAAGTACCAGAGTAATTTTTTGGCACCAAACTACTTAACTTAACTTTTGTGGTTAAATAATCAAACTTTAAAAACTAAGAAAAATTAAAAATTCAAGTCAAATTAGTTTTTGATAATTTATTTTTCCACGAAATCGCATTTTGTTACCAAAGCCTTTTTTTGGGGTCCGGTAGTATTTGTCTCGTACCAAATCTAAATAAGTTTTGTAACTTTAAAATTTTAAGACAGATAGTTTAAACTAAATGCATGTTAGAAAAAATAAAAATAAATTTTCGGTTATAAAGTACATTTTCCAAATTCCCGAACTAGAATCGTTTATTATTATTATTATTATTATTATTATTATTATTATTATTATTATTATTATTATTATTAGTAAAGTGTAAATAAATATAACCAATAATTATTTAGTTTTGAAAGCAAAGTAATTAAACTAAAATTAAAAAATTAAAGCAGTACCAATTACCTTTTCGTCTCCAAGTACTTGTTTTGCACTAAGGTACTTTTTAATAATATTAGATTTAGGCCCATTTTTATAACTTGTCAATAGCTAAAGTGAGGATTTTGTTGGGCCGATAAATAGTTTTTCGTTATTATAAGTCAGCTAAAAAATCATTTAACTATCATGTACTTTAAGGACAAGTTTTTGTAATGAGCATTATCCTCGTTGTTATAACGAGAAACTACTTATAGGTCCAACAAAATTCTAGCTTTAGCTATTGGAAATTGGCGTTAGGCTCGTAATTATAACTTGACTTAAAAATATGTGTTTGAATTGAATAATTAAATTCTAAATAAATTGAAATTGAATAATTAAATTGAGCAATAAAGTGACCTATAGTTTTTAGTCTTTACTACAGCTTATTGGTCTCTCTTAGCTTAAAGTGTATTTATAATAAGGAAAAGGAACTTATATCTCCGATAACTTTTGTTATTGCCAAGCTATAATAATGGACCTTAAAATATGAATATGATAAAAAAAATCAAGATTGTTTACATTTTTTTAGTATAAAAGTACCTTTTGTTTAGTAAGTACTATTTGGTTTGAAGATATTCTTGTTACTTTCTTACTCTCTATGAGTGCATTTATATTTTTTTTAATATTAATTAATTCGTATAACAGTTAAAGTAATTAATGGTTTTTCAACTAATATTATTATTTAGTTTTTTATTAATTTAGTATAAAACCAAAACTTATAGGGTAAACCTGTATGTACTCGTATGGGCTCTATACGTGATTTTTAATATTTAACATTAAAATTTGTTAGTCAAACATACAAATGAATTGCTTAGTAGACTTAAGTTCCTTTATTCTTTTACTACTATATCACGTTGACTACTAAAGTATGGTCACGAGTTTGATCCCCAGCATGGCAACATTAATTTTTCTGATAAGTATTAAATCTATCAACAATAGTACATATCACAGCGCCCTTCTTCCCGGTATTACCGTTCAAGGCGAAGAAAAATAATTAATGCTTCAAATTAGTACGCCTTAATAATACCAGAGGCACTGCAATACTGCCCTAAAAATAAACGTAACGTGCATGTGCAGTATTGCCTTATCTACTTATATCCCTTTCAAAAGGAAGAAACACGATTAATATAGGCATTAATGAATTGCCTGAGTGTTACTTCTCTTTAGAAAAAAAAAAAAATTGCGTTGAAAGAATATTTTTAACATTCACTTTTAAACAAATATGAAAAATTTGTATTATAGGCACTAGAAAAATGTAATGCATTTTCTGAATCGCTACTTCCTTCTTTAGCATACTTTTTACCTACCTACTTTGGGTAGTGTTTAAATGGAAACATAATCTTTCTTTATTGCATTTTAATATTATTTCGTCTCGTATCTGTTTGAGATTCTTATAACTCGCTTTTAGGACCGGAGTATTCATGAATATGATTTAGTACTTTCTTTTGATTTATTTATGTGTTTTTTTTCCGATAAGTCAAAATAATTTTTTAATTAATTAATTTTGCTATACAGTTGCTATACATTTTTAGGATTCCGTACCCAAGGTTTAAACAAGTATACCTACTAATATAGCCCCGATATCTGTCCAGCTATTCGTTTCTCTGCCTGTAATAGGCCTCTAACAGTTTAACCGTAAGAGGTAGGCAAGGAAACTTGACGCAGGAGTTCCATAAATTTTATTTTTTAAATTAAGTTTTACAAAAGCTGAAACCCAAACTCTAAAAACCATGTTGGTCAATTTGTTATTGCAGACAAATGAGTTCCAACCTTTGGGTAGGATAGCCATGTTGTGTTTTTTTACTTTTAAATTTATTGTTGGTACCAAAATAAGTGTTGTTAACTCTCTAAAACAACCAATAGGGAAGTTTGGACAATTTAAGCTTGGTATTAAGTGAATGCTATTTGTTATGACTGTAAATGAATTACTAATGTCATACTTTTTTGTGAAGAAGGTCTATTGAGTACGGTTGGCGGGCGCTATCAATACACTAACATCGAAAGCAGCCCCTGGAATATGTATTAGGTGTCTGGAGAGTTATTATTAGATGTCTTGGTGTATGCAGGTAATTTGTTCATTAAGGTGGTTTATACTATAAATGTGTTATACAAGTATATTGATTGGTACCCGTCAAATTTATATCAAGTGTGTATAGTACATATTTCTATTTTTTATTATTAGAGAAGAAAGTTAGTTTTCGTTTACTTCTTTGTTTTGTTCGGATGTAATAATGTTCTAAAATCAACTATTCCCCTTTTTAATTAAGCATTTTTATTGTACTTTTAATATCTGTGAGTGCAGATCATTTTTAACCATTTTTCTATTATTAAGGCCTCTTCATATCAAGACACCGCAAACCGTATTTATGCCAATTTAAGCAGCTTTTGTATCTATTTTAAAATGTTTTTGTGTAGATTTTTTGTAGTCGCTAATCCTACTTATGCAACACAATATACCGGAGCTAGGGCAAAGGGTAATGTGAAGTAGAAAAGAAATAGTAGTTATTGTTATTAGCCGATTTAACACAGTTTTCCCATATTGTAAGTGAGAGAAAAAACCTCTTATAGAGTTATTTTCCCATAGGAACAAATCGGATATAATTCCAATTATGTAATACAAAGAACGATTCATTGGTCTATCGGACACAAATGGATTGGCTGCAAATTAAGAGTGTGTCATACACAAAAATTTACAGTTGTCCGGTACATATTCACTGAATAATTTTCCATAAAGCGCTTTAGATGGAGTACAAAATAGACAGTGAAATTAGATGTAGTACAAAATAGACAGTGAATTTCCGCAAATTGTAGAATGGCTAACGTCAACGATAAGTTTATTAAGGTTCTTCTACACGCAGTCTAGTAAATCCAAAACAGAATGTCAAACCATTTATGGAAATTTTATTAAATTTTACAAATCATTTATAAAACTTCCTTTTTCGGATTACGGTACATCAGTAGTTGAAAGCAAGATGCTACTGTTACTGTTACAAAGTAGACCGATTTTATAAATTTGTTAATTAAACCAACTTCAATTTTCCTTTTTTATTTACCACAACAAAATTCCAATTAATTAAAAATATATTTTTCGTTTTTTTTAGTATATACTTTTTCTATCAAACTCCCCTTTAATTACAATTTTTTTTTCAAACCATCAAAAAAAAAAAAAAACAAAACAAAATTTAACAACAAGCTTAACAATATCATTTCCAAAAACCTTGTAATTTATTTGAACACAGTTTGTTTAACAAATAGTAGTACTTGACAGTAGAATTTTGTTACTACAAAAAAAAAAAAAAAAAATCAAACCCTTTTAAATTGATTTTCATTTAAAATGAGCTTTAAGTAAAAACAAAGCCAAAATATCAATGTGAAAAACTTTTAGACAGCACGAATATTTTTTTTTTGTGTTAAAAAATAACATGATCGTGATCAAAGTTTAGAAATAGAGAACAACAAAAAATTGTTGG
This sequence comes from Phasia obesa, assembly GCA_949628195.1. Lineage (NCBI taxonomy): Eukaryota > Metazoa > Arthropoda > Insecta > Diptera > Tachinidae > Phasia > Phasia obesa. The sequence continues at coordinate 167,913,046 of OX451215.1, read as the reverse complement.
GATTTTTACCTACATTTTATTGGAAAAGGGGAGCAAAACAGTAAGAGAAAACAAAAACAAATTGTAGAGTTAAACAATTTTAAGGGAGCACACAAAATAACGGTTTAATTAATTACATTGAAGAAGTAGCAATTGCAGCACGATGAGAGAAAACTATTGTTTTATAATTCCCTAAAGACAAAAAAAAGGATTAGGTTTGCTAATTCTATAAATGCTGCTTTTAAATTAGAATTAACCTAAATAATAATACAAAATATTTTAAGCATTTCCGTTTAACTTCTCTAAATATATGTATGTACGTATAGGGTTCCAGAACTACTTTTATTTGTTAACATAATAAAAACTAAAAAATCACTCAAAATATAGCGACATATAAATACATATAAAATTTTTTACCTAGAGAACACTACTTTACAGAGTGTTTGAAACAGTGCATATTAATGAAGGAAAGGTTAGGTTCCTGAGTTTTACTCACAAGATGGCGCCACAGTGGACTATTTAGGATATGATAACACAATTCTGAATTTTACTTGGGGAAGACAAAGTGGAAAAGCATATTGTCATACTAAATCTTACGCTTTAGTATATACCAGCTGTTTTGTGTGCGTCCTGACAATATTTTGTTCGATTTTGCTTTGAAAGTAATGCACACCAAATTTAAAGACATTTATATACTTATATATAATTTTAAACTTATTGTAAAGCTCTGTAAGAGGTGTTAACAATGTAAAAATACAAATTAAATACATATTTTATTCAATTAGCTATTTGGCAGTAAATAATTCATATTTTGTCAACAGCGCCATCTGTTGCGCAACCGTGTTTAAAATATCCTGTTTTTTTTAAACAGCGCCATTTGTTGCGCCACCATGTTTCAAATATTCCGCTTTCAAAAAATATAAATTTAAATCAGTAAAATGACGTACTTTCACTACCTTTTCTCCACTTTCTCGGAAAATAAAATATTTTCGCGGAAAAAAAGTATCCCTTATTGGATATTAGGGTACTAAGGTACCTGCTCACAAAATACTCTTAAAATCCATCCAGCAAATATTATGTGATGCGAACGTAGACAGGCAGATACACAGACAGACAGACAGACAGGAAATAAGATAGTGTTTTATTATAGGTTTGGGAAAAAATAATTTTAAAATCATTTAAATTTTTGTATTTGTTATGTTCATTTTTCGGTTTCAATTGTAGGTATATTAATTTCTAAACATAGGTTTTACACCTCCAAATCAGATAAGCATGCTACCTGTGATGAATCATAGGTAGTTGGATTAGTCGCTAAAATATGGAGACTGGTTTTAAATCATGGTATATAAAGCAGTATTTAGTAAGGCTGCGTTCCAGCAATATGTTACAATCATAAGCTGAGTCTAACAAATTCAACCATCAACGTGGTTAGACACTATAGACAGGCCGTTCCTCTGGAAACAGATGCCTTTTGTAGCCGCTTTAGACGCCCCGCATATTTTATTTTTGCTGTTTTCGACATATCTGTCGAACGTTTCCCTATCCACCACCAGGTGAAGCGCAAGGTAAACTACTTTGAGGCTCTACCCGCATCACTGGGAGTTAAAGGAAAAATTTTGAAGTTAAAACTGAAATATGTGTTTAAGAAAAAACCGGTTTCGGCTACGGTTTTATTAAAACCTAGTTATGAAAAATAAATAAATAAAATTATATATTATTTTATATAGTTTATTTGACCTTTTTGTTAATATTAATTTAAATATTTTATTTAAGCTTTAGGTCTTTAAATAATTTTAATTTTTATTTTTTCGATATTTCGCTACTCCTTTGTGTAGCGATGATGCTACACAAAGGAGTAGCGAAATATCGAAAAAAAAAATAATAAAAATTAAAATTATTTAAAGACCTAAAGCTTAAATAAAATAGTTAAATTAATAAAATTATATATTTTTATTACAAAATATCAATCCAAAAAAATCATATTTAATCACAGAATAAAACCTTCTAACTATAAAAAACATTTAAATTTCATTTCCTTTCAATTGTATTAAAAAATTATTGTTAAAATTACAAAACTCTTAATTGTTTCACTATTTATTAGAGTGTCCACTCGATCAATCATAGCACGATTAATAGTAAAATTTTGGGTTTGTGTTTTCGATTCTCACCCAAGAATCTGGAATTTTTCGCTACAAGTTGGCAGAAAGACCAAAAAGGAGCTTGGATATAATCTGGGTGCCTACAAATGGTTAACTGCGTTAGTACAGATCACGGACTCTCAAGTATTATCTGGGCAAGTTAAAAATCGCGGTAAGATGATACTTGAAGACTGTGCTTGAAAAAATGCTTTGGACCACGGGAGGACACATATTATATGGAGATGGTGGGAATCAAAAACACAACCCCGTACTGATAGACTAGCACACTACCTACTACCATCAATGAGGTGTCACCGAGGCACCTGGAATTATGGATTCTTTTATCTATACATATAATAAAACTATAACAGAAACATTTCTGTACATGAAATATTTTTTTTTCACTTTGTAGCTGGTGCAATCAGTGATCGAAAAAATATATAAAACAGCAAGTTTTAGAAGTTTTGCCTGTCTGTCCGTCTGTGTTCACATCACGTAAAAACTACTGAATGAATTTTAATAAAATTTTGTGAAAATGTACCTTTATATCTTGATTTAAAAATAGGATACTTTTTTCCACAAAAATATCTTATTTCCTAGAGAAAATATGGAAAAAGTAGTGATAGTACGCAATTTTTCCGATTTAAAGGTACTGCAAACTTGCCTTTTATTTTGTCAGCGGGATATTTTCAACATTACTTACAGAACTCTACAATAATTTTAGAATTTTATATAAATTTTAGATTTTTATCCAGATATTTTACCTCTTTATATAGAAAATTCATAAACCATCACTGAAATTTGTTGTGGATTACTTTTAAAGCAAAATCCAACAAAATATTGTCAGCGGGCACAGCTAGCTTTTAAATAAAGAAAACTTGTTTAAATTTGTTGACGACAAAATGATTAATTATTATTTGCTGGGTAATATTCAATTGGGACAGTCCTCGTATGAAATTATTACTGCCATTTGCAGAAGTTCTTTTAATGAATCTTGTATTGTTCCGTTTTTATCAGTTTGGAAATTTTTGCCACATTATCTAGTTTTGTTCCCCACATATTTTTATTTTGTCTAAACTGTCAAATCTTAATCATACCGTGGTTAAAATAGCAACATATTTTTATGTACTTTATTTTTCTTGTTCTTGTTTTTTACTGCGCTGCTATTGTTAAGTTAAGAGTAGTGTTTTGTTAAATAGAAAATCTAAACCATAAATTAAGTTAAACACTTTTTCATTCTACTTTAAGAGTAGAATTAACAAAAGTTCATGCTCGTTCAAGTTTCTAAAGCAAACGTATGTATCATAATAAAAATATGTGCATAAGTATCTGTAGCCTACCATAATTCTTATTGCACTTGCAACATATTTCATTGTAAAGATGCAACTTTTTTTAGAAGGTGCCTCTACAAAGAACCACAGAGGCAGCAGAGTCGTCTGAAAAAAAGACTTGGAATTAATAATAGTTCTATGATGTTGGTTAATTTGTGTTTTATTAACAAAACCCGAATAAAGTTTGCATTTATGTTGTATTTCTAATTAAACCAGTATCTAAGTAATTTTTCAAACAAATTAAAAAAATACTTTTTGTAAAAGTTGATATATTTTTATTTTAGTTGAAACAAAAAAACTGGGTTAACTTCCTAACTTTTTTTTAATATTTCATTGCAACTAAATAATCAACGTTTAATTGTCTCTTAATTGAGCTTTGCAATTTTAAGTTTTTGTATTCGTTATTTTATTGTTGGTTTTTCTAAAGTAATTTCACGCTTTTAATTGCCTGGCGATGCGCAACAAGTGCGCGTGCGCAAAACGTGTGTTTTATATTTCTCGTTTCGTCTTGGCATTTTGATATGGAGTTCATGTTTGTTGCACTTTATTTAATAGTTCTGTGTTATTTAGGCAATTTTCTATTAGTCTAGATAGTCTACTTACAGCCGCTTTTGAGGAAGTTCAATTAATTGCAGTTAATGTTCGGTTAACTTAAGAAGTGTTTGTATCATAAAGCTGGCTTGTTTGTTGCACTTGAGTTAGAGTGTGGCGTTTAAGGTCTGCTGTGTTATTTTAACTGTAGTTTGTTATTAGTCTTAGAATAAATCTAGCAAATAGCAAAAACTGAGGAAAAAATGAATATTTAACACGCAAATCTTTATAGATCGTCTAGGTGTGTTATGAATTTAAAGATAAGATAATTAAACATTTTTTTTTGTTTATAATAAAACAATAAAAGCTAAGCAAGAGATTAGAAGAAAATATTCGCTTAATTAATTATATAAAAATAAATTTAAGCTTTAAGATAATAAACCGACAGTTTATTATAATATAAAAGTAATGGCTTCTAATAGATAGAAGAAACAGTAGTTTTATAGCTCAGCTTTAATTAAACATTACTGCTATTAGTTCCACTGTCTTATGTAAAACCCCACTTATAATTTATGGATTAACAAAGCTGCCAGTTAACTTTAAACCAGAGGGTATATAAATGGGAAAGCAGACATTTTAATATGGCTTAACCAACTTCAATAAAACTTGAAACATAGAAAGATTCTTATTTCTGTTTAAAAATCTATGGCCTATGGCCTATCTGTTTACAGCTCAACCAATTCTATTTAACTTTGAAACATAGAACATTAATAGAATATTTATATATATATATATTTATTTTATTTATTTTATTTATTATATTTGTTTTATTTATTTTATTTATTATATTTGTTTTATTTATTTCATTTATTTTATTTATTTTATTTATTTTATTTATTTTATTTATTTTAATTATTTTATTTATTTTATTTATTTTATTTATTTTATTTTATTTATTTTATTTATTTTATTTATTTTATTTATTTTATTTATTTTATTTATTTTATTTATTTTATTTATTTTATTTATTTTATTTATTTTATTTATTTTATTTATTTTATTTATTTTATTTTATTTATTTTATTTATTTTATTTATTTTATTTATTTTATTTATTTTATTTATTTTATTTATTTTATTTATTTTATTTATTTTATTTATTTTATTTATTTTATTTATTTTATTTATTTTATTTATTTTATTTATTTTATTTATTTTATTTATTTTATTTATTTTATTTATTTTATTTTATTTATTTTATTTATTTTATTTATTTTATTTATTTTATTTTATTTATTTTATTTATTTTATTTATTTTATTTATTTTATTTTATTTATTTTATTTATTTTATTTGTTTTATTTATTTTATTTATTTTATTTATTTTATTTATTTTATTTTATTTATTTTATTTTATTTTATTTTATTTATTTTATTTTATTTTATTTTATTTTATTTATTTTATTTATTTTATTTATTTTATTTATTTTATTTATTTTATTTATTTTATTTATTTTATTTATTTTATTTACTTTATTTATTTTATTTATTTTTTTATTTTATTTATTTTATTTATTTTATGTTATTTTATTTTATTTTATTTTATTTTATTTATTTATTTTATTTATTTTATTTATTTTATTTTTTTATTTATTTGTATTTATTCTGATTACAAGCCATAAAGGCCAACTTTTTTATACGACTTCACCAACTGCATAAAAACTTGGTACATTGATAGATCCTTACTCTAAAGATCCAAGGTGCTAAGTCTGTAAAAAAATCTAGGTTCTGGAGAAAAGAAAAGGAGAAAACGTGTATACAGCTCAACCAATTCTAAAAACTTTAAAATAAAGATGGGTTCCTTTCTAGATGGTCCAATTATATATATTTATTTTTAAAACTTAGACTTAGAGGGGCTGAAAAGGGGAAAAAGTACATAATTATACTGTTTAGCCGATTTTAATCAAATTTGAAACATAGACAGATCATTATTAGAAATGTCTAAAAAGCTATGCATGTTCAAAATACTCGGTCTAGGGGAGAGAAAAGGGCATCTTTATAATTGAAGATTTTAACACAACATGAAAAAAGACAATTCATTACCTAGAAGGTCCCATAGGGAGCAAAATGAGTATTTATATATGTATGTATAGTTAAACGGATATTGGAGAAGGGTGAAACATAGATAGGTCCTTATCTAGAAGGTGCCATAGGAGATATCTGTTTTCAAAATTCGGTCGCTGAGAGAATAAAGGGAGAAAGAACGCGGATATGAAACGTTGCGCTGTAAAGCCATTTTCACACTATTATACAGAGCAAGGCGAATTCATACCAGGTGGAGTCGATAGCCCAGCTGATTGTTTTTTGCTCTCGTTTTTTTGCTAATGTGTTGTCAAAAAATACATTGTTTCATATCTGCTAATCTAATGTCAAAGTTGTTGTTTTGATGTAGTTGTTGTCCTACTGCTCACACCTGGTATGAATTCGCCTTGATACAGAGTATTAAGACTTGTCAAATACTTAAATCCAATGAGAAAGTGTGAAAGTGTGAAATCAGTATGTTGTCAAAATGTGAAATAATACGGAAAAAAATTTGACATCCCAAACCATTTTTAAAAATTTTCTAAACGATAACATTTTTCATCAATAAAGTTTTTGGGAATTTTAATATTAATTATTAAATATTATGCTAATTACCCATAACATTTTATAATAAAAATGCAATTTATTTGTTGAGGGAAAAGAGCTAGTGCCTATACGTATTTCACTGGTTGCTCAGGACAGATCATCAGGAAACCTTTTTCCTAATTTTAGAGAAGCCAAAAATACTCTACAAGTAATAAAATTCTACAAAACACAATGAGAATTATGCATGTTAATATTACAGAATATTAAAGCTTCAACAAAACACCAACAAACAAACCACGTTTTTATTTTTCCTTACTGTCCTTCTACAATTTTCATTTTATCAGGGTTGTGTTTTTTTTAAGCAAAGAACCAAGCTGAGCGCAGCCGATAGTTCGCCGCCGGCGATGATATTTTTTCTTTGTCCTGCACCTGCCTTAAATTGCCACAGTTTTATCGCCTACCTGTGTATTTTATTTCTGCCATGCCTAGAAATTGTTGAATGTACGTATTATATTTTTGTTTTGTTTTTTATTTTTTTATTAACCTAAAACTTGAACGGCCAAACAAACTTAAGATCCGGCACCTCTGCCGTCCACATATATTTGCTCTCAGCCGACGCCGTTCAATTTCTCGTCTCGTTCCTTGTTGATCCTATGCTGATATTTTTAATGTTTTTTGAAGTGTGATAGTGTGAAAACGAAATGTTATGTTACGTTAGATTTTTTGACAATCACACAATTCTCATTGGATTTCTATCTTACAAAATCCAATGAAAATCTTAATACTCAGTATTATAGTGTGAAACGGGCTTAAAAGAGATATCAGAAATCTGATCATATGATGTGAAAAACTATTACTTCTGTGTTAAGTAGACAAGTGTATAAATAGCTAACTATTTTACCGGTGCTACAAAAGAACCTAAGGTCTTTGGAAACTTTGAGTAAAAAAGCTGCTATTTAAAATAATATTTAAACAGAGCTGTCAAACCTTTCAATACTTAATAACCACATTCCAATACTTTACTATGAATAAAAATTACAAATTGGTTAGTCATATAATAGAGCACAGCATTGTGATACTGTTTTAGAATATTGAGACAATTTAAAATTGAGGGCTTAGAAAATCAGTAGAAGCAAACAAAAAATAAATTTATCCTCTGGAGCAGATCACTACTATTACACAGTACAACATTTTTGAGGTGATTGATTCGGGACTCAATTCTGATAATTGTTTATGAAAGTAGTCCCAACAAAAAGAACTTCTGCATCATTCGTTTGGTCATGGTACGTCAAATAATAATTTAAAAATTAATTTTAAGTTTAATTCACACCTTTACTTAATTGTAAATAAAAGCGTAACGGGTTCATCAATTTTAATTATTTATGTCTGATTTTGTTCATAGGTTATGCGACTTTACGTGAAAGTAATAGGACTTGACACTTTTTTACATAAGCAACAGTATCGCAGTTATATGTAAATGTATAAAGAAAAAAAAATATTTTTTTACTAAAAAATATTTTTTTTTTTTAATTCATAAAAACTCCAAAACGGTAAAAAAGTTTCAAGTCCTATTACTTCCACGTAAAGTGGTACTCATACTGTGTTATAAGTGGCATTTCCAGCCTTATCGTTCACCTTATAAACTGGTAAGGTAACACCGAGCTAAAATTTGAGTTAGACTGAGGTTTCTCATAGTGCCTTTTGGCATCAGTTCAACACTTACCACCTCCAGGCCTTGTTACACTCCGTTAAGTGTAAAAAATGCTTATTTAAATTAACTTTACTTTAGTGCTAACAAATTATTTTGAACTATTTGAAAGACAGTCAACGTTCAGCTAAACTGAGTCATAAATTGCAATAGTTCTCCCTCCAGTCGCATCCAAACTCATCTATTTTTGAAACGAAATTTATTATTTTAGTTCATTTGAATTCGTAGCAGCGATTTCAATAAAGTAGAAGGAGTTTTAAAGTCTTAGCCCTTGGTTACATACTTTAAAATAAGATTTGACCACTCCATTAAAACAAGGGCAATTTTTCTTAGAATATATTTTTCCCGTTATAGGAATGCTGGAGTTAAAATAAAGAATAGTGCTTGCAAAGTGTTGAGTAGCGGGTACCGATTATCGATTACTTGATTTTTGTTTGGGTACTCAATACACAAAAGTAATATTCGATTTTTAAGTTGGGTAGTATTTTTAGAATATTATTATTTATTATTTAGACTATGACAATTAAAATCTGTTATGCTGTTATGTAAACGAAACTATTGAGTACCCAATTGAAAAGTATTGAGTAGTATCGAATAACCGAAGGTGGTAGAAATTACCAGTACTAACAAAGAATAATATAATTTTTCCACTTTGGTTTAAAATTCCTTGTATCGATACTAATTTAACCTTTTGTAAGGGTATTTTGGCCCCAATTTTTGGGCCACTGACAAGCTGCCAAATTAATTTCAAAATATAAAACTCTTGAACCACTGTGCACGGGTAAAAAGAAAAGAAATTCTGCACAGACTTAACTCTACGTAGTTAAGTCTGTATTAAAAGCAAAAGTCGATTGCTATCCTGACCACAAATACTACCGGCCATGCAGATAAAAATATTTTCACCAATTAAAGGTTTTAATTGGTTTCAATTTATATTTTAATTAAATTGTTAATTGAATCAATTATTTGTTCAATTAGTATTTTTTTGTTCTGTTTTAAACAAATATATATTTAAATCAATTAAAAAGTTAATTGAACTTTAATTAAAACCTACATAATTAAAACCCTTAATTGGTACAAACAATTATTTCTTTTCTTTCATCTTATCCTTTGGTGTAATCCATTCCACTGTATGTTCTAATATTATGATAACTAAACATTACACCACATAATAACGAGTGATTTTTTAAGAGCTTGAGAACTTTAAAAAAAAAAACGCATAAAATTTGCAAAATCTCATCGGTTCTTTATTTGAAACGTTAGATTGGTCCATGACATTTACTTTTTGAAGATAATTTCATTTAAATGTTGACCGCGGCTGCGTCTTAGGTGGTCCATTCGGAAAGTCTAAATTTGGGCAACTTTTTCGAGCATTTCGGCCGGAATAGCCCGAATTTCTTCGGAAATGTTGTCTTCCAAAGCTGGAATAGTTGCTGGCTTATTTCTGTAGACTTTAGACTTGACGTAGCCCCACAAAAAATAGTCTAAAGGCGTCAAATCGCATGATCTTGGTGGCCAACTTACCGGTCCATTTCTTGAGATGAATTGTTCTCCGAAGTTTTCCCTCAAAATGGCCATAGAATCGCGAGCTGTGTGGCATGTAGCGCCATCTTGTTGAAACCACATGTCAACCAAGTTCAGTTGTTCCATTTTTGGCAACAAAAAGTTTGTTAGCATCGAATGATAGCGATCGCCATTCACCGTAACGTTGCGTCCAACAGCATCTTTGAAAAAATACGGTCCAATGATTCCACCAGCGTACAAACCACACCAAACAGTGCATTTTTCGGGATGCATGGGCAGTTCTTGAACGGCTTCTGGTTGCTCTTCACTCCAAATGCGGCGATTTTGCTTATTTACGTAGCCATTCAACCAGAAATGAGCCTCATCGCTGAACAAAATTTGTCACATTTGAACATTTCGAACCGAACACTGATTTTGGTAATAAAATTCAATGATTTGCAAGCGTTGCTCGTTAGTAAGTCTATTCATGATGAAATGTCAAAGCATACTGAGCATCTTTCTCTTTGGCACCATGTCTGAAATCTCACGTGATCTGTCAAATACTAATGCATGAAAATCCTAACCTCAAAAAAATCACCCATTATTTCAGTTAAGTCCTTTTCAGCTTAAACCATTTCGTGTGTTACTTTTTGGCAATTAATAATGGTTTGCCAAAAACTTTTGGTTTTTTCCCCATAGTCCGAAAAGTCACTCATTTTTGAATAAAGTTTTAAATTTCTCATCATATATAATAATTTACTTTTGTTAAACAATAAGCTAAACTCATAAAATTCCTTTTAAGCTGTTAAAATATCATCAAAACTCATGGCTTTAGTAAGTTGCTAGAATATGAATGCAGTTGTTTTTTTTTATTTGGATCTATGCAATTCTTTTTTGCGCAATTTCGTTCCTTTTTTTTGTCTCTTAAATTCTAAACACTAGTTTTTTATCATATCAGCATGCACAGCATGTCGGTAAATCGCATAGTTTTCAGATATGACTTTGCAGAAACCAAATGATGATAATAATGTCGATTGTAATGTAATAATGATGAGGAAGAATACGATGACTAGCAGTATCATGGTGATGAGGATGATGATGACGATCACCATATAGCACACATTATATGATCATCAAAATAAAGGCAACAACAACAACATGAAACCACGTTATACTACATAGTCACGATTTCTGGTTTACAATATACTATATATTTTTATTTTTTGAGATTTTTTGTGTTTTATTTTCTACAAAGAAAAAAAACTTTATAGTCTTTAGACCAGCCTGAATGTTAAATACAACACAAACATATGTTAGCAAGAGGACCATATGCTGGTTGCTAGTTACTTAAGTTTTCTGCTTTTTTTTTTTTGCAAAACTTTTAGTTTAAAACTTAAGCACAGATAATCTTCTTAGTAAAAGGTTTTAAAGTCTAGGAAAGAATTTAGGAAAAACTATTGATGAAGATAGTGTAGATTTCTTTATTTTAAAGATACTTATTCTTTTTTTCTTCTTTTTTTCTTTGCCTGAGTTTAAGCCACTAAAATCAGCATCTGTTGATCTAAGTTTAAGCTTAAGCCAACTGAAAGAAAAAAAAAATAAAACAAGTAAAAGTGCTATATTCGGCCGTGCCGAATCTTCTATACCCTTCACCACGGTGATTTTATTTATACAGACATGTACAGCATTATCCATATTGTTGACTCTTTATTTAAATAAAGTCGTATAAGAAAAAATCATTATTCATGAGTTAAAGAAATAGAAGACAAATGAAAACAAATTCCGTTTGCTACAATTGTCGCCGTGTTGTCAGCTACTTAATGATATTGAAGCCGACGCTACATCGTAAACTCTGACATTGTTGTAGAAATACTTATTTTGCTTTTATAAAATTAAATAACTTTTTCAAAAACTTTTAAATATCTCCTCCAAAACTTTTTGTTTGTATATGAATTTGTAATTTACAATAATAATGTAATTTGTGACATTTTCTTTTGTTGAATAAAATAGAAATTAGCCTAAGTTGACGACATCCACAACGGTGGTCGTGTAGCCATGTAGCTATACTGGCTTCAAAAAAAAAAAAACGTTTACCTATAAACGTGTGTATTTTATTTTTGGCAGTTTTTACCCGGTATCCTGATGATGTCTATGTGTTTAATGCACCTAGGTTTTAAACAAAGATCTCATCTATTTTAAATCAATCGCATTTAAAAAAAATAAAAAATCAAACGCATTTAAAAAAATATGTTACTCTATATACACACATACATACATATGTATATTCTTAATATTAAATATATGTTATGTTACAGTCATGATTTTCATTTTCAAAGAAATATTGAAATTTTTGTTTTAATTTTTCGAAAATTGTGTGTAAAAATTTTTTGTAAAAATATTTTTTTAAAAATTTTTTGTAAAATTTTATTCGAAAATTTTTTGGAAAATTTTTTAAAAAAATTTTTTTTCTAATATTTTTCTGTAAAATATCTTTTTGAAAATGCTTTGTAAATTTTTTTGTAAATATTTTTGAAAAAAATTTGATTGAAATTTTTTTGTTAAATTTTGGACCTTTCTCCAATATATTGAGTTAGAATGGTCAGACTAAAGCAAAAAGAAATCTTACAAAAAAAAAAAATTTCATCATATTGACACATGGGGGGCCCTTTTAACTGCTCCTATTTGTCAGTAGGTACCCTGTGGGTCCATTGGCTACCTCTATGCGTATTGCTTTCTATTAAGGTCTCTAATACAAATCAAAGCAGAAAAACCCTACCAATCTAAAAACAAACAAAAATCGCCCCTCGCAGGGGGTTATTGATCCCCCGAGATCTGTATGCACTCCTTGCGATCTACCTGTCACATTCTAATATTTATTTGACAAAAAAAGGCAAAACAGAATCATTAAAGCCGAAAAAAATTAAAAAAAAACGTAAAAAAAACGTAAAAAAAATATAGGTGGGCGTGGTTTTTGGCCCGTAGCCTCCAAAGGAATGATCCGATGTTGCTGAATTGCAATACCAAAATTTTCGAAACTATGCCTGACAGATTGGTGTGCTTAAATTTTTTGTATCTCTTCTGGTGCCTTGGCAAATGACATTACCACACTAACACGGACAGACGGACAGACGGACAGACGGACAGACGGACAGACGGACAGACGGACAGACGGACAGACGGACATCGCTCAATCAACTTCTCTATATATAAGGATCCAGAATATATATACTTTATGGGGTCGGAAATGAATATTGTAGAAATTACACACGGAATGACAAACTTATATATACCCTTTCCACCTGTGGTGAAGGGTATAAAAATATGTTACTCTATATACACACATACATACATATGTATATTCTTAATATTAAATATATGTTATGTTACAGTCATGATTTTCATTTTCAAAGAAATATTGAAATTTTTGTTTTAATTTTTCGAAAATTGTGTGTAAAAATTTTTTGTAAAAATATTTTTTTAAAAATTTTTTGTAAAATTTTATTCGAAAATTTTTTGGAAAATTTTTTAAAAAATTTTTTTTTCTAATATTTTTCTGTAAAATATCTTTTTGAAAATGCTTTGTAAATTTTTTTGTAAATATTTTTGAAAAAAATTTGATTGAAATTTTTTTGTTAAATTTTGGACCTTTCTCCAATATATTGAGTTAGAATGGTCAGACTAAAGCAAAAAGAAATCTTACAAAAAAAAAAATTTCATCATATTGACACATGGGGGGCCCTTTTAACTGCTCCTATTTGTCAGTAGGTACCCTGTGGGTCCATTGGCTACCTCTATGCGTATTGCTTTCTATTAAGGTCTCTAATACAAATCAAAGCAGAAAAACCCTACCAATCTAAAAACAAACAAAAATCGCCCCTCGCAGGGGGTTATTGATCCCCCGAGATCTGTATGCACTCCTTGCGATCTACCTGTCACATTCTAATATTTATTTGACAAAAAAAGGCAAAACAGAATCATTAAAGCCGAAAAAAATTAAAAAAAAACGTAAAAAAAACGTAAAAAAAATATAGGTGGGCGTGGTTTTTGGCCCGTAGCCTCCAAAGGAATGATCCGATGTTGCTGAATTGCAATACCAAAATTTTCGAAACTATGCCTGACAGATTGGTGTGCTTAAATTTTTTGTATCTCTTCTGGTGCCTTGGCAAATGACATTACCACACTAACACGGACAGACGGACAGACGGACAGACGGACAGACGGACAGACGGACAGACGGACATCGCTCAATCAACTTCTCTATATATAAGGATCCAGAATATATATACTTTATGGGGTCGGAAATGAATATTGTAGAAATTACACACGGAATGACAAACTTATATATACCCTTTCCACCTGTGGTGAAGGGTATAAAAAATAAAAAATCAAACGCATTTAAAAAAATATGTTACTCTATATACACACATACATACATATGTATATTCTTAATATTAAATATATGTTATGTTACAGTCATGATTTTCATTTTCAAAGAAATATTGAAATTTTTGTTTTAATTTTTCGAAAATTGTGTGTAAAAATTTTTTGTAAAAATATTTTTTTAAAAATTTTTTGTAAAATTTTATTCGAAAATTTTTTGGAAAATTTTTTAAAAAAATTTTTTTTCTAATATTTTTCTGTAAAATATCTTTTTGAAAATGCTTTGTAAATTTTTTTGTAAATATTTTTGAAAAAAATTTGATTGAAATTTTTTTGTTAAATTTTGGACCTTTCTCCAATATATTGAGTTAGAATGGTCAGACTAAAGCAAAAAGAAATCTTACAAAAAAAAAAAATTTCATCATATTGACACATGGGGGGCCCTTTTAACTGCTCCTATTTGTCAGTAGGTACCCTGTGGGTCCATTGGCTACCTCTATGCGTATTGCTTTCTATTAAGGTCTCTAATACAAATCAAAGCAGAAAAACCCTACCAATCTAAAAACAAACAAAAATCGCCCCTCGCAGGGGGTTATTGATCCCCCGAGATCTGTATGCACTCCTTGCGATCTACCTGTCACATTCTAATATTTATTTGACAAAAAAAGGCAAAACAGAATCATTAAAGCCGAAAAAAATTAAAAAAAAACGTAAAAAAAACGTAAAAAAAATATAGGTGGGCGTGGTTTTTGGCCCGTAGCCTCCAAAGGAATGATCCGATGTTGCTGAATTGCAATACCAAAATTTTCGAAACTATGCCTGACAGATTGGTGTGCTTAAATTTTTTGTATCTCTTCTGGTGCCTTGGCAAATGACATTACCACACTAACACGGACAGACGGACAGACGGACAGACGGACAGACGGACAGACGGACAGACGGACATCGCTCAATCAACTTCTCTATATATAAGGATCCAGAATATATATACTTTATGGGGTCGGAAATGAATATTGTAGAAATTACACACGGAATGACAAACTTATATATACCCTTTCCACCTGTGGTGAAGGGTATAAAAATATGTTACTCTATATACACACATACATACATATGTATATTCTTAATATTAAATATATGTTATGTTACAGTCATGATTTTCATTTTCAAAGAAATATTGAAATTTTTGTTTTAATTTTTCGAAAATTGTATGTAAAAATTTTTTGTAAAAATATTTTTTTAAAAATTTTTTGTAAAATTTTATTCGAAAATTTTTTGGAAAATTTTTTAAAAAAATTTTTTTTCTAATATTTTTCTGTAAAATATCTTTTTGAAAATGCTTTGTAAATTTTTTTGTAAATATTTTTGAAAAAAATTTGATTGAAATTTTTTTGTTAAATTTTGGACCTTTCTCCAATATATTGAGTTAGAATGGTCAGACTAAAGCAAAAAGAAATCTTACAAAAAAAAAAAATTTCATCATATTGACACATGGGGGGCCCTTTTAACTGCTCCTATTTGTCAGTAGGTACCCTGTGGGTCCATTGGCTACCTCTATGCGTATTGCTTTCTATTAAGGTCTCTAATACAAATCAAAGCAGAAAAACCCTACCAATCTAAAAACAAACAAAAATCGCCCCTCGCAGGGGGTTATTGATCCCCCGAGATCTGTATGCACTCCTTGCGATCTACCTGTCACATTCTAATATTTATTTGACAAAAAAAGGCAAAACAGAATCATTAAAGCCGAAAAAAATTAAAAAAAAACGTAAAAAAAACGTAAAAAAAATATAGGTGGGCGTGGTTTTTGGCCCGTAGCCTCCAAAGGAATGATCCGATGTTGCTGAATTGCAATACCAAAATTTTCGAAACTATGCCTGACAGATTGGTGTGCTTAAATTTTTTGTATCTCTTCTGGTGCCTTGGCAAATGACATTACCACACTAACACGGACAGACGGACAGACGGACAGACGGACAGACGGACAGACGGACAGACGGACAGACGGACAGACGGACAGACGGACATCGCTCAATCAACTTCTCTATATATAAGGATCCAGAATATATATACTTTATGGGGTCGGAAATGAATATTGTAGAAATTACACACGGAATGACAAACTTATATATACCCTTTCCACCTGTGGTGAAGGGTATAAAAAGGCTTCAATTGTTTCATGATGATTATAAGCATCATAATGATTTCTTTAACTTTTGCTGTTATTATTGTTGTTGTTTTATGTTCATATTACATTAAAGATATCGTGTTATATCAATAACCGAAAAAGGGTGGATCTCCGCAAATAAAAATGTTTTATATACTCCCTTCTCAAACAAGCAAACAAACAAACAAACACACTGCCAACAAAATAAGTTCCTTTTAGTTTTACCATGAATTTTGCACGTTTTGTGTTGTAAAGAAAAAACAAAAATAAAAATAATCTTATGAAAAATCCTGTTTATTTTCTTCTTATTCCACTATATGGAATTTACAACTATGTATGCCATCTCATGAAAGTTTTTTTGAGCCACAACACCCGCACAGTCTCTTAGCAGTATTCATATGCTTTAAAACCACAGTACTACGTATGGCATGGATTCCAAATAACAAAAATCTATATATTGCAATTGTAACTGAAAGGTGGCTTTATGCGCATGCTTACCATAATTCAGCCAACAACAAAGGCAAATGCACACAAATTTAGTTTAACGTTATTGTTTAACAATTGTTAAGTTTTTATGAATTTTATTGTTGCAGGCAGGCTCTCCTTAGATACTTTCTGTGGCAAGTTTTTACAAAAAAAAAACAAAGAAAGATACATATGGTCAAAAACTGGTTAAGGTGGTGTTGGGTATTTGTTTGGTGTTGTTATTATGTCTGGCTGGGTTATTTTTTTCAGTTTAGATTTTTATTTAGGCTTTGGTGGGAAAATTTTTATTACTCCTTTTTGTTTTCCTCTTTTTTTTTAGACAATTTGTTTTGTATTGCTTATTTTAGTTATCAATGCTTTCATTAATATGGTTTCTATTTTTTTCCTCTTTATTACAATTTGATTAAGAAATTTACAAAATTAATTGGTTTTGGAAGAAAGTAATATTAAAAAAAATAAACAATATTTTTGGAAAAATCTGAAAATATATATAATTTTTTATTTCTAGCAACGCGTACTAATAGTTCACTATTATTAAAAAAAATTTTATAAACATTTTTTCTGGAAGCTTGGGTATTCGATGTGCTATTTTTCTGAATCATTTTCTCTTTGGAATGTGGTAGTTTAAGTTTAATGTATTGGATTCTGGCACTAAGCCTAAAAAGGCATATACCCCAAATAAACAATATACAATACTTGAGACAAGCTTTACACCTGCATATGGCCTAACAAATTATGCAGCATGACCTCGTTTTGTATTGAAAATAAAGTGAAGCAAAGTGTACTACGATTTTCTATAGGAAACCATTAAAATTTTAAAGTTGCTTGAATAATTTTTTTAACCTTAAATATTTAAAAGAGAGAAATTTTATAAAATGAATTTTTTAACTCATTAAATAGAAGCCCAATAATAACACAGGGCTACAAAAAAAACCTTTTTTCTGTAGCGTGAATTTGGAATTAATTCGGATATATATGAAGACCGATTTCTCCAAATAAATAAATTTGGAGTGGCCTACTTTACCATACCCAATAGTAACAGATGATTTTATGGATATATTACATAAAGAAGAAAAGCTCAAAGTATATTCGAATCGAAAAATTAATTATTTTCGGTTTGGGGTGTTAAGTAAACTTCCCCTTCCCAATTATGCCCAAAATTTATACAGCTCTTCATCTCCATAAACCAAAGGGGCACAATGAATTTCGTTTTAATTCACAAAATTTGGGGGTAAGAAAAATACCTCTTGCCCCTCCCGATTATGCTCAAAATTTATACAGCTCTTCATCTCCATAAACCAAAGGCACATACTAAACTTCGTTTCAATATGTCATACGGTCGGTATTACCTGTATAGTGTTCACAAAATTTGGGGATGAGGAAACTACCCCTTTCCCCCTCCCTATTATGACCAAGAACTATACAGCTCTTCATCTCTATATGCCGAAGGCACATACTAAATTTCATGTTGATTTGTCAAACGGTATGACCTGTACAGTGTTTACAAAATTTGGAGGTGAGGAATCTACCCGTTGCCCCTCCCGATTATGCTTAAAAATTTGCACAACTCTTCATCTCCACATACATACTAAATTTCGTTTCAATATGTCATACGGTATGACTTGTAGAGTGTTCACAAAATTTGGGGGTGAGCTCTTCATCGCCATGTACCAAAGGCACATACTAAATACACATACTAAATACAATCGGTATGACCTGTACAAACTCCACAAAACTTGTGGCCTTTTTCTATTTTAGCTTTGACGCACTGATTTTATAAAAATACGGAAATAAGTGTTGGTAACTCACTAAAGACCAATAGGAATAATTCTGACAATTTAAGCACCATATTTGTAGTACTTTTATGAAAAGGTTAATATTGACTACCACTACTTGAATTCTTTCAAACAAGTTGATTCAAAAAATAAAAACAATGAAACTAAAAACCACCCAATTCGAAAAAAAAACGATTAGAAGCAACAATTTGTCTTTATGGATTAATAAAGCATCTTCAAAAATACATTTAATAAAACGATGCCAAACCGGGCATTAGTGTTCTAATAAAGGTTTATTTAAACATTCTCAGAATGTCAAGTTTTGACAGCAGAATTAGGTTTCGAATAAATATATTTTTGGTTTTTGCATATAGTCATTATAATACCTTGTTTAAATCAATTTTTGTAATATAAATTTCATTTACTTTAAAGTTATAAAAGTAATATTTTTCATGCTCTTTGTTTTTTTTTTGTGCAACATCTAAAAAATTGATTTAATTTACTTTGCTGTTTTAACAGCAACAAAAACAAAACAACTTAAAGTTTTGAGTTGCATGATACACATGTTTAGATACGTGGCGACATAAAATTAAACACACTTAAAAATTTTTTCTCAAATTTTTTGCTAGTTGTTGCTACAACTAAAAATTCGTGTTGTTGGTTGGCAGCATCAGCAACAACAGCAAACCCTTTTTAACAGTATTAAGCGACTGATTTTCAATATCACAAGATTTCAAAATCTCTTCCAAAACTAAAGTAAAGTACTCTAGCAATCCAAAGAAAAAAGAAAGAGAAAAAAAAGAATCTCTGTACATTAATTGAAACCCATTAAAGGTAATTTTATGGGAGGCGTTAAGCCATGAAACGTGTAACATGGCCATTGACATGATGGCAACAAAAAAATAAAAATATAAACAAAACCAGGAAGGCAACTAGCCTGCTTTAACATGAAAAGCAGTCAAGATAGTAAAACACTCAAAGTTAAAAAGCAAGTCATCGTTGTTGCTGCCACTTTTACTATACATTTTGCTGCATTAATTCCAAAAAAAGGGATAAAATAGTAGACAAAAATTTTAGTTTGCTGTGTGCAGTATGCTGATGTTTTAGTTTTTTCTTAGCTAAAGTGATCTACCAGTTTATAGTTCACATGGCATGCATTAAAGTTTGTGGAAAACTTACTACAAGCTTTACTTAAAAAAAATAAAAAATAAAAAAAACGACTAAGAAAAATAGGGTCAAAATCTATGTTAAGATGTGTTTAATTTTGTATGCATGCATGTTGCAGGCATGATGCTGTAGTTGCTGCTGAAGCTGCTAACAAGCTTGCTTACATACTATGGAATTTGTTTCAAATGATGTTAAGTTGCACTCTAGTAAGCTTAGATTTTTTTTCTTAAAATAAATTTACTTACGGGTTGTTCTTTCTGTTTAATTTTTATATACTTTGCAATATTATATGAAATAAACGAAAAAAAAATTAATTTAATGTCACACATTAAGTAAGAAAAAAACTGAAAATATAAAAGCCTTAACAAAGCTCTAAGTGCCTTGATAATATTATATTTAAATTATGTTTTAAAAATTTACCAATATTTTACCTTCTACCTAAGTAATTACAAAAATGTTTAGCAACATGTAGCTTAAATATGAAATGCACCATTTGCTACATAAGTATATGGGAAATTGGCAAGTAGCAAATGATATGTATGTATCTCTTAATTTATAATAAATTTTTGGTTTTTATTGTTATCATTGTATTTTGTATCAATATGTAGTAATGTGTTCGGCCTTTTTAACTTAATTCAACTTAAAGAAAATGGTCATTGAGGCGATTATTTTTATTTTTGATTTAGGTGTAGGGGAAAATTCTGTCGTATTTTTGTAACAAGTGTACTTTTATACATCGTCAATTCTAATTAAGAATTCTGAACCGACTGATTAGATGGTTTAGTACATTTTGTAGCATTTTAGTAAATTTTTTCTTGTAAAACTATTAACATGAAAGAGGAAAAAGTAAACTAATTAGATCAGCTGTTGTCTGAGAAGTTATATGCAATAATAGACATTATAAGATGTTGCTGGATACATTTTAAAGTCTTATTTTACCGATATGATCAGAGCAACATTTATTTTATTTTGTAGGGTCCCCTAAATTCACGGATCTATTTTCGACCTCCTTCGTTCCTAAATTATTTCTCGCATCCGAACGGAAATTTACGAATACCTTACTTTCATTAAGTCTCACTAGCATTATACTCTCGACTGCATTAATTTCAGATTGGTCTGCCCGTGGTCCAAAGCCTTTTGTTATGTTAGCCTTTTTCCAACTACAGTTTGCAAGTATCGTCTTACGGCGATTTTTAACCTGGTCCGTGACCTGTACTAACAAAGTTAACCATATAACCCAGATTATATCCAAGCTTCTTCTTGGTCTTCCTGCCAACTTGTACGGAAAAATTCCAAGTATTGGGTAGGAATTGAACCCATTTTTATAAAGGGTATTTAACAGCCGCACAATGGGGGTTTGACTAAAAAAATGGAAGTAAATCTGTAGTTTCTAAACGTAGATTCTGATTTCATTAAAACTTCACATTAATAAGTGATTGGTAGTGCGCTAGTCTATCAGTTTGAGGGTGCATGTTCGATTCCTCCCAAAGACTGTGGGTGTTTTTGACCAACAGTATTTCATTTACGGGCATAGCAAATCCAAACAACTTAATATTCTAGGTTTTTTGCAAAAAAAAAACTAAAAACAACAGAAAAATATCATGATAGTAGTAGAGTCGAACTTAATTTATAACTTAGACCTTGTAATTAAAATTAAAATTAAAACCGTTGCAGGGGTCTTATTTTTGAGATTTATTTTCGTTTTTTTTTTAGCCAAATCATCCATTGTAAGGCGTTAAAATGAAATGTTAAGTGAAATAATAGGCTTAAGATTACTAATATTACTATTTATTGGTTATATTTCTAATAATATAATATATGTATTATATTATTGTAAATGTAAAATAATAATATTTCTAATAATAAACAACAATTTTCTTTTTAGGTTGCAAATCATTTTTCAAACGATCTGTTCGACGTAATCTAACCTACTCATGTCGGGGGAGCAGAAACTGTCCTATAGATCAGCATCATCGTAACCAATGCCAATATTGCCGCCTCAGAAAGTGCCTCAAAATGGGTATGAGACGTGAAGGTAAGTTTTTCATTCGAATATTTTTAATTATTTCTTACTTTCATAAACAAACATTGTATGTGTGTGTGTGTGTGTGTGTGTGTGTGTGAGTGTGTGGTGTCTTTCTCTTAGGGTCAATTAAAAGTCAAATTGTAAAGGCTGGTGTGTTTAGCTTAATTGTGTTGCTTTTATTTTAGGTTTTTTTTTTAGAATTTAGAATTTTAAAAATAAAACGGAAGTAGCACGAGTATTATTTGCCTTACAGCCAAAATGTCAAATGTTTGGCATAGATTTGTATTTAGTTTTGTTCATCAGGTCTTGTGATGTGCAATAAAGTTTGTCAAGAAAAATAGAATAATTAATTATCTAGTTATCGTGGTGTTAATGGGTTTATTTTTTCTTTTGATAAAAAATAATTTATTTGTTGTTAATATGTATTTTAAAACGCAAAAGGTTTTGTTTAACAAGTTCTGTTAAATAAGCCGATTATACAAAATTAGCAGACATCCTTTTTTTGTTTTAATAAGGGTTGAAAACAAAACCTAAGTTTTGGGTTTAATTATTTTTTTTTATATCATATAATAAAAAAATTTTGTTCAAATCTTAAGCAATATTTTCAAGATTGAATTATCAAAATCTTTATTTCGTTATTAAATAACAGAAATCGATTGTTTAAAAAAAACCGGGTTAATACCATTTTCCATGTTTTTTTTTTTTGAAACGACGAAATGCGAGTTATTCACCAAATCGGGTTTCTTGTTTTTCTAATTAACCGTTGACAATTTTTTTTTGTTAAAGTCTTAACAAATATTTTTAAACTAGAATTATCAAAACGGTTGTTTCATTATTAAATAACAGATCTTTCACAATTTCTGATTTTTAGCCGGGTTTTTGAACGACAAATTGCGAATTATTCTACGAACTGGTTTTTTGTTAAGAATTATTCGCTAAGTTCAATTACTTAAAAAACCGAATTAGTCAACAGCCCAATTTTTGGTTTAAAATTATTCACCAAATTCCATTATTTTAAAAACAGTTTCCATTTTCGGTTTTTATAAAAGAACTAATTGCGATTTATTCGCCAAACCGGTTTACTTGTTTCGATTTATTTGCCAAAATAAAATATTTTAATTTATATTTTGTTTTTATTTTTGTCATTTTATATATTTTTCTAAACAGTTTAGTAGGTTTTTTTTTTCATTTAACGTTTAATGACATAAGAGCATACAGTTCTTTTTGTATATATAATATAAAAAGCTACAAAACTAATAATATCGACCTAGAAGATTTGGACAAGTTTAAAAAAATATCAACACAATATTAGCAATTAAACGCACTTCAATTATAATTGAGTGTACCCAAAGTGTCAAAACGTAACACAAATAAATATCTATCTTTAAGTTTAATAAAAAAAAAATAGAATACATGCTTAGCATGTAGTTGTTTAACTTTAATCGCAGACAAGTGGCGCTGTTAGCAGGGTTGTCAGATATTGCGATTTTTCGCCAAACGTGTCGGTTTCCAATCTTATTTGGCAACCAAATTTTAAATTTGGTGATATGGCGACTTTTGGGCGGTTCATTGGTTTCAAAGATTTTTTGAAATCCTAACATACCTTTAGATGCTTATCAACCACAATGGAAAATATTAACTTTTGTTTTAGAACGATAATCTATGTAATTATATATAGCTACGTTACCTTTGCTCTTGATGTGCTGGTAATTTCAATTAATTTTTACACTTATTTTTTACATACAAATTAAGTTCTGAAGTTTGTTTTATGCTCTCTAAGTTGAAAGAATATTTTTCACAAATTAGGTGATTAATTTTAAAGAAAATTAATTTATATGCTGCTAATTACTGGATGGGAAGATCAATTTCAATAAGAAATTCTACGAAAACTCCACTACGAAGCACATGCTATATATTTTATGAATTAAAATACGGCATGTGGCACACATCTGCTGATGTTTAATTTTGAATAATGTCGAATAAATTTTATTCCTATGAAATATTCTAAAAAGGAATATGGTGACAAATTCCTTAAGAATGGGTATGTTCAGGTCTCCATTTATTATAATAACCACTATTATTATAATAACCAATATTTTTCATTGTTTTAAGTAAAAATGTATCTTTCTAGTGTTCACTAATCGTTTTAAATAATAGATAAATATTTTTTTTTTCTGTTTTTGGAGAATTTTAGATATTTTGAAGAGATTTATTTTGTATGATTTGTTAAAAATATTTATTTAAATATTTAAAATTATTTATTAATTAGAGGCAAATTTTGACAAAAAACTATTTTGGCGATTTTTCACATCGATTTTGGCGAAATAGGTGGAAATAAATCTGGCAACCCTGCGTGTGATTTGTTTTTTTGTCTATTTTTCTTCTAGAGTTTTCTGTGCTTTTGAATTATACGTGGATACGAAAATAAAAAATGTAGGTACTCCCCAAATACTGTCCAAAATATAAAAGCTCGCCATCCGTATAAAATGTAGTTTTTTTTTTTATACTTTAACACTCTAAAACCTTTAAAGGTAGACTCTTAAATTTTTCAGAGAAATTGTATTACTAGGCCGCTATAACTAATACGTTACATTTTCACGTATATGACTTCATTTTTTTGAACCGTAACAAACAGACGCATAAAATTTACATTGAGTATTTAAAACTATGCCCTCTATATTAGCAATTCAAAAATAAAAATCAAGTATATGAACATTTTTTAGACTTCATAGGCAGACACAAGTGTAAAAAATAATTAAAATCTAAGATGTTTACATTTAGAACTGTAAAAAAGCTATTAATAACAACAACTATAAAGCTAAAAATTAAAGGGCCCACACAGAAGACGTGAAATTATTTAAATCTTGTACTTTTAAAGTTGTATATGTATTGATCATAGTATATGCAAGTAGAGTATATGAAAGTTACTTTTTTGAGTACTGAATGTCAAAAGTAAGTACTCGATACTTTATCGTAGTATTTTTAAAACAAATTGAATAGAAAATTTGACAAGTAAGTTAAAACACCAATAAAATTTTAATAAGCGTTTCAATTATGTAAACAAAAGTATTGAGTACTATTGAGTAAACAATTCGGAAGTATTGAGTTGTATCGAGTTATTAATAGTATAAATTGCCAGCACTAATAGGAAGCCTAAGTGCATTAGTCTTTCTTACGCTTTACTGATTTTTTAATTTCTTTTGGAAATAAGTAAAATAAAAGAATTGATTGTCTTCGAGTCAATAAAGCTTCATTATGTTTTTTTAATTTAATGTTGAAAGCAAAACTAGTTATTTTTAACCGACTTCAAAAATGAAGGAGGTTATCAATTCGTCTGAATGTTGCTTTTTTTATGTTTGTGCCCGCAGAACTCAGTCATTTCAGAACCGATTTTAAAAATGTTTCCTTTATTAGAAGATTGGTCCCATTTTAAAAGAAGTTCAGAATTTTGAAAATGAAAGGGTGTCCCCATACAACATACGTGTTTTTTACGTGTATTATGAACCGTAAAGGCCACCCTTTTAAAATTTAAAGAAAACTGCATGTCATTATAGCTACCACTAACACAACTTAATAAAAAAATAAACTTAAAAATTAAAGGGTGTCCCCATATGTGACATCAATTTAAATATATGAACCATTGTAGACAATCACTTGAAAATTGGACAGAATGTCCAATATTTATAATCAGAAATTAAATATTTATAATTAGAAGTTAAAGGGTGTCCCAATAGTTGATGTAATTTGATGTATATTGCAAAACTTTTGAACCATAACAGAGAGACGGTTGAAATTTACAAAGAACCTATATATCTAAGTCCTTTATAACATCAAGTATATAATTTAAATTTGGAAACTAAAGGGTGTCCCCATAATTGAAATAATTTAACCTATCTATCCCTATCTTTTGAACCGTTATAGACAAACACTTGAAAATTAGACAGAATCTCCACTACTATGTCCCGTATGATAACCTTTATAAATATTTAAAATTTTAAAGGGTGTCTTAATAGTTGATGTAAATTGATGCATATGGCCAAACTTTTGAACCGTTGTAGACAGACATTTGAAATTTACAAAGAATCTGTCCTTTAAAATAAGTGTTTAATTTAAAATTGTACATTAAAGGGTGTCCCTTAGGTGACATTGTTTAACCTATATGGCTATATCTTTGGAACCGTTACTTTTTATTACTGTGTCAGTAATAATAAGTATAAAAAAATAAAGGGTTTCCTCATATCTGACGTAATTTTTCGTATATGGCTTTATCTGCTGAACCGTTGTGGATAGACATTTAAATGTACAGAACATATATTACTATGTCCGTTAGAGCAACAAGTATAAAAGTATTTGATTTAAAATTTTTAGTTTAGAATTGATGCACATATATTTGTTTTGTAGTCGTTTTTTTTTGCAAGAATTATTTATGCATATCTTTTCTCTAACTTTATTTATAATATTGTTTAAGAACAAGATAAATTGAAATAGACCGAATTTATGTATATAATGTATATAATTATACATATAAATTAATATTAAAAAAGGTGTTTTTATTTTAAAAGAAAAAAACGGTTTGTATAGAAAACCCCAAAACCGGGTTTTTTAAGAACCTAAAATTTTCTACAACCGGTTTTATAAATATGTCGAATATTTATTAACTTTAATGTCAAATGTTCAAGTCAAATTTCTATCTGACACTAAAATTGCTCACTTCCACTTTAAACGTATATTTAAATTCAATTTCATAAAAAAAATTATACACATGCAGAAAAGTAACTAACCAAGAAATAAATTTGAAAAGAAATAAAAAAATTTTCAAATGATTTCCACATACATTGACTTAATGCCATTAATTATTATTAAATGGCATAAATTAATTGTATGTCTGACTGTCTTCGGTATGTAGTTGGTCACAGCGTTGCTTATTGTCATACGCATTGGCTTATACAATTTGTATACACTAGTACATACATATATTTGTAGTCAAGTAGCGAAATAAAAAACACATTACAAAACTGGCATCAATTAAACATGAAATTGTGTTAGTATAAAAGCCACCTTATATTGACCTCTAGAACCAAATGCAAAATTGATAAACTTGTTAAGCAAACTAAGAAAACTATATGTGTACATAAATCACTAGTTAGAAAAGAAGTAGAGGCAATTAGCAACAACAAGTAACCAAATAAATTATAGGGTAATTATTTCGTCAACACATTGGCTCAAATTAGAGAATAGATTAGTTCAGTTTTCTTATATTTTAGATAAACACTTGGAGATTTTTTGAGAATTCAAAGGGTAAAAACGTAACCCTCTCAGAGCCCAGAGAGAGGAAGCGCAATAGGTAGTTTGCACAAAAGATGTATTAGTTGTCTATGTCCGCTATAACCAGAAATACTAAAAGTTAAAGGGTATACCGATAGGGCCGAGATATTTGTTTATATGGCATTTTTTATTGAACCGTATTACACAGAAACTTAAAATTACGTTCGCAATACCAACGAATATAAAAAATAAAACTCAAAAATAAAGTGTGTTCCGGCAGTGACGTGATTTTCATGTGATTGTTGAACCGTTATAGGCAGACTTTTGATATTTTCACAGAGGGTGTAGTTTTATCACCGCTGTAATAACAAATACAAAATATTAAGAGGTGTTTCGGTAGTACTTCCTTTTCACAGAGTATTTAAAACTATGTTCGCTATATTAGTAATTATAAAAATTTAAACTAAGAACTAAAGGGTGCTCCGATAGTAACGTGGTTTTCAGGTATGTGTATGGCCTTTTGTTTAATAATATTAGGTCGACTTTTGAAAGGTGTACTGCTATGGCCGTTAAAATATCAATTACGAAAAAAATTAAAGGGTGATCCGATAGTGACGTGATTTTTAACAACAAGCAAAAATTCAAAATTTGTATAATCAAGTAGTAATAAGATTAAATATTAAAGGGGGCACCATAATAGACATGAAATAATTAATATTTTTTACTTTTAGCATTGTATTGAACAAGGCGAATTGAATACTAGGTAATAGCAATGTGGCAACACCCACAGTTGTCAAAAACCTAAAGAAAATAAAAAAAAGAAAATTTGTTAGACAAAACAAAAACATTTTGTTAGTTTTTGCAAAATATGTACATACATATATATTTAAAGTAAAAAGTGAAAAACGTGAAAAATAAAAATAAAAGTACATAATCTTACAGCGCCATAAATTATATTATGCACATATAGAAGAAGATGTTCAGCTGGGACATCAGTTTTTCGTAGTTCAATTCGCTTAGTATTGAACATAGTACGGAACCCTACGTACGTGATCCTGACTCGGGCTTGACTGAATTATTACATTTTTCTTGAATTATTTTTTTTCTGAATTTTGTTTTGCATTGTTTTTATTAGTTTTAAATTTAAAAAAATTTAGTTTTCATTACGAAACAGGGAATAATTATTCTGGATTTAAGATTAGATAGGATTATTTTACAATGTTGCCACATTTCCTAACATTAAGTTTTTCAAATAATTTTATGAATCTTTTGCGCAATTAAAATTTATTTAATATCGACTATAAAATACAGCAGCAATAATCTTGCATTAAGATGTGTTGCATTTCGTCGTAAGTGATTATTAATTCATAGTTCATTGTTAATAAAACAAACAATTCGAGTAGCTAAGTAGCTTTTTAAATGTGACTTGTCCAACTTGTTGACTTTGACAGCAACCTATCAACAGTCATTAATAATAAAATAAAAGTAGCAGCAAAGTTTAATCACAATAACAATTAACTAAGCTTTGATTTAGAAACAATTTACATCAGAAAAACAATCAGCCAGACCGACAAATCTCCAACTAATGACAATGTTTAACAATTCAAATACCCGCATGTCAAATAATGTTAGTTTAACAAAAATATTTGCACTACAACTGACAGGTTTTTACACATTGCAAATGAATATTAAAACAAAAAAAAAAAAAACAAACAAGTAAATAAACAATTAATTAGCCTGTTGAAATTTATACTGTGCGTTAAATAGTAAAAAAAAAAATATTTTTTTTTAAACACTTGTTTTTAAAATTTTGATGTACGAGTAACTGGTTTCAAAATGTGAAATATAAGTAAATATTTCTTTAACCCTTCTAATGACTAGTTAAAAGTTCAACACCTTTCGCAATGAAGAATTTCTGGTTCATTTTCCTGTTAAAAAGTCTTGCTTTTGTCATTTAAAAGCGTGAGAAAATTTGTGCCCTTTTTTACAAAAATACATATAATATTTTTTTTAAACAAATGTTCATATGTCTGTTTTTTCCTTATGTTAAGTTCGTGACATTTTGTGTAATTTTCTTAGAGAATGGTCAAGTTTTTTTTTTTCACATTTTTTCTTCCTTTCGTTGAACCTCACATATGTATCTTGTCATTAACAAAACAAATCACCACCACCTTGTACGAGGTCATTACAATTTGAATTAAAACAAAATAATATTTTATAAAAAAGAAAAAAACATTGTTGACAATGCTTATGGTAGTTTATAGCTTTAAGCAAGGGAAACTTGTAAAACTAGTTGCTCAAAAATAATATTTTTTGTGCAAACAATTAAACTACAAAATGAACCCTAAATCTTTTAAGATTTTTTTTTACAAAAATAGAAAATTTTCAAAGACTTTTTAGTTTCTTTTCTTTTAAAAACAAATTCAATATAATTTAAAACATCTGTACGTTTCTATATCAGATTGGTATGTTTGTTGAAGTCTTTGAAAGCAAAATAACGAGAGCGGTCACAGAATTGTCCAAACTAGCTAGGAAAATAATTTTTCTTTTTCAATGTAGTAGTGTTTTTAATTCGATACTTTTTTATTGCGATTTTCAAAACCAATAGCTGTAGATTATATCTCCTCATTTGAAAAACTCTTTTGCCACCGAGCCGTTTTTTTCCATGATCTTGACGCATAGAATATGTGGCAGAGGCCGCGCTACTGTTAAATTGTCTTAAACAAAACCAGATTTCTTTTTTGCACAACAATATTTTTTCTAATTTATTTCCCTAAAAATTCTAAAATTGTACTTTTCTTTTAAAATGTAATCGAGATACGATTATATCACGCATTTTCTCTGCATATTTTTACTACACTGCTGATTATTTATTCGCGAATTTAAGAAGTTAGCGAAGTTGATGCATGTTTTATAATGGGCTAAAAATTGCAGCACAAATTGGTTTTGTTGATGTTTTCTTTTTTTTTTTTTTTGTAAGGGATACCGAAGCAGACCACTAACTTCATAGATTTGACCCCCTTCGCTCCACAATGATTTCTGATAACCGACTGCTGTCACTATCCTCTTACTCTCGACTGTAGTGATTTAGACTGGCGACTGATACATGCCGATATTCTATGGTAATTGCTAACATTTGCTTAAGACTAGGTCTCCACAGCATCTAAATATAATATGTGTATGACCGAGGTCCAAAGCCTTTTGTATGTTAGCCTTTTTCCAAGCACAGTCGTCTTACCGTGCTCTGTACTAAAGTAGTTTACCATTTGTAGGCACCCATATTATATCCAAGCTCCTTCTTGGTCTGCCTGCCAACTTCTAGTGATAATTTCCAGGGTCTTTGGTAGGAATCGAACCCACGACCCCGGACTGATAGACTAGCACAGTACCTACTTGCCCACCGAGGTACCTTTTCGTTGATGTTAAATATTTTTAACATTTCGTTTTTTATGGTTCCCAACCCTGAGATCTTAATCTAAACATAATCTTTAAAATATCGCTCTGATGTCTGTCAAAGGCTTCTATTTTGTAAACCGCATTTGAAATTTTCACAGAATGTGCGTTGCCAACTTACAAGTGTTAAAATGTAGGCAATTTACCTAGAAATAGCATAATATTATGGTACCTGATAATAAACAATCAATTGACCAGCTCCTATGCCATCGCCCTGTTAAGGTGACAGGTTCCCTTTTATAGCAAGTATTAGAACTCAAAGCGGTCCTTATCACTTAATAAGTAGTCATATGTTAGTCCCTTTATCCCTAGGGATAAAACAAATATAAAAGGGATCCCAATATACTACCTTGGGGAACTCAGGCTTTGAAAGTAACACACACCAAATTTTAAGATTCTTACATATTTACTTTATATAAAGGTACCCAGCCCTGGATATAATTCTAATATTTATATAAAATTCGAAAAAATTATGGTAAAACTCTGTAAAAGACAGACAGGAAATGATATACTCATTACTTTTTAAAATGCGCCATCTGTTGCGCACCATTGCTTAAAATATGCTGCTTTCAAAAATAAAATATGCCTTAAAGTATGCCGTACCTTTAATTCGGTAAACAAACCGGTATAATTTCACTGATTATTCCTTACTTTCTCTTGGAAACAAGACCATTTTGCGGAAAAAAGTATCCTATATGAGAATCAAGATACTAAGGTACCTCCTCATAACATTTTGTTAAAATCCATCCAGTAGTTTTTACGTGATGCGAACACAAAAAAAAAAGACAGTCAGACAGACAGACAGATAGGAAATGAGTTACTATTTTATTATATGTATAGATATAGACTAAATTGAGGTCATAATTTGGAAACTCCTCGAACTATTTTTGTATTCATAGGATATAGATTTGGGTCTTAGTAGACTTATTTTATTGTGTTAAAAAGAGACTTATTTTATGAGTTAAAAAGAATATAAAAATATAAACCTTAAAAGCGTTAAAATAATAAAAAATATCTTTTTAACAAAACTCTATTTTAGTTTTAGTTACACTTTTAACCAAATACAACAAACTTGTTTAAGAATATGTTTTTTCACTCAATAAACACACCTACAACATTCGTATGCATATTTTTTTTAACAAAACACTATATGCATATATAAATTTTTTATCATTTAAAGAAATCTGAAGCTTTAAAAATCCTTCACAATCCATAAATATCCAACAAAAACTATATTGCCTAAAGGCTTACAACTTATAAATGTATTAACAATTCTAAAAATATATACATATACAAAAAAAAAAAAGAACAAAAAACAAAAATAAACCAACAATTGTTTTGTAATATTTCTGTGAAAAGTTGGCTTCAAACAAAACTAATGTTGCAAGTGCTTAACGAAATCCAACAAAGATACACTCAAGGAAACAAAAAAATGTATGATAAAAAACACAAACACAAACTATTTTTTTTTTCACCACACCTGGATTTTGTTTTGTAACGTCTTTTTCTCTAAGACTCAAAAAACTATATGTAATTCAGAAATATTTTTATTTAGATTGAAGAATTATCAAATCAAAGACAAAAAAAATAAAATAAAGAGAAAAGGCAAAAAAGAATTTTCGAAAAAGCAAACTAATGGTCAGTTTGACAAAGAGGTTCCATAAAAACTAAAGTAAAAAAAAAAAACACAAAACTAAATTGCACTATTCTAAAATTGACCCTCATTATTTATGGCAATTAAAATATATAAGGCTTTGTGTATTTCACTTTAGTAACAAAAGGGGATGAAATTTGTAGAAGAAAAAGCTTGCTTGTCTAGTTGTTTCGATACCAACCCAGCTCCCAAATGACCACATAGCATAATTGAACGAACGGTCAAGCAGTAATATTTTTTAAAGGATCACTTAAATCTGTTCAGGTACTTTTACCTGAAACCGGTTTCCTAAAGTATAATATTGTCCAGTTTTAGATTGACCACCAGCCTGGGAAAGTAAATTTTCTTTGTTATTTTTCTATATCCTTACAAAAAAAGGTGTTGTATCCTTTGAGTATTAAGAGTTTTGTAGCTTAAAAATTTGTATTTATTTTTCTTTATCCGCTTGATAAGATGCTGTTTGTGGTCATTTTTGTAATGTTTTGATCTTTAACGTATTGTGGTGTGGCATACAATGAAATGTGTTATGAAATCTGTGCGGAAAGAGAATTTTAAATCTGCAACAACCACTAAATGCCTAACGTCTGTTTCTTTTAACCCTTGATGGAATGTCTCTATAAATTAATAAAATATTCCAGTAAGTGGTTAAACTTATTCTAAAGTCTTTACAAATATAACACGTGCTTAAGTTTAAAACATTTTGTATCATATTTTAAATCACGTACTATTTTATTTGGTTTTTCATAAATCAAAAATTTAGTACTTGATTTAAGGAAATCGTTTGGATTGTAGAAATGACGCTTAAACACGTGCTCTAAACAAAAGAGTTAAGAGCAAACATTTTTCACAAAAATTTAAAGCTTTTTAACAAAGATTTTTTAATGTTTAATAAAAATTAAGCACTTAGTTAAAAAACTGGTAAAAAATCATTGAAGGCATTAATTTTATATACAAGTTATCGGAATATATATTATACAAATACAAGAATCTTTTTTAAAGTTTAATAAACTGAACTAAACATAATATCTGTAGGTATATTGAGGCTTAATTAGAAATTACAAATATTCCAATTATTTATGGAACACGATTTTATTCATGTGACTGAAGTAGCATGTCATATCCTGTCAGAAGGAGCATATCCTGTCAGCCCAATTCTACAAGACCTTGTTGACGGTTGCTGGTTTTATGCATTAGTCTATATATTATATATAGCATCAGTAGCTCCGAGTCAGTCAATTGAGACCGCCGAAATGGCTGATTTACCAAACTTAGTGCATTAAAAATTGCTTATTTGATGTGTGATAAGGTGCGCCATCATCCTTGAACCAAACATTATTCAAGTTCATATCCACCATTTGAGGTCATAAAAAGACCTTAATCATGGCTCTGCATTGATCGCGATTGAATAAAACCACGTTTCCAGAACCAATGATATCACCAAATCCAATTAAAAATAAGTCCATTTCTGCAGATGCATTGGCTTCTTAAAAATGGTGGGTGGGTTTTCCGACTTCGTTTTTTGGTATGGAAAGGCGCCATCTCAGGAAAAATGATTTTTCGATGGAAGAAAGTCTGCAAGGTTTCGAGCTTGAGGCGCTTTATTTTGGTCTGCAGAGGTATGATACTAAACAATGACAGGAAGTGTTTTTCATTTTTGCCGCATTTTTGTCTTGTCTTAACTGAAACAGAAATTGTTGTGTTCTTTCCCCAACCGCTTTTCCTGGCGCCCTATTAAGATAGTATCTAGTAAATGCAGTTTTCTGTATTACGACAAAGTCGAAAATGAAACAGTACCGATGACTTATAAAAATCTTTTGAAAAAATTAGTTTTTTTAATTTTATTTGAACTATTTTTAAATGAATTAATTAATTATTTAGACAACAGCAGAATGTAATGCAAAAATGTTTAAAATAAAATCCTTTCAATTGGAATATAAGCCGTGAGCTTGTCAAATTTCACCTATTACGTCATCGTATCTGCTTGATTTGTAGAGCTTTGCATACATTATTATATGAAAGCCTAACTCCAGCTCTATTGATGCTGTAAGTTGCTAAAAACTGTGACCTATTTGAAGGTTTTACATTTACTAGCTGAGGTACCCGACTTTGCTCTGGCGCACAAACTGCATTTTAAACTCCTTTAACACTTTAATTGTGATAGCATTGCCCACCAAGTCGTCAAAAAATTGGATCACGAAAAAAGGGTTAAAAATCGATCCAAAGTCTTTCACACAAGCGGACAGACGGACACCACGAGCTTTATACTTTATACATAAAAAAAAATTCTGACGTATACATGAAAATCTCCGATTTTCGTGTATTTTTATTTTTTCTCCCCTTTCCGAAAAGGTTATTTGGTTCATAGGACAGAACAAAAGCTCATTTTTGCAACGCTGTGTAATAAGTACTTTATTAGATACAAATCGTCAACATAATCTGAAACAAAAACTGCATAATATTAATTCCTTATTAGCGTTATACCTCTTATTTAAGAGGCATAAACGAATAAGGCTTTCAGTTCATTTTGCGGGCTTTTTATTGCAGTTTATTATTTTTTTAAATGTCCAAAAAACCGCTAATAGTTCCAAATCGCTACTAGTTTAATATTTGCTATTTGATGTAAACAAGTAAATATGTATTTATATTTTAAACAACACGCCGATATTGACCGCAAACATACATATATAAAATAAAAAATAAATTGAAACAATTTTCTATTTTATATGTCAACTCAAATAATTTTTCTGAACTTAAAATTAACGAAATTTTTTCAATTATTCAGCGTTTTTTTTTTCATTTATGTATGTATGTATATACATATATTGAATTTTTTCAGTTCGATATACATTTAATAAAATAAAAAATTATTAAAATAAACAAAAATTATTAAAATAATAATTTTTAGGGATGTACATTTAACCAACTTACCTTTAGCTAAAGTTAGGATATTGTTGGAGCGATAAGTAATTTTTCGCTATAATAATGAGAATAATGCTCATTGCTCATAACTTGTCCTTATAGTACGTGAAGTTAAAAGTGGTTATTAGCTTACTTTTAATAACGAACAACTATTTATCCCTCCAACAAAATCCCAACTTTAGCTAAAGGCAAGTTATAATAATCAGCCTTATAATGTTTTACTACTGTTTTAACTAAATTTTTGTTAATTAAACAGAATTTTATATAAATTTTTATAAGTTTCTTAAAAGTTTTTTATTGAAATATTTTTTAACCAAAGGAAATTCTCTTAAATGGAATAAAATTACAATAATCTAAAAAGTACATATATGAAATCAAAATAAAATCCCTAAAAAATCTCCTAAAATCCCCAAAAGATTGAAACTATTCTCAAAAATATCTGCAAAAAAAATTGTATGTTCCCATAGGTAAATAATTTTTACTGATTAGGAGATAAAACCCTTAATCTGACAACACTGTATGTGACATTTCTGATTTAGAGAGAGTCATATTTCTGGGGGTCTATATAATCAGCTGTTTTACGCAAATAAAAGTGTGCGAAAAATAAAAAAAAATAAAATAAAATTTTAAAGTTGATTGAGTTTGTTGTAAAAAGCAAAAACCTAACAAACTTATAATTGAAAATAGAGAAAAGAATTGAATTGTTAAAAGATTTTTTTCGTGTTGTAGACAACAAACAAAAAAAAAAAGATTATCTCATACAAATAAAATTAGTTAACCTTATGTAAAACACTTATTTTGACGTACATATGAAATTACGTATGGATAGAAGAGTGTCAGTCCTATTGACAAATACATATCATGTCAACTCAGCATAAAGGATACAAATTCAATAAAATTTTCCATAAATATTTAAGCCTAACTGCCTGATAATTTACACATATTGTTAAAAGCATTTTAGTTCCTGAAAATTATCAACAATTTTATTTAAATTTTTTCTTTATTAAATAAAATTGCAAATTAAATATAATCAGTAGCTGCGAATAAAAGTGTCAACATGTTTTTAACCTTGTTGTTGTCTACAACGACTGGCAAGCAGGCAACAAGCAAACAAAACAATAAAAACTTCATACATACTAACAGTACAATACCAATACCGTACAAAATATACAGACTAGTACACTCACGGAAAAAAATCAACAATAATTAATGACTATCTATAGGCATATAAGCATATAAGCAAATGCATTGTTTTACTACTGGCCCCATAAGCTTTTCCACACAAAAAATTTGTATTTAATATTTTTTTTGTGGGTATTTTGTATTTTTGCATATTTAAGCTGTTTTAATGTAAATTTTAATTAAAAGTAAATTTTTGGTGTCGTCAACAACAGCGATAAACAATGAAAACGAAAATACAGTAACAAAAAATTTATTTTTTTTAATTATACAGTGTTTTTTCACAAATAAGTCTTAGTAGCAAAGCAAAATAAAAAAACTGCGTTGAAAATTAATAAATATTGTTAAGGCATTAAACAAAAACAGTGTGTTTGGAAAAATTTACATATTCCAGTCTTTCTATAGATAGATAGTCAGAAATATTTTCTGAAAGGGTTGTTGCCTAGTGATGACGCTTTTTGTATAAATAGACAGACAGACAGATACACAGACTATTTCTTTTCTTAATAATACCAACACATCAAATAAGGTATCTGCTTACTTAAGAATAAGAATGTGGAAATACTTACGTATGTATGAGTGTGTTTTGTAATAATCAGGAAATCCTTTATATGAGTTTATTTTTTAGGGTTGCAAGCTGAAGAAAAGAACACAAAACCTTAAGAAATAAATTGAAATTGAAATTTGTATAACAATAGCCGGAGATTAAGGTTGTCTGATTTGATTTCAACTTTTATTATGATATGTGGCATTATTTTGAAAAGTTTAGAGTTTATAAATGTGTGCCAGTTCAGTTAAATAAACGAAATGAAATGTATTGTGTTACGTGCGAAGCAGTGGTCAAAATAATTATTTTTGTTTGGCCACTATTACTTTGTTTAAACAAAATAACAATCTTTATGTTTTATATTTTTACTTACATTCTTATTCTATTTTTCTCTTCTCATTTTAGCTGTGCAACGCGGTCGTGTACCACCCACCCAACCCGGCTTGACTGGCATGCATGGTCAATATCAGCTGGCTAATGGAGATCCAATGGGTGTTGGCGGTTTTAATGGTCACTCTTACCTTAGTTCCTATATATCATTACTCCTGCGTGCTGAACCCTATCCCACCTCCCGCTATGGCCAATGTATGCAACCAAATAATATTATGGGCATTGATAACATCTGTGAACTGGCGGCTCGTTTACTCTTCTCAGCCGTTGAATGGGCCAAGAATATACCCTTTTTTCCAGAACTACAAGTGACCGATCAGGTGGCACTGTTGCGTTTGGTGTGGTCCGAATTATTTGTGCTCAATGCTAGCCAATGTTCGATGCCGTTGCATGTGGCGCCTCTGCTGGCGGCAGCCGGTTTGCATGCCTCACCGATGGCAGCTGATCGTGTTGTAGCCTTTATGGATCACATACGCATCTTCCAGGAACAAGTGGAGAAATTGAAGGCATTACATGTGGACACTGCTGAGTACTCCTGCCTCAAGGCGATTGTGCTGTTTACCACCGGTAAGTTGTTGGATATCCTCTATAAGGATGTACCAGCACTGCTTAGCAAAGTTTCTCAGAAAGTGTGCTCACTTAATGCTGCCAATGCTAGTCACAATTCCTCTGATAGTTCGGATAAATCGCATGAAGGTCAGCAGTTGGCAGATGAAATCATGATGGTGGTCAAAGAT
The DNA here is from genome assembly GCA_949628195.1 of Phasia obesa. Lineage (NCBI taxonomy): Eukaryota > Metazoa > Arthropoda > Insecta > Diptera > Tachinidae > Phasia > Phasia obesa. Next base: position 167,875,085 of record OX451215.1, on the reverse strand, counting down.
CACTTAGATGAATTGAATCGCGTTGAGTCGGAACAACAGCAACAACAGAATTCAGCTGCTGCCATTCATTTGGCAACATTTATGAAAACTGTAGCTGGTGTTGAGGCTGTTACGCAAAATTGTATTTCGCATTTTAAAGAAAATCAAGGACCTAATACTTTTAGTCAGGAAAATGAAAAACCTTCTAACTCGGTGGGTATTGTGCCCTCCGCCACAAGTGCCTTTAGCTCTTGTGCACCTTCCAATAAAAACTCGGCACAACAAAACCAACAGCAGCCCCATGAAGACTTATTAACTGCTTTGTATAATTCAGCCAATAATGGCAGCTCTCTTAGTCACACTAATAACAGCAGTGGTTTAGGTAACTCTGTTAATTCTCAAAGTCTTAATCTTAGCAATTCTCCTGTGAATACAAGCAACAATACAAACACCGTCATGACTAATCCAGGCTATCTATCGCCCTCGCAACAACATAGCCAGCACCAGCAACAGCAGCACCAGCAACAACAACAACAGCAAGCTGCTGCTGCCGCTGTTGCTACTGCAGCTATGTTCTATCAAACCCCGCCACGTTCTGCTTTTGGTTCTGCCTTCGATATGTTCCATCATAGTACGCCGTTTGGAGTTTCGCATGCAGCGGCAGCCGCTGCTGCTGCTGCCCACTCCTCAACGGGTGGTTCTTTTAGTAGCCCTAATTATAGATATTCGCCATATAATTTTAGCAGTAGATGGCAATTGTAGAAATCATTTTGAAATGATTTTCTATTTTTTAGTCCTAAAACAAATAGTTCAAAATACCAAATAATACTAAAACAATTTTGTCTCAGTGTACTTAAAGTTTTTACGAAAACAACTTGTAGATATGTGTACCTTTAATTTAGTTTAGTGGTTGTCCAAAGTTTCTAGTGTTTTAAACAGTATTAAGTATTATGTATTTATTGAATTTTGTACAAGCCAAAAATTATTTAAGATTTAGTTTAGTTTAGTTATTTATTTAATTTAATTTTTAATTAGTGCCTATTTACGTAAATTAATTTATTATTGCCTTAGGAATAAGCATTATTTATTACACAATAATCAACCAAAAAACGAAAAAAATTTCTTTAATACAACAAAAATTTAAACAAAAAAATTCCATCGGTCTTATCTCTTATTAATTCATTATTAACAAAAAAAAAAAAAAAAACATAGAAAAAATGGTTTTGGTTTACGAAAGGGCTTGTAGAATTTGTGAATCGCTTTACGTAATAATGAAATTTTATTGCTTTCTTCTTTCAAAATTAAATTTCGCCTTAATATGTTCTGCACAAAAAAAATAGTATTATTAATATTTAATTGTGGTTAATAAAGTATTTGTTGAGAGTAAAAGTTAGAATTTAAAAATTTTATCAGTAAAAATGTAGACTAATAGCGCCGCGTATTCATGTTTGCTGCGAGTCAATGTAGACATGGCAGATAACCTAAATTTGTGTAATTATGCCATAAAAAGCTTATTTGCAATACTTTGTATTATTTAAATTGAAATAACCACAAACACGAGAATATATATGTATATATTTCTAGCAAATGAAAAAAAAAAAATAAAATCAGGGCAGCACATTAGCTTTCGATGACTTTTTATTGAAAATACAGAATAAAAGTTTCGAAACTGTTGTAACTCGATATACAAATTTAAATTTGTAACGGCTGGTGCAAGTATAATATATTTTTTATACATTATAAGAATATATATTAAAATTATTTCATGTATGTGACTGCCACTTCTGGTTTCTTAGAAGCTTATCCTATCAGTCCGTATTTTCAAGAATATGTTAACAGTTTTTGGTTCTATCTTACGAATGGATTGGACGACATTAACCTGGATTATTTGCATAGTGTCTGTATTTAAAGAAACCCATTATAAAAAGTCTAAATCGCAGCTCTGAGACGGCCACTTAACACATTGTCAAGACGACTGATAATACGATTAAGGATCTTAGCCCGCAATAGCTCCATTGCTTGATGAGCCGTGAACAAGGTGCACCAATCTGCTGCAACCCAAGATTATCCAATTTCTTATCTTTCATTTTAGGCCATAAAAATTTCTTAGATATGATGCAACGATCGCCGTTGATAAAATAGTTACACAGCAGTATATTAAAAAAAATTTGTCCAATCATGCCGTCACTCCTCTGTGGATAAATTGGGTTTTCCAATCCACAGATGCAGCAATTTGGTTTGTTAGCTTAGCTCCGAGATGAAAATGCGACACCTCAGAAAATATGATTTTTCGGCAAACTTAGAGGTCCAAAATAGGTTGCAATAATTACTAAATGACTGATAGTTAATATTTCGTAAAAAAAAATTTACAAAGTCAAAATAACATATGAATTAAAAGGATATTTTTATTTGAACCACCCATTATTAAAAGAAAATGAAAAGAAATTGTTTTTAGATATTCGCACAACTGTAGCGACAAAACATACTTTTAAAGCCTTTTTTATGTGTAATATTTATATATATATTTTGACTGCTGTTGTGACTGCAGATCAGAGTACGGAATAAACGAAAATAAACATTTGCTTGCGTTTTGTTTTGCAGAGAATAAAACAAAGACAGAAACAATGAAAACGATTCTGTCATTTATTGTTGCATCGCTTTGAGAAACAAACGTTTCACAAACGTTTGCTAAATGTTTTAGTCATTATGTTAGAGAATGTATGAAAGAGACATACAACTTTTATTTGAAGAGATTTTGTAAGATTTTTTGTTTTTATTGTTGCTTAAATAAAAAATTCAAAGAAGATCTGCAATCGAACAAACTAAATCAATCACTCGAAAAAATAAATTTTTGTATTGGTTTCTTCACAATTGTACGATTGTGATAATATTTCAAAGCAAGCAAGCAAGCACAAGAATAAAAAGCAATCCAACAGTGTTATTTGCGATCTTTGTTATTCAAAAAGTATTTGCTTGTTTGTATCTTTGCATAAAACCTTTGCAAAAATTTAGTTTGTTTCCGCACACTGCTTTGTTTAGGGAAGTTTAGCATCTCAAAATTACCACAATGTGTTTACAACTATTTTATTATATCTCCTACAACTTACAATCTACAATACATTGTGAATTGAATAATTATATTATAGAAGTCGTATACTTCACACACATATAATTGTTGGTAAATGAAACAGACACCTGTCGTATGATTTCAGCTCAAATATGTTGTAGGGACTTTTTCAAAATATGAAAATATTAGCTAAAGGTCTTAGCTTTTGAAACAATTTAGTAATTTCGGTAAAACATAATTTGTGTTTAAAATAATAATTAAATATTTTAAATTAAAAAACTTGTATACAATATGCGTGTATGCTTATTGGATTAGTAATTTCACTTTCATAATGTAAACGTTTGTGTTGAACATATTTTTATAAACGTATTTTCCTTTTCGTCGCTTAAATGAGAACTGCCTGTATTTTCTTGGCATAAGTTGGTAGTAGTCTATGATATCGTATTCTATTATATTATTTAAATTTTAATACTAATTTAACTATAATTTTAGTTTTTTTTTTTACGCCAATTAAAAAATTAAAATTATACTTAAATTACGCATTTATTGTACTAACTTTTTCTGTAGTTTACTAATATTCAATAATTTTTTCAACTTGTTTTAAGGTAATTAGTTTTAGAACAAGTGCAATCAAAGCCGTTTTATATCACTTAATTGCACCCTTGGAACTAGTGCTGACGCATCTACCTCGAACGCATATTTGTGTAGAATATTATTGTGATTCCTAATTGTTAAAAAACGGTTTAAATATGTACACATTGCAATTTTACAAAATTTGTTTTTAAATAGAAAATGTGAACGTTAAAAAATAAAGCCTTCGATAATAATATTTAATAGAAAATGTTTTTTTTTTGTATTTAAAACCTATAGACTAAAATTCAGATATATAGTTTATAACTTAACGCATGTAAAAAAAATAGTTCCGCGAGTAACAAATACTAGCCATCTACTGTGCCTGAGATAATTATTCCCAAGGATGCCAATAATAAACAACAACAATAGAGCTAAACTACACAGAAAAATTGCTTTGTAACAATTAAAGGTTTTAATTAGTATACGAGTATATTAAGATTTCCATCGATTCAGTTATTTATTTAATTCTTGTTTTTCTTAATTACTTTACTAATAAAAATTAATTCAAAAATTAATAACATTTGTATTCAAAATTCATTGAAATCTTTGATTGCTGCAAACAATTTTTTTCTGTGTGTAGAAAATTGACTTATTCTCGGGTTTTAGAATCTATAGTGGAACTAATACTTTTTTGACGAGATTTGTTATGCATTCGATTCCGTTTAATTTTTTTTTTATTTTTTTTTTATTTTTTTTTATATATTTTTATATCTTTTTATATCTTAAACTTATTAGTGCACAGTAGGATGGAACCAAAGTATTTGGAAAATATATCAGCAATTTCTAAACGACTGTTATATAGCCTACGGGTATAACACAGGAGTTTTCAAGTGATAGTATCAATCTGGAAATTTCCACACTTTAAAGAGCAGTGCTTTAGGGTCCTTCTACTTTTTTGTTTTATATCCTGTTTATGGTGGGTAGGTTGGTGGGATGGTGGGTTTATGTATGCTACTATTTTCTCTATAGGTCATACCTTTTTACATATCAAAATAAAATTCAATATATTCCTTTGGTAGGATATGAAGACCTCTTTAGTTTCTGGGCATACATAGGGAATGGGGGAGGGGTAGTTTACTTGATACCCCTAACCGAAAATATTTATTTTTTTTTTGATTCGAATCTACTTTGAAGTTTTATTCTTTATGTAAAAGATCCATACAAATATCTGTTTCCATAAGGTATGGTAAAGTTAAGGGTAGGCCATTACAGATATACAACGGTATATCTCGAAAACTAGAAACAATTAAAAAAGTTCAGCACGAAACCGTGTATATATGTTTATGTAATTTTTATGGATTATTACATTTTATAGAAACGATATCGTATTTGAAAGAGTATAACTGCTGGAATTCGACCCATTTTATATCGAAATTTTAAATTTAGAATAATGGTTCTAGAATTAATGTTTCGAATTTTATAAATTATATGATTTTTTCATGAGACTGAATTTTATTTAAATAATTTTACTAACATATTGCTTATTTAATGCGATTTCCTTTTTATAATTTTTGCCTAGTTTCTGGATATGTTGTTTGCCAGATTTGTTTTAAGGTGTTAGGAAATTAAATTTCTTTTAATAAAAAAAATAACTTTTTGAAATATTGACTTAAAAACTTGTTTGAATTATTCCATGTCTAATCAACGTGGCTCTCAAAATGACTACTTCAGATTTACTTGAGAATTTTTTAGTTATATTTCTTGACTCCAAATATAATTTAAAAAAATCTATCTCTTACAGTTTTTTTAGCTATATAGTTATTTTTTCATGGATGGTATCAAATTAAAGATTATGAAATCCTCTTTAAAATGAGCTTTCACTCTACTTCCTAGAGCTTATAGAGCTGGAATTAGATTATATTTCCACGAGGGCATATGCATAAAAAGCAATATTTTTTTATTTTATTCACTGTATAACTAAAAACTGTAAGAGATTGAATTCGGATTCAGGGGGTCAAAGAATATAAATAAAAAAGTTTTAATAAAATCTGGAATGGTAAATAACAATAAAATAATGACTATTTTATCAATTCAACAAACAAGTTTTTTCCAATTTACTATTTAGGATTTAATTAAAAATTTTTTATTAAAATTCTTTGACCCCCTGAATCAAATAATTACTATTTTTTCGAATTATTCCATGCCAATTCATGCCGTTCTTTTAGGAATAAAGAGAGGTTTCTAAAACTGTCTTTTTAATCCATCTGTGCAGTTTCAAAACAAAGGGGCTAAATTTTGAAATATCGATATACAGTAGTTCAAATTTAGGATATTCCAGCGTTAAACTTTTAGTAGAATTAAAATATTTTCTACTTTAAAGTGACCATGGACTTAAAACTCATATAAAATCTTAACAAAATTTTTGCTAAAAAAATAAGGATAAATATTACTAAATTTTTCTTGCAAATTTCGAAATTCAATTGTTATTATTTATAAACTCAAAAAATTTTACATTACAGAAAAAAATTGAGGAAATCGTTTTAAGTGGGTTTTCGATATCTTTTTAAAAAAAAAATTGAACAATACAAGATACATTTCACATGTACAAGTAATTATTTTGTAGGTTTAGGGAGGAGTTTAAGGAGCTTTTAACGCGAATAACAGCAAACAATGTATAGCTCTTCATTTGTATATTTATGAGAAGCCAAATAGTTTCTCTTCTAAAAAGCTTTTGGATTTTGTTTTTAAAATATGGAATTTTTATGCTTCCTTGTTCTAACGAGTAGTTGTTTAGAAATTGCTGATTTATTTCCAAGATATTTTTCATCTGTTAATACGTAAAAATGTTTGTTTAAAAATATTTAAAATGTCACTAACATTTGATAGTTTTCGTAGTTAAGCTGTAGTTAAATTAATATTTGCATTTAAAAATGTGCTTATTTGACTACTTTCTTTCAATACTAATATAGTCGTTAATGTACAAGAAGTGAGTACTTAAATTAGCACATTTTTGGCCCAAATTGATTTTTAAAAAATTGTAAAGTAATGCTAGTTAAACTATTTAATTAAACTCAATTAAATAGTAAAGAAAAACTAGATAATTTATGTAATTAAACTCAATTTGATGGCCAAGCATTCTCAATGATTTTCATTTTTACTAATAAACATTTTTCTTTTTTTCATTTCCGCAAAGCTTATCCTTTGTTAAAATCTCTAACATATTTTTATATGCACTCATTCACCTACAAGCACGCACACACACACACTCATTATATACATACAATAAAGCACTTTCCCAACAGCAAATTTCAACTCCTGTATACTTACAATCGCATCGAATAAATTTATCAACTTAATTGTTTATAATGTGAAGCACTCATATTCTCATTAACACTACTACCATTGCCACCATTACAACAGCTACTTTACACATGCAATCTTTAATGTCACACCATTACAAGGATTAAAGGACATCATCGACAACTAACATGCAACATTTTACGCTTACAACAAGGGAATTTGTTTATTTTTTTTGGTATTCGCTTTTAATTTAAAGTCATTGTATAACTGGTGATTTGTATATTATTTGTTAATATTTTTATTTGTTAAATTATTTATTTGATACTGTTTTTTTCTAAAATAAAATTTCGTTGTTTATTTTTATTAATTTGATTATATACATAAAATTTAAAATAAAGGTTTTATTTATTTCCTTTTACACAGAAAAAATTTAAAAAACATTGCATTTATCATTTATACAATTATTTAAGAATAATCTTTTTTTAATTTTATTTAACTTTTATTTTATTTATAAGTTTTATTTATAAATTTGTAATAATTGTATTATTTAATTATTTAATTTTATTTCTAAGATTTTTGACAGCTATCTGAACCATTATACCAGCGTTTATATATTCACTATTATTTATACTGGCAACTGTCTCTTTAATTTTTGAAATATTTAATGAGTTGGTGCCTTCTTGATGAAATTTATTAATATTTGTGCAGTAAAAAAATTTTAATCAAGTTTTTAACGCTTTTCGTGCCTTTTAGATTTCATCTGAGGTCTCCATTTGATGCTTGAGGTTGTTGATCTCCCCACTAATTACTAAGACCCCTTTATTAACAATAACTTTCGGCCTTAACCCTTTCGCGACGGATTTTATTTTGAAAGTAGAATAATTTATGATAGAAATTTTTATATATTCATAGAGAAATGGGGAATAATATTTTCTGCATACTCAGAAATTATGAAATCCTTTTCTTATCCTGGGACATATAATCCCAATAAGCTTTCCTTGTGGGATATATAATCCCAATAATTTTTTTGGGTAGGAGATTCTAATTAATAAAAATATATAAAATTTTATTTAGGTTGGAAATCCTGTCGGGGGTGACATTTACCCAACGAACAATTAATTGGCTGTGACATCTTTATTTTTCCATCGATATCAACTGGCACATTTACATTATCTTCAATTTCTGAGGCACTTTCGGTCTCATCGGAATTGTCAGTCGAATATTTACTTCCAGTGTCCTAAAAATCATCTTTAGAGATTGATTCTTCACATATAATACGTTCAAGATGCTCAAGAGTTAGCTGCCACTTTGCCATCTTAAATGTGTATTGGTAGAATTAATCCAACGTGAAAACGTAGGACTAAAAATCCTAATTTGATCAAATCTGCTATAATTTACACTTTTATTATGAAACACCACCAACTAATTTAGTTTAATAAATCGGACACTTTTTTTACAAAGTTAACACAATTTTACTATATTGTGCTGCTTTTACAACAGTTTTCTGCAAATGATCTGTGCAATCTGCTTAAATTTTAACGATGTTGTGATATTCATTTTCAAATAGAATGAATTTTCTGACATTTACCGTTTCTTTTTTGTTTACATTTTACAATTAACACTTAAACCTGTTTTCGGGACTATTTAAATAAGAAATGAGGAAAATGGTTGGGACGTATTATCCCAGTAGTCCCGAAATGGTTAAAGATTCCTGACTGGCGACTAGTAGTGGTAAACATCCTTCCTCTTTACTGCATTCGCATAATTCTATGTCGGTGATTTGCCATGGATTTCATCTATCTGTTACTATCAGTCACTGCTGGACAAAAATTGTGCACTCTTTTTAGCTTCCTCTAGATAGAATCTACAAATATTATTTTCCTTTTTTTATTAAGCCCTAACTGGATGACAACTGAATTCGCTGGGTTTGTTACTAGTGAAATGTTCCAGGGGTGTTTATTTAAGGCTTCCGGCAAGAATTAAATTATCATTTTGTTGTCAGTTCTGTCAACTCTGCTATCCCTGTGCTTGGTTTGGCATTATGTCTTGATTATACAAACAACAGAAAAACGTTTGCGAATTGTACAAATCAAGTTCGAAAATGGGCTTTAGTTCTAGGTATGATTTAGCGCGATATTCTGGCAGTGCTGTGGCTGCTTTTTGGTTCAATAAGATGTCAACATGCAATCTTGGCGAATTTTGAGTGAGGAAAATCCTGCAGAGACTAGGAAATGTCCTGAAAAAAATCGGTGTTTGGCGTCCTATGAGTGCCTCGATGGAACGATTGTTCGCGCGCTAGTCTATCAGTCTGGAGGTGCGGGTTCGATTCCCGGAAAAGACTCTGGGTATTTTCTGCAGACATGCAAAAAAGCTTTGCAGTGGTAGCATTGTCTTAAAAAAACATATCCCGGTGTGTTCGTTAGTACTTTCTTATTTGAAATTGAGGCAAAGTGCATAAATGCATAAAGCATTTGCGTTTTTTTCTATTAACTTTACGTCTTGTTCGCTTATGATAAATTTTTGTAAATAACTCATTGGTAACACTGATACTGTGGTATGCAGTATAACATTTAACAAAACTACATATAACAAGGCCGCGTCTGTATAATAAATATTTATTGAAAATTTTGTTGCTGGTGCAAATTATAATCGATTTGGAATACGAAACGTAAAATTTGGTAATTCTTGTCTCTCTGTCTGTCGTATAGCTGACTGTCCGTCTGCCTGTGTTCGTGTCACGGAACTACTGGATGAACCTTAATAAAATGTTGAGCTCTACCTTAATGCCTCGGTTCAAATATAGGATACTTTTTCCCCGTAAAAATATTTAATTTCCAAGAAAAAACTTGGCATCACCTTTTCGAGGCGGGAAAGTTTAGACACTTTGATCAGAGTTCTACAACACTAGACTTTTATATAAAAAGTATATTGCAATATTCTGAGTAATTACCAGAGATGGATGCCTCTATATTAAGTATATACTATATAAACCCTATCTTTAGCACTGTACAAGTTAGAGTCTTAAAATTTGGTATAGATTACCTTTAAAGCAAAAGGCAAATTCGTAGAAAATATTGTCAGTTGTTAATAAAACTAAAACTTGTGTAGGCTGCTATTTATTTAGAGCAGTGAAAACATATATTATAAAATTGAGCACCACTGATTAGGATAGCTACCGTATCTTATAAGCTGAGAATTGTGTTATCGTTTGTTTTTAACTTATTTATTTCAAAATATCCATTCTGCAGAAAATATTTTGTCTATCAAGATTTTGTCTATTTGTTGCATATATTTTTGAAATGGTTTTTTCAAGGGTTTTTTTTCAAATTTTTTCGTTAATTTTTTAACAGTATTGTGAAGTAATCGAGCTTTTGCTAAAGTGTTTTTTTTTCTGAATAATTATAATAAAATAAACAAATCATGGGAACTTTTTGATTTTTCAAGAAATATGAATTATGCATTATAAAAATTATAACAGAAACAGATACTTGGTTGAGCATATAATTCCATAAAATATATTTTTATGATGACGCATTTACAAAGTATGTTTGCATTTTTTCCTTATATTAACCCCCCTCCCCATATTTTGAAACCCAACAAAATTTACGACACACATTTAAATTATCAAAACAAAAAAAGCGTTCGAACAATTTATTAAGTTTATAGACCGAGACGAAATCAAATTTAAATCCAGTTATAAACTATTTGTAAGAACATTGGCTATTGGAAATTCTAAGCTACAATGTAAAGGGTGTATAAGAATTAAGGCAAATTTTTAAATTTTCCGCCATCTAAGACTTAATAAGTAGCGATTTTTTTTTATTACTAGCTATGCCCGCCACGTCGTGGGCGTCTTGACAGTATTTTGCACGATTTTGATTTCAAAGTATTAAACACCAATTGTAAGACAACAATGTAAATCCGCAATGTAAAAATGCAAACCAAATAGAAATTTTATTCAATTGGCGCCTAATGTTGCGCAATAGTTAAATAAATAAACCGAAAATTTTTCTTCACTTTTATTTAGGAAATGAGATATTTTTAAGGAAAAAAAAGTATCGTATATGGGAATCAGGATGCTGAGGTGCCTCCTCACAATATTTAGTTAAAATCCATCCAGTAGTTTTTACGTGATGCGAACACAAATGAAAAGTTTTTCACTTTTGCGGCTAACTAAGCGCTACCTAAACGGTGTTAAGAATCATTCCTAGGAAGTTCATATGTTCTAGAAAGTTGTTTATTGAGATCTTAGGTTCATTTTTGTGGTTGATTATTTCCTTGAATTTTGAACGGTTTGCTACCTATGGACCTGTACAAGGGAAAAAAGGTAAAAAAAATTGACTTTTTTAAAGTTTTTTGCGATTTTGACCTTGAAGATGAAGTTTTTTTTTATTTTATATGTTAACAATTTTTGTTCTTTATGACAAGAGCTACAACTTTGCCTCAGAGAGTATATCAAAATTCCAAACGGTTTGCAAAATATGAGCTTAAGTAAATGATCATTCTTTTGCAAAAATGACATCGAGGCCCCACATCTTTGAGGGCCCATAAAATAAAACCTGGAGGACTTTGGGCAAAACTGGGAGACAGGGGTCTTTTTTTTGATCTTTTATGACGTAGTGGTGTCCGTATATGGTTATTTTTTTTCCGTGTTGCACTGTGTAAGTAATTGGGACCACAGGCAAAAACTCGTTAAATGTTGATGCCATTGGGTAGTAAGCCGAAGACAAAAAATAACTTTTTTTTTAGGAGAAGTAACACTCAGGCACTTAATGCCTATATTAACTGTATTACTTCCTTTGGAAAGGGATAGTAGTAGATAAGACGGATGGTTAGTGTGATAGTAAGCTTCCTTTATGGCAACACTGCAATTGCACGTTATGATTATTTTTAGAACAGTGTAGCAAGCGCCTCTAGTGTTATTTAGGCGAATTAGTTTCAAGCTAGCATAGCCAATTTATAGTTATATATAATTATTTTAAAAATTAATACATATCAGAAAAATTGATGTTGCCATGGCTGAGTATTGAACTTTTGACCATTGCTAAGTAGTCAACGTGCTAACCACTTAAGCTACAGCACCCTACAGCTAGCAACTACTAAAGATTCTGTGATGAAAAAGAGAGCCAATTTAAAGGCTGCTGGTAGCACGTGTCTTAATGAAAGTAAGGTTGTCATAAATTACAAATCGGTTGCTAATAATCATGAAATATGGAAGGGGACTCATTAAAGAAGAGATGTGCTTCGATATTTCCCTACTAATAAATAATTAAATGAATTAATACTTTAATAAAATTTTCATCTGAAACTAGTTAAAACCTTTGATTGGTGCGCAATTATTTTTCTGTGAAGCTGTGAAGAGAGTGATTGAAAAATTTACTAAAACGGGGAGAAATGGAAATGCAAAATAGGTTAATAGTAACCTGTTCTGAAAATAATAGTGCCTTATAATAGACATAATGAGAGCAGATGCCTAATGACTGGGCATATCGAAAAAAGGTTGATGAATAGATTATTATTAAAATTGGTCTCTGTTTTAAAGCTTCATAAAATTTACAATCAATACACACATGATGAGACTGAATATCTCACTTGAATAAACTTCTTTTAAAATTTATCAGATAAAGCAGTAATTTTTTCTGGTAATAGATATTCAAACTCGAAAATGTTAATGTCTGAATAAGATGGATTCCTAAAGTAGATTTCGAGGACTTGTGTTCTTATTTATACAGGCCGATTTGCCATAACACTTGAAATGCAACCCAATTTCTACATGATTTTTATTTTCCTCTTAAGTAACTTCATTTTTAAGTCAAAAAAGACCCTTTAATCATTTAATTTCTTTAGTCAATCCCACATCAGTTTATGCTTTGAAGGAGAACCCTACATTAAGCAACATTTAGGAGAAACTTTTCATACAAAAGTTCCAAGAATTAAATCCTGCGTAAATTTAGGGACACCCTTTAGCTAACAGGGAAATGTTTGCTAGTTTATGTTTAACAACATATCTCCTACTACTACAACAAACAACAACAACAGCCACGACAAGAAACATCAATGTTATGCCTCTTAAAAATTGGTGAAATTATTTCCATTATTTTAACCAAGATCAACTAAAAGAAAAGAGCTACGTACTACTCAACATTAACAGGTAAAAAAAAACCTTAGATGTACAATAAGCATTGTAGCGAGTAGAGGAGTACGTACGAGTGTGTGTTGTTGTTGATACAATGAAAACCATGATCGTTGCTTGTAAATAAGCGACATAAACGAGTGTTGTATTAATGTTCATAATGTGCAATCTTGACGTCAATAAACGTCGTCGCTTAAGTAAAGGACAGCATAGCAAATCTTTACATGTTGTTTTCTTATGCTTATGCTTATGTTATATCTTGTCACTCCTTGCTTCTTCCTAGCCGCCTTGTCATCCTTGCCAGCTAATGCTAATGCTGCTGCAGTTGTAACTTGTGTTAGTTTGTATAGTTGTTATAGCCTGTGTTGGAGTTTAATGTTAAGGAACAAAAAAGCTGAACAGCAAATATTCTGCAAGATAATTGAAAAAAAAAAACAAAACGACAAACTCTTTTACTACATGAGTCAACCAACAATAAATGGTTGCAGTAGAAGAAGTGAACATCGTAAAAATCAAACACAAACGCTAAAGGAAGCAAATAAAAAAACAATCGTTATTACATTAAACAGTTGTTTAGGAGGGAGATACTTACTCCGGGAAAATGTGTACGAAACGATGTCTAAACGATTTAGCTTTAAGTTGCAAATACATACCACTATTTCTTAGCTTTTTTTTATTCTTCTGCATAAATTTCTTTGCCTTTTTGAATTATTTACTCTACAACACAGTACACATTTTTTTCTGTCAATGTTTGTTTGATATAAAATTAAACTTAGCGGTAATTTAGGAAGTTGGCTGTTGCAATACAAACTATATGTCATATGATGCAGACAAAGCCATGCAAACAAAGTGACCCATATTTATTGAGCAAATTGGTTGGACAATTACTTTAAGCCTTTTTTTTTTTTTTTTGCTTAAAGCGGTTATAAGTTAAGAAACGGGTTTGGAAGTTGTATTAATAAAGCAAAACAAATGTTTTATATTGATATTACAAAATAATTAATACACTCGTATATTTTTAGAAACTAACGACAGACGTTTTAGTAATTTAATTAATGTAAGGTTGAAATCGACACAGACCTTTTCCTTAATGGCTCTCTCATCGACCCCCTTCCATCCTCAATGATTATAGGCAACCGACTTGTAATTTATGGCCATTGAAACGTTTCAGTCAATTTACTAAGGGAACGATATGTCGAACGAATAATTTCTAGAAATTGACCAGTTAGGTGGTTCATGTGAATTGAAGCCATTACTTTCTCTGTAGGGGGAATATCTCAGCAGACCACTTCCACTATGGGTCCTTTTTTGACCCCCTTCCGTCCTCTATGATTACAGGCAACTGAAATGTACTGCTACCACCACCCTTTACTCTTGACTTTAGTGATTTCAGACTGTGGACTTTCGGCCTTCATTCCAATCAAGGACTATCTTGTAATTTTTAGCATTTGTCTGAAGTTCCCCTATGGCATTCACATGTAACAAGTTCCTGCCCATGGTTCTAAGTCTTATGCTAGTGATGGACATACCAACGCAATGTGCGTAACCGTCACACCCTTTTTCAGGTGCAGTGTGCAAGAATCATGTTCTTCGATTTTCATTCTCACTAGATGATAATTGCAGTTTCCATTGCCTCTTAAAAACGCAATTCAGCTAAGGTACATACTTCTATTATATCTGAACATCTTACTGGCCTTTCTACCGAGGTGCTTTTTGTGCACCATAGACTTTTAAGTATCTATTTGTCGAAATCTTTAATCATAATTATAGACAATTTTTATCAGACTTGAATTAATTTTCTACAACTTCTTCAAAAGGAAATAATTATCTTTTAAATAAAATAAGTATTTTTTAAAGAGACACTAGCACTTCACAAACTTCAGCATTATTTATACGTGGTGGCGCAAAATTTATCAGCCTATCTAAAGATTGTAAACTAGACAGCTGGAGTTTTCAAACAGACAAGCAAATCAAATTTTAAGAGGCGAAATAAATATTTCCATCCAATGACTCTGAGTAGTTATTTTTTCAGTCAAAAAGTTATATTATCAATGGGATGATTAAATTTGCCCTACCGTATATATATCTACGGATTAGACTTAAGCAGACAATTTAAATTACAAAAAGTTTTAAGCAGTTGCCAGACTTTGTTGAAATTTAATAAATTCTCGTATTCCATTTACTTAAATTTACTAATTTTGTACAATAAATGACGTTTACTATCAAGTAGATACATGCGATGAATGTATCGATCCAGAATATGCATAGCTCTCTGCTAGTGTTTTAAATATTAAATTATGCAAGTTCTTTTTGAAAAAATCTCATTTTATGTGAAAGATAATTCTCTCCTTTAAGTATTAAAACTACGAACTCAATCCTTTCTTTCTTGCTTTTACATAAATTTATGATTCATTTCGATAAAAAAAAAAAATACTATCCATGTCATGAAGGTATGGCGCATAGTAAGAAAAAGTCTGTCAAGTACAGATTCCGCTGCACAAGCTAGCAAATAAAATCAAGCCATTCCGTGTTAGACAAACACCACCGCAGTCTTCGAGATATTAGGTCGATCTAAGTATGGATCGTAGTGAATGGTTTTTGCATTGCGATATCTCGCTAACTCAGATCGGTCGTCTGTTTTGAGAGCACCTAGATTTTTTTGTCTACACGGCGATTTCTTAAGTCAAGAACTTCTTTGCCAGTTGCGCTGAAAGCGTGTTATTAAATGCCTATTTAATTATAATCCGTTTATATATATATATAATAAAACAGTAACTCACTTCTAGTCTTTCTGTCTGCCTTTCTGTCTGTGTTCGCATCACGTACAAACTACTAGATGGATTTGAAAAAAATATTTGTGAGGAGGTACCTTAGTATCCTGATTCCATTATAGAATATTTGTAGAAATTTATATACATTTAAAATTATATCCAGGGATTGGTAGCTTTATATAAAGTAAATACGTAAGAGTCTTATAATTTGTTGTGGATTATTTTCAAAGCAAAATCGAATAATATATTGTCAGGACGCACACAACGTGTGTGGATACAGCTAGTTCTAACTACATTGATAACTATTTTTATATTGAACTGTATTTATGGAAATCTTTTATACAATTCTGTAATATTAATTTTTAGTAAAACGAGATTTTTTCCAATACAGCTTTCGTTCGTCTTTTCGAAGATTTATAAATACTGCAGTTTATAAGACCTTTTAAATAAATTTTGTTTGGATAAATTAAAATAAATTTTGTTGAGGATAATCTTTTTTTAATTGGTTAAAATCGGTTTTCCATATCCATAGAAGAAGTCTGCTCGGGTGCGAAAGTCCTCCTGGAGTAGGGGCTTTAGCTCATAAATATTTTAAATGTAGTATAATGTAAACGCAAATCACTATACCCGTATAAACTTTTGCAATGTTTTCATATTTGGTCATAGTTTTTATAAATAGCTAATAAATATAAGTAAAAAGATAAATTTCAGCATAACTGATTTCAATGTTAATATAAATGGTTAACCTAATATCTATTTAATGACACAATAGAACTACAAATTATATTCTAACTTAAATTGCCGAGCATAGTAACCCAGACTATCATTCGTTATAGCAAAACACCTAGAGTCTTTGTTGGAAATCGAGCCCACAATCCCGAGACTGATAGACTAGCACACTACCTACTAGTCAGCCAGGGTACCAAATATGTTTATCATAGGTCCATAAGTGGCTCTTGATACTTTATCATTTAGTAGTCATATATCCGAACATGGCACCCTAAAATCTCTATATATCTATAAATTATCTAAATTTCTTTTTTTTTGTGTTTACCCGTTTTATCTCGATATTATTATTTTTTGTGCACATGCTTACTCAAAGTTCGATTTCAAATGTGATAAAATTGCTTAATAGTTAGTGTGTGCAGCATAAATTACAATAATATACACTTGATTGCATCAAGTCAACACTTAAAAATTCTAAGAACTTTTGTTGTTTTTAAATTTTTATGTCTTTTAACAACAAGTGCTTCAAGTATTTTTAATAAATACATTAATATTAACTCATTAATATTTGTAATTACACTCGTAAACTTTAAAATATTTCAACAGATTTAATGACAGACAGCAATAAATAATTATGACATGAAAGGCTTTAGCCGTATATACATATACACACCAAGACGAATTAAAAATGACGTACACCATTAGATTACATACATATGTACATATACAGGAAATAATAGGGTTTTGTGGATTGTTGACTAAATTTCTTAAATCTATATTTGTAATTGTTGTAAAAACTATTAAATTGATTTTTAATTGCTGTCTGAGCCAATATAAAAATTACGTTAAAAAACACATTTTCTGTAAATTTGGTTTATCTTATTTTTTTCTTCCTAAAATTCATCTTTTGCCTTTGATTAAATATAACTTGGTGGCCTAGTAGGTAATGTGGTAGTATATCAGTCCGGGGTTGTGCGCCAAAGATAATTTTCACTAAAATTTGGCAGAGAGACCAGCAAGGGGTTTGGATATAATATGCGTGATAAAAAAAGGGTTTACTGCGTTAGTGACAGGTCTCGAAAACTGCAAGTATTATCAGACCAAGTTAAAAATCAATGTAAGAATATGTGCCCGAAAAGGCTAAGACGGCAGAGCAAATTTTGTCGGGATGTCCAGCAGACTGGATAATATAAAAAATTGATTTGGTGCACAGGCGGACACTTATTAAATTTAGATGCTGTCGACCCATTAGATAACACACTGTGTAATTTTTTAAGTCATGGCAAAATAACCATATACGGACACCACTACGTCATAAAAGACCAAAAAAAAAGACCCCTGTCTCCCAGTTTTGCCCAAAGTCCTCCAGGTTTTTTTTTATGGGCCCTCAAAGATGTGGGGCCTTGATGTCATTTTTGCAAAAAAATTATCATTTCCTCAAGCTCATATTTTGCAAACCGTTTGAAATTTTGATATACTCTCTGAGGCAAAGTTGTAGCTCTTGTTATAAAAAACAAAAATTGTAAACATATAAAGTCAAAAAATCTTCATCTTCAAGGTCAAAATTCGAAAAAACTTTAAAAAATTCAGGAAACAATCAACTACAAAAATGAACCTAAGATCTCAATAAACAACTTTCTAAAAACATATGAACTTGCTAGGAATGATTCTTTACACCGTTTAGGTAGCACTTAGGTAGTCGCAAAAGTGAAAAATTTGTCGAAAATTTTTTAACGGTCGGATAACAGTCGGATACCAAAAATCATTGAGGAACGAAGGAAATCGAAAAGACACTTATAAATTTAGTGGTCTACTTCGAAATCCCCCCTTAAAAATAAAAAAATTACTTTAAATTATCTTATCTTGAAGACAAAATTTATATAAAATAATCCATAGGATAATGTTAAGCGGAAATCGGGTCACTATTTAATGAAGCACCCGAATTTGGCTTATCTTATATTTATTGGACACCCTATAAAAATTCAGAGAAATACATTTTTATGCTTAAAAACTCTACTTACAAAACTGAGTTATCGTCTCTGTTCTGCATTCTGAATGATATAAAAAGGAGTGGAATTTCAAGGCATTCGGAATCCGATAAATGGCAACTTTCACTCAAACCGTTATTTTAAAATACATCAGTGCTAAAGGAAGAATCATCAATAGAAAAAAGTATTTGTATATTTAAATCATTAAAATTAAAAATTTAAATTGTTTTTATTAAAATTGTTTTACTAGCTGTGCCCACACACGTTGTGTGCGTCCTGACAATATTTTGTTCGATTTTGCTTTGAAAGTAATCCATACCCAATTTTAAGACCTGAATAAAATTCTAAGATTTATATAAAATCGTAAAAGTTATTGTAAAGCTCTGTAAAAGAAAGACAGGAAATGAGTTACTCCTTATTTTAAAACAGCGCCATCTGTTGCGCAACATTGCTGAAAATTTACTGTTTTCAAAAATAAAAATGCCTTAAAGAATGATCTACCTTTAAATCGCAAAAAAAAAATCGGCGTACTTTCACTGTTTTTTCTCTACATCCTATATTGGAACCAGGATGCTAAGCTTCTTCCTCACAAAATTTTGCTGAAATCCATCCAATATTTTTTAGCTGATGCGAACACAAAAAAGAAGGACAGACAGACAGACAGGAAAGGAAAGAAGTTAATATTTTATTATATGTATAGATTACAGTATTACATGATCAGAAAGGTAGGGGAGGGCAGATTATTAAATGAGCCGTTTATTTTGAAAGTGGCATAAGTCACTTTTGTTTTAAATCGATATATTTAAGAATTAGAGTGTATTTTGGTCCCAAAGCCTTTTCTTTTACACCAAATCTATGATCATTGGGTAAGTGGCGCTTAACATTTGATTGCAAATTTTTGTAAAAATGAAGAAATGCCGTTAAATTGTAATCAATGTTATCGTTAACTTTTTATTTTTAGAAACTGACTTATGCTACTTTCAAAATAAACGGCTCAAATTACCTTTAATATAGAGTATTTATATTACTCTGTGCATCACTTATAATTAAATAGTATATAATTCATTTTAAAAAACGTCTCTTATGATGCTTATATCTTTACTATACCTTTCATTAAAAAACAATTGTTCATAAATTCAATTGTACTATGACCTCAAAATGCAACTAATAATGAAATCAACTTGCAAAAACGACATGTACGTATGTTTTTTTATTTATTTATTCATTTTTTTTTTGATAGCTAAGGAAACGTGTTATTAACAAAACTAATAAAGTTATAAACTTTTAAGTAATATAAGATATACATAAAATATGTTTTGCCAACAAAACCATAAAAAATATCAAAATCAAATAAATAAATATTCTTTTGATATAAAAAAAAGTAACAAAGAACGAAATGCTATAAATTTTATACTACAATTTATAAATACTCAAAAACGGTTTAACCTTTTCTACACCATCATATTTTGTCAATAAACTCATTTTTTTCTACTCGACTTTTGGTTTTTGGGCTTTTTACAGTACAAACATTTTCTTTCATGTTAGTCGAAGAAATACTATATTCATAGTTTGAAAAATATTGTAACATAAGTTTAAAAGTAAAGATTTTATTCATTTTTTTTTCGATGGTTTTTCCTGCTTGATGCACTTCGAGTTTACTGTGGCTTTAGCTGTGGCATCAAACTTTAAATGCATTTACGGTCATTATGCATTTAAGACATGCGGTCACGATCTTTACAAAATACGAAAAAAAAACAAAAAAAAAAATACTGCATTGAACTTTTTACCAACAACAACAACAACAACAGCAGCTTTAATAAAAACCCCACTACGTAAGAATGGTAACCTACACATACATACATAAGTACTTAAAATCGCAAAAATATGGTATATAAAATAATCCAAGTTCAAACTAGGTTTGCTATTTACAACAGTTGGGAATTTTTTGTTTTCTCTCCCAAACCCTCACTGCCTTTAAATCAGTTTGTATGCTTTTTTTCTTTGTATATAGAATCAGGTATTAGGAATGTCTTTCACTTTGCAGATGACTTGTTAGAGCTGCTGACTGAGTGCTTGACTACTTAAAGTTTGGAGGTAGAAAATTACTATACTCATGCTTTCAGTAATTTAAAGGATTTGGTTGTCTTTTCTTCCTTTCTTATTGGTGGAACAATAAATAGCACAATTGAGTGCCTGGTTAATAGTGTGCTAGTCTATCAGTCTGGGGGTTGAGGTTTCGATTCCCGCCAAAGAATCTGGGTGTTTTCTGCAGACAAGCAAAAAGCCTCGTAGGTAGTGTTGCCTTAAAAAAAAAATTGTTAAACGAATACATTTAAAAGTTCTTGTTGGATTCACTAAATATCTCGAGAAAATAAAGACCCTGATAGAG
Organism: Phasia obesa; assembly: GCA_949628195.1. Taxonomy (NCBI): domain Eukaryota; kingdom Metazoa; phylum Arthropoda; class Insecta; order Diptera; family Tachinidae; genus Phasia; species Phasia obesa. The sequence goes on along the minus strand of OX451215.1, from coordinate 167,854,159 downwards.
GTAACCAAATTAGTCAGTGTACAGCTGTAAAATGACTTCCAACTGGGTGCTTGTTTAAGGGTTTAAGGGAAAGATCTCTCGTTAATTTTGTAAATAAAAAAAATTGTATGTCATTTAAATATGAAGTTTGGACCCGAAACCAAGCCTATTAATGGGATCGATCCAAAGCAATAGTGTATTAAATTCCAAACTTAAAAGATACTTCCGCGGAAGTTCACATGTTGACGCGCACTTGCAAATCCGTGGGTGCTTCCAAAAACACACGTTTTGTTGTTTGCCAATTAGATAACTCTTGAATTAAAGTCTTTAATTAAAATATTTGAAGAAATACACGTAACTGTATCAATAACCATAAAATATTACATCATTTCTTATTAAAGAAGGTTGAAGAATTTAGGAGAAAATTAATTCAGCAATGAAATACATTTTAATTTTTTATTTTTATTAAAGAGTATATAGGACTGCCATAGACGTCATATGCATATCGCGCACACGCACTGGACGGCTATTGACGCCATTTACGTTAATGTGTTAACGTGGTATTTGTCCTGATTATGCTGCATAGCATATCGTTATGGACATCTGATGACCTCCCAATTTAGGTTCATCTTTTAGTTACCCCAATTTAAAAATTCGTAAACCATTTTAAGCATATTCCAAACACGAAACACTAGTTATTCCCACCATTGTGAAACTCATAGAACATAATACATTTAAAACGCATATTGCTTTACTCATGTAAGCAGTTTCTAATGCCTCCATATACTGATTGGTAGAAAGCTTGGCTATCAGCTGAGTTACTGGTTTGATCCCCTCCAAAACCAGAAGAAATGCAGATGGTGTTGTCTGAAAAAACAAACAAAAATTATTAAATAAAATAGTAAAAAGTATATAAATTATGAATCATAAGTCTCAGTTGCCAAACCAAATAACGCTAAATAAAATAGTTTGTGGTAAATTCAAAATTATTTTTCGATTCCTAGTCTTTTTTACAGCCAAACATCATAATAAGCCGACTGAGCGCTAACTAACTGTCAAAAATTCTCAAGTATATACAAAATGTATGTATAAAGCAAATCTAAATAGCGCAGCATCAACGCTTTGTAATTGTATAATCCGACAGTGCGTAAGTAATGAAGTTGGCTGCAAACAAACTTCTTATTTAGGTCCCAAGGCTCTAGAAATCATTACGCTTAGTGCGCTTATTTAGGTTTGTCTTTTAAAATTGCTATATTTAGTCCAGCGTCATTCTAGTCCAATAAGAAGATTTTTCAGAGTGCTCTTCTCTTAGCACTCAGCCGTTTCTTTAAATTTGGAAACAGGAAATAATCGCTAGGTGCTAAGTCTGAAGATACTGGAGTAGCTATTACGTCGGCAAATTTTGGCATAGTGACTACACACGGCACTCAACGTAGGAATAGCTTTTGCATATACAAATATTCATGCAAAATATTAAGTAACCATTCGGTTGAGATAACTTTAGCCACATCTACTAGACGTACTTTCATTCTTCTATCGTTCAATATCATTCCATTGATTTTATGGACTATTTCTGGCGACACAACCACTTTTGGGTGAACTGAAAATTTGACCTTATTTATGCTATTGCGACCGCAATGGAACTCAGTATTATTAAGGCTTTCTTTGGTTTAAATGGATCTTTCCTTAAATTATTTAATATTAAATATTTAATCTTTAATATTTAATCAGCACTCAAACTTTATGTTTTCCATTTTTGATCCAAATTAACGATGGCTGTCAAAAACGTACTAATAAAAGCAACTTGATCAAAATTCAAAAGTAGAACAGTAGTATTTAACAGTTAACGTGTTGAATAAACAAAAAGTCACGGAATTATCAAACTGCCCTCGTAAATATATCCAACCTAATATTAATTTAAAGTTAATCCATTTGTCAAGTGAAGCATTTATGATTTTATCTAACTCTTTACAACGTTTTCAGTCGCATCAGAATTCTAGCATAAAAGTGAACGTGTTTAAAAACGACAGGAATTACGATTACACCTAATATTCACAACTTTTGTAAAATAAATTAAACGATTTTTTTAAGTATTTAATTAAAAAAATTAACAAAATTAATTGTGTAAACAAATTTTGTTACAATTTAAACTTTAATTAAAAATATAAATGAACAGTTTTTTGTGTACAAATAAAAGTTTATGAGTTTGTGATTATTGTTTTGATCAATGTATAAATAAGTGTTACACTTTGAAAAATATTAATGAGAACTAGTGTTGATGTCTTTTTTTCTTTCTTGAAAACCCTATATCTGACTGCGCCAATAGAAAGGGCCCTAAAGGAAAACAAGTAAATTTTTTATTATAGGGCCGTTTCAAGTTTACTCTTTTTTCCAACGATTATTACGAGTGTAAATGCTGTTAACATACCTGCTGTGACTCCGGTATTAAATAAACAAATTTTTCGACCTCAGAAATACTTCGGTGCGTGTCCTCCTATTTAGGAAAAAATTGCTAAACAATTTTAAAACGGTTCACTGAATAACTTTAAAGTTTTCAAAAAATATTGAAAAATGTCTGACTTTTTTTGACACGAATTCGGCTTCGGCGGGGTCCAGGACACCGCAAAGGTTGTGAAATTCTTTGAGAATATGAATTCGCCAGGCTAATTTGGTGTCTCCGAAAGAGTTACTGCGGAAGTAAATCTGTTAGTAGCCAACAGTAGAAGCCATTGGTCAGGGTAGGAAAAAAAAAGGGGTTTATTTTTGAAAGTAACTCAATCATACTTGTTTGATAAAACTGTCTAGTGACTGGCCAGGTTCCTCTTAGGGTCGACCACAAACTAAGTTTTGAAATAGTGCATGTATATGTAAAGATATGACTACCTTCATTTTAAATAAGCTTCCATAAAAAATTCTGTATTAAGTCACACATTGCAAACGTATTTTTTTCAACAGTCACATTTTAATTATTTTTTAAACCTCAATGTTCAACAATGAACACGCGTTATTCTCTCGTTTAGTAATCCATTTTTTCAAACCCTACCCTGTTAGCCATCAAATTGTCTTTTTTTTAGCAATTTTTAGTGAATTTTGGGATGCCCTTTCCCCGTCTATATTAGACATCAATTGAAAAACATTAAAACTAACATCATGTTAATGTTAAGAATAGAGCTCATATTAATGTTTTTCCACGTATTACTGATAAACCTAAACAAGAGCGTAAGGCGTAAAATAACTGTCAAAAATTCTCATGTACATACAAAACATATGAAGCAAACCTATATAGAAAATCCAATTTTGACAGAGCGTTAGGTAGTGAAGTTGAGTTTTTTGTGTGTAAGAGTGGTGCCATTTTAGCTATTTTCTGCGCTATCTGCGCTATTAATCTATCTTTTGCGAATAAATTTATTAGCTTTTACTAAACAAAATATGTTAACATTACTGTTTATTACAAAACGTTGCGCTCTTATTTAGGTTTGTTCAAAGCTAGGCGCTAGAGGTAGGTACGCCTTACGCCCTTGTTTAGGTTAGTCAGTTAATATGGTCGTTAAAACATTTGTTATAAAAGCTTTTTTAGTTTAACAGTTTGATTTTTAAACAACGTCACTTGTTGATCCTCTTTGCTTTGATTGACGACAAACAGAAAATGGTCGTCAATCAGAATATCAACATATATTCGCCACCTAAACATAACGCTCTGCCCGCATTATATTTATGTCTTGTTCATAAACTCCCATCTATATGAGTCATAAAATGTCTTAACAAAGGTCAAACTTCATGTAAAAAAACAGTATTAAAAATAATGGTTTTTCTTATATGAAGTTTGACTTTTGATAAGACATGTAAAGTGAAGACGCCAGTAATGTTAAATTATCGTTTTTAATAAAACCAAATAAATCGAAATACAGAATGGGATAAGATCGCCAGACCTTGATCTAAAAATAACTTAAGTGCCATTAATTTTCAACATTGACAGTTTGTTTTAGTCAGTTTCACTGCGAATGGCACAGCGGTATTTTTACGCTTAACGCGCTGATTTAGGTTAAAGGGTAAATACACGCAATATTATTATTTTCAGCCATTTGTGAAATACAGTGTTGAGAACTCTTAAAAGTTAATTTCGTGGAATAAAGTGTTAGCATCCTTAAAATCCCGAAAGTGCTCATCGAGGTTTTTTAGTTTAATTTTTTACTTTAAAAAAATTGAAACTTAACTTTTTCGGAAATTTTTAGTTTTCATATTTGTAGTAGGGAGTTCATTGGATTAATATCAAAGTTAGGCAAGAAATCAAGTATAATTTTATATATACAGATGAATGTATAATTTTATAAAGACAAGTTATATTTTTAAATTTATTTAAAATGTATTTTAGACAAATTTTTGTTTGAAAAATTTGTTCTAAAATGGATTTCAAATAAATTTAATTATTTTTTAGAAATATGAGGGTTATTGTTTTTGTGAATATTAACTTTCAATGAATTCGCTTTTTCAAACTACTGATCAAACTTTACATTGAACCGTGTGTATGTCATGAAATTTTGATTTCTTCTGTTTTTTTTTCTCCTTCCTAAGAAAGAAATTTTATTTTATTTTTTTCTTTGCTTTTTGTTTCGGGTTATTTTTTTTGTTACCAACACCCCTGCTTTAGTCGTTGTGGCTGTTTTATTTCTTTTTGTCTATAAAAATCAATTCAATTTCTTTATAGAGTATCACGGTTTCTAGCAATAACTATTTGCGGCTTAAAGTCTAACTAATTTTAACGAATCGTTTTTATATATTTTTTTGTTGTTTGTTTTCGTACATTGTTTGCGATCGATATTTTCCTTTTTTAAGAGTTTAAGAGTTTTCTCAACCATGAGCAGTTGAGACTAGATGTACATGATTTTAGTGACCAACTTTATTGCTTTAATAGAAAGTCAATTGACAATTATGGTTAAGTTGAGTGATTTTAGTGATCACAACAGTTTTAAGTTTTCGTTAGAGTTTTTTACTTCTATCGACCAGTATTAACAGTTTTGTGTAATTTATTATTATTACTGTTCATAATCGTGTTGTTTTCGTTTATTAATTGTTAATGGTTTAAATGTTTAAGGCGATCTTGTATTTTAGTGGGAGTTCGCACGGCAACAGAGGAGGGTATAGAAAATCATAAAAGAAATTCTCACACTGTGTTTTTGCTACTTAGAGCTTTAGAGCTAAAATATTGAAAAAAAAACTTTATATTAATTTTTTTTATTCTACAAGCAATAACAAAGTAAAGTTATAATTTTAGCTATATTTTAAAAACAAATTTAAAGCCACCTTTATGTAATATTTACATTTTAACTCAATTATGTACATTGTATACAGTGTTATATAAATTACTCAATTTAAAAATTGCATATACCGCTGTTCGAAAAGAATTAGTTTTCCAATCATAAAGATTTATGGGAGTATTTACATTTTGTGGTTTAAAAATTACAATTTTTTCTTTTTTATATTAATATTTCTTTTTTCCTAGACGCACATAATCGAACATGCATGTTACATTTTTCACGCCTCTCAATAAACCAGAGTACAGTTTGTTGTGGTTGGTCAGTTATACACTTACACTTAAGCCTCATTTATCACAAAATTTATAATATATTCAGAGTGTATTCATTTTTTGGAATCCAGTTAGAGAAGAATCGTTATGACATAAATTTAATATTTTTTTAATTGTGGCTCATGTCATGTTGGCTTGAGCCACCTGGGTTCGTATCCCCGTCGCGGCAAATATTAACATTAATTTTTTCTGATATATATTAGTTTTTCTATTCTTACTAGTGTATATATCACAGCGCCTTTTAAATTGTCGACAAAATTAAATATTCAGAAAATAGCTGAAAATATTACAAAATATTAGAAAACAGCTACAAAATTAATGTGCCCAATTGACACCAGAGGCACTACAAAACTTTTCTATAAATAATTCTGTCCTTTATTTCATCACATGTTTTATCACTACTTTATCGCTTTCCTAAAGGAAGTACCATAGTTATTTGGTAGGCATAATTACCTGAGTATTACTTCTCTTAAAAAAATAAATATATAAAAATTTAAATTTACTCTCGACTTGGTTGCGTATTGTTATTAGAAGATTAAAATGAAAATACAGTTAATATTAAAATTTTTATGAGTTAGTTTATATAACTTTAATTGAACTATTTTTTTTAATGACTTAAGAATGTGGCAGGCTTAAGTTAATTGTTATAAAGAGACTAAAGCCATATTCAGCACTGTAATTACTAGGTAGTTTTAATTCTAATTATTTTTAAATTTTTATAGAGAAATAGAATACGAGAAATTATTTCATTATATTTCATAGGTGAAAAGTATTATTATTATATTTTATCGGTGAAATGTATTTTTTTTACACAAACATCTAATTGTTATGCTTATATCTGTTTTGCCATTAAACAACGTTTAGTTAGCACTTATACTTACAAAATTTTTTGACACTAATAGACCCTTCGGCCCCGCTACATACTTCTTTAACATTCTTTGTGTCCTTTTATATAGTCAGTGTGATCATGCCAAATGGTTGAATTAAACAGATAATGTGTAGTGATGATGCTTATATCTTTTTTACTTAGAGACTATTAGTGTAAATTATAAACAAAGTAGAATAAAAAACTAAAAAATTTGACAACCGTTTTCTATGCAAGAATATTTTTATTTCATTTTTACAAAAAATATTCTCAGTGAAAATTTATTTTCTTCAGAATGAAATTTATGTAAAGACTTTAAATACTACCCCACATTAAAATACACATATTTATTTTAAAATACAAAAATTGAAATATCTTTATCCTTAGATATGGTTCAAAAATCAAGAATAGCACTACGGCTGCTAAATTTCACATTCCGTTTTGATAAACATATATTATCTTCTAATTATTACAATTTGTTTTTTGTACTATTGTATATTCCTTGTTCCACAAAATTGTATGATAGATTTAATTCACGTGCAAAAATGTAAAAAAGCTTTTAATTGGGACACAGTCCTATTGGAACAAGGGCGGTATTGTTACCAATCCTTAAGTTGGGGCAATAGTTAAAAGCCTTTTTATTTTAAGGGCAACAGTCCTTAATAACATTAAGTTTAAAATTTTTTCTTATTTTCCTAATTTATTATTTATTTATTAAATGTTACAATATATTTACAAATTAGATTTTAACTCCATTTATCGAGCATAGTAACGAAGAACTTCCCTTGTGAATGGGATTCGAACCCAGAACCCGCACACTGAAAGCCTTACAGACATTTTCTAGTCTAGCAGAGTAGCTCAATACTTCTCATTTATTCAAGTTTATTATACAATTTGTTTTGCGAAAAATAATATAAGTTTGTTTTTAATACTGTACCGGTAGCAAGAGTTATTGATGTATTTACTGCTTACCAATTACGTCTATGTAAGCTTAATATACATTCCTGCTGAGATTTTCTATTAATTTTGTTCTAAAATGTGTATTTCATTTTTAAAATCATTAACTTTTTTTCTTTTGTTGATTTAAAAACATAATTTCAAATTTGCTAAAACAAATTGTTTGCCTTTAGTAGCATTAGTTTGATTGAAAAATGATTTAATATTAATAGCCAGCAATCTTTTATGTAGGTACATAGTTATATTATTAATAGTAAAATATTTCATTTATAATAAAAGAGTAATTTATTAGAAAAAAATAATAGTAACAAATACTTTAATATAAATGAAAGTTTTTCAAGTGGGCTGCTAAACTCTTAGACGTTATTGGTTTAAAAATGTATCTATACTATTTTATAAATACGACGTCATGGCTAAATTTACTTTAAAATAACTGAAAGGGGCAATATCGACTAATTTAAAAATATTTATCATAATGCACAGTGAATCAGATGTAGTCCCGAATTACATTATGCAACTTTTGTCGCTGTAATCTTTCTCGTTTTTTCTTTAATATTGCATTTTTGTTTATATCGTGCAATTTTTATTGCAACAATTTATATGGATGTATACGTTTGTTTACATTTTAAACTTCAAAATTAAAACTAAGAATGAGATTACAAAACAAGTTTCAAGAGTACATGCATATGTGTACCCTTTTTAATTTTTCTCTCCCCTCTCGCCTACTAATGCGACAAAAGTTGCATAATGTAACTCGGCACTTACCGAACAAACCTAAACTGTTTTAAGTTTTTTACTGTTTTCTTCAAAAACAAACAAAAAGTTTAAACAAAAATTGCTGTTTTTGAAAACAATTTAAAATAAATACTTGTACTGTTTACTAAAAGATTATTGTTATGATTAAACGTAAACTTCCTTACAAAGTTACAATACGCAACCATGTAAAATTTAGCCACTTCACACCAATCTTTCAGAATCCTAGCCCATTCTTTATTATTGTTCCAACTAGGAAGTCTTAACGACAAATTGTTAGAAATTCTCAAGACAATATTCTTCTTTACCTGATGGTGGTCTTACTACTAGGTGAACACAATGCATCTACCAACACCCACGTTCCACATAGCTATGCAACAAGTAGCAATTTCTCTATTTGTGCCTAAATCGCATTCCTGTGTTTTAGATACAAACCACAGCCACTAGGTCACTTACCGAAGAGCCGCAAACAAATTTGTGAAAATGCTTGTTGGGCTACCAATTTTAATGGTACCAGTTGTGTTGGACACCGGTCAGATCACAAAAGTTAATATCTCCAAGTTTCAGGCCCTTGCTAGCAACGGGAACTGGAGCTCCCTTATATATCGGGTTCATCGACCTTAAGGTATTAAAAGTCAACAAAACAATAAAAGGCTCGAAGGGTATACTCAGAGTGAGTAGTTTATTGTAAACAAAATCTGCTCCTATGGCTGCTAGCTAAGGCAATGTTTTACACATTTTTATAGCGAGTCGCTTAATACAAAAACAGATACCCGCTTGTAAGATATCCAAAGTTTTAAAGGAACTTACAATTTTAAAAGGAAAACGTAACTTTTGGAGACCCTAATTTAATTTAAAGTTATTCTGAATTCTGGGACACTCCATATAAATCGATCAAGTGTGTTTAAGTTTTTTCTAAAATTTCGTATTGTTTTTTGGGTAGTTAACAACACTTGTTTTCTTACACATGTAAATTTACAAAGCAAAAAAAAAAAAAAAAAACACAACACAGGGGATGAAAAACCAAACAAACGTTATAGTATTCTAACAAAGCCCCACCCATTTTATTCTCTTGTTGATATTCCATCCTAAAGATATGCAATTTATTTGTCTGCAATAAAAATTAAACAACGTAATTGTTCAAGTATTTTCTATTTTTATACCCTTCACCACAGGTGGAAAGGGTATATATAAGTTTGTCATTCCGTGTGTAATTTCTACAATATTCATTTCCGACCCCATAAAGTATATATATTCTGGATCCTTATATATAGAGAAGTTGATTGAGCGATGTCCGTCTGTCCGTCTGTCCGTCTGTCCGTCTGTCCGTCTGTCCGTCTGTCCGTCTGTCCGTGTTAGTGTGGTAATGTCATTTGCCAAGGCACCAGAAGAGATACAAAAAATTTAAGCACACCAATCTGTCAGGCATAGTTTCGAAAATTTTGGTATTGCAATTCAGCAACATCGGATCATTCCTTTGGAGGCTACGGGCCAAAAACCACGCCCACCTATATTTTTTTTACGTTTTTTTTACGTTTTTTTTTAATTTTTTTCGGCTTTAATGATTCTGTTTTGCCTTTTTTTGTCAAATAAATATTAGAATGTGACAGGTAGATCGCAAGGAGTGCATACAGATCTCGGGGGATCAATAACCCCCTGCGAGGGGCGATTTTTGTTTGTTTTTAGATTGGTAGGGTTTTTCTGCTTTGATTTGTATTAGAGACCTTAATAGAAAGCAATACGCATAGAGGTAGCCAATGGACCCACAGGGTACCTACTGACAAATAGGAGCAGTTAAAAGGGCCCCCCATGTGTCAATATGATGAAATTTTTTTTTTTTGTAAGATTTCTTTTTGCTTTAGTCTGACCATTCTAACTCAATATATTGGAGAAAGGTCCAAAATTTAACAAAAAAATTTCAATCAAATTTTTTTCAAAAATATTTACAAAAAAATTTACAAAGCATTTTCAAAAAGATATTTTACAGAAAAATATTAGAAAAAAAATTTTTTTAAAAAATTTTCCAAAAAATTTTCGAATAAAATTTTACAAAAAATTTTTAAAAAAATATTTTTACAAAAAATTTTTACACACAATTTTCGAAAAATTAAAACAAAAATTTCAATATTTCTTTGAAAATGAAAATCATGACTGTAACATAACATATATTTAATATTAAGAATATACATATGTATGTATGTGTGTATATAGAGTAACATATTTTTATACCCTTCACCACAGGTGGAAAGGGTATATATAAGTTTGTCATTCCGTGTGTAATTTCTACAATATTCATTTCCGACCCCATAAAGTATATATATTCTGGATCCTTATATATAGAGAAGTTGATTGAGCGATGTCCGTCTGTCCGTCTGTCCGTCTGTCCGTCTGTCCGTCTGTCCGTCTGTCCGTCTGTCCGTCTGTCCGTGTTAGTGTGGTAATGTCATTTGCCAAGGCACCAGAAGAGATACAAAAAATTTAAGCACACCAATCTGTCAGGCATAGTTTCGAAAATTTTGGTATTGCAATTCAGCAACATCGAATCATTCCTTTGGAGGCTACGGGCCAAAAACCACGCCCACCTATATTTTTTTTACGTTTTTTTTACGTTTTTTTTTAATTTTTTTCGGCTTTAATGATTCTGTTTTGCCTTTTTTTGTCAAATAAATATTAGAATGTGACAGGTAGATCGCAAGGAGTGCATACAGATCTCGGGGGATCAATAACCCCCTGCGAGGGGCGATTTTTGTTTGTTTTTAGATTGGTAGGGTTTTTCTGCTTTGATTTGTATTAGAGACCTTAATAGAAAGCAATACGCATAGAGGTAGCCAATGGACCCACAGGGTACCTACTGACAAATAGGAGCAGTTAAAAGGGCCCCCCATGTGTCAATATGATGAAATTTTTTTTTTTTGTAAGATTTCTTTTTGCTTTAGTCTGACCATTCTAACTCAATATATTGGAGAAAGGTCCAAAATTTAACAAAAAAATTTCAATCAAATTTTTTTCAAAAATATTTACAAAAAAATTTACAAAGCATTTTCAAAAAGATATTTTACAGAAAAATATTAGAAAAAAAATTTTTTTAAAAAATTTTCCAAAAAATTTTCGAATAAAATTTTACAAAAAATTTTTAAAAAAATATTTTTACAAAAAATTTTTACACACAATTTTCGAAAAATTAAAACAAAAATTTCAATATTTCTTTGAAAATGAAAATCATGACTGTAACATAACATATATTTAATATTAAGAATATACATATGTATGTATGTGTGTATATAGAGTAACATATTTTTATACCCTTCACCACAGGTGGAAAGGGTATATATAAGTTTGTCATTCCGTGTGTAATTTCTACAATATTCATTTCCGACCCCATAAAGTATATATATTCTGGATCCTTATATATAGAGAAGTTGATTGAGCGATGTCCGTCTGTCCGTCTGTCCGTCTGTCCGTCTGTCCGTCTGTCCGTCTGTCCGTCTGTCCGTCTGTCCGTCTGTCCGTGTTAGTGTGGTAATGTCATTTGCCAAGGCACCAGAAGAGATACAAAAAATTTAAGCACACCAATCTGTCAGGCATAGTTTCGAAAATTTTGGTATTGCAATTCAGCAACATCGGATCATTCCTTTGGAGGCTACGGGCCAAAAACCACGCCCACCTATATTTTTTTTACGTTTTTTTTAAATTTTTTTCGGCTTTAATGATTCTGTTTTGCCTTTTTTTGTCAAATAAATATTAGAATGTGACAGGTAGATCGCAAGGAGTGCATACAGATCTCGGGGGATCAATAACCCCCTGCGAGGGGCGATTTTTGTTTGTTTTTAGATTGGTAGGGTTTTTCTGCTTTGATTTGTATTAGAGACCTTAATAGAAAGCAATACGCATAGAGGTAGCCAATGGACCCACAGGGTACCTACTGACAAATAGGAGCAGTTAAAAGGGCCCCCCATGTGTCAATATGATGAAATTTTTTTTTTTTGTAAGATTTCTTTTTGCTTTAGTCTGACCATTCTAACTCAATATATTGGAGAAAGGTCCAAAATTTAACAAAAAAATTTCAATCAAATTTTTTTCAAAAATATTTACAAAAAAATTTACAAAGCATTTTCAAAAAGATATTTTACAGAAAAATATTAGAAAAAAAATTTTTTTAAAAAATTTTCCAAAAAATTTTCGAATAAAATTTTACAAAAAATTTTTAAAAAAATAGTTTTACAAAAAATTTTTACACACAATTTTCGAAAAATTAAAACAAAAATTTCAATATTTCTTTGAAAATGAAAATCATGACTGTAACATAACATATATTTAATATTAAGAATATACATATGTATGTATGTGTGTATATAGAGTAACATATTTTTATACCCTTCACCACAGGTGGAAAGGGTATATATAAGTTTGTCATTCCGTGTGTAATTTCTACAATATTCATTTCCGACCCCATAAAGTATATATATTCTGGATCCTTATATATAGAGAAGTTGATTGAGCGATGTCCGTCTGTCCGTCTGTCCGTCTGTCCGTCTGTCCGTCTGTCCGTCTGTCCGTCTGTCCGTCTGTCCGTCTGTCCGTCTGTCCGTCTGTCCGTCTGTCCGTCTGTCCGTCTGTCCGTGTTAGTGTGGTAATGTCATTTGCCAAGGCACCAGAAGAGATACAAAAAATTTAAGCACACCAATCTGTCAGGCATAGTTTCGAAAATTTTGGTATTGCAATTCAGCAACATCGGATCATTCCTTTGGAGGCTACGGGCCAAAAACCACGCCCACCTATATTTTTTTTACGTTTTTTTTACGTTTTTTTTTAATTTTTTTCGGCTTTAATGATTCTGTTTTGCCTTTTTTTGTCAAATAAATATTAGAATGTGACAGGTAGATCGCAAGGAGTGCATACAGATCTCGGGGGATCAATAACCCCCTGCGAGGGGCGATTTTTGTTTGTTTTTAGATTGGTAGGGTTTTTCTGCTTTGATTTGTATTAGAGACCTTAATAGAAAGCAATACGCATAGAGGTAGCCAATGGACCCACAGGGTACCTACTGACAAATAGGAGCAGTTAAAAGGGCCCCCCATGTGTCAATATGATGAAATTTTTTTTTTTTGTAAGATTTCTTTTTGCTTTAGTCTGACCATTCTAACTCAATATATTGGAGAAAGGTCCAAAATTTAACAAAAAAATTTCAATCAAATTTTTAAAAAAAAATTTTTAAAAAAATTTTTAAAAAAAAATTTTTTAAAAAAATTTTTTTCAAAAATATTTACAAAAAAATTTACAAAGCATTTTCAAAAAGATATTTTACAGAAAAATATTAGAAAAAAAATTTTTTTAAAAAATTTTCCAAAAAATTTTCGAATAAAATTTTACAAAAAATTTTTAAAAAAATATTTTTACAAAAAATTTTTACACACAATTTTCGAAAAATTAAAACAAAAATTTCAATATTTCTTTGAAAATGAAAATCATGACTGTAACATAACATATATTTAATATTAAGAATATACATATGTATGTATGTGTGTATATAGAGTAACATATTTTTATACCCTTCACCACAGGTGGAAAGGGTATATATAAGTTTGTCATTCCGTGTGTAATTTCTACAATATTCATTTCCGACCCCATAAAGTATATATATTCTGGATCCTTATATATAGAGAAGTTGATTGAGCGATGTCCGTCTGTCCGTCTGTCCGTCTGTCCGTCTGTCCGTCTGTCCGTCTGTCCGTCTGTCCGTCTGTCCGTGTTAGTGTGGTAATGTCATTTGCCAAGGCACCAGAAGAGATACAAAAAATTTAAGCACACCAATCTGTCAGGCATAGTTTCGAAAATTTTGGTATTGCAATTCAGCAACATCGGATCATTCCTTTGGAGGCTACGGGCCAAAAACCACGCCCACCTATATTTTTTTTACGTTTTTTTTACGTTTTTTTTTAATTTTTTTCGGCTTTAATGATTCTGTTTTGCCTTTTTTTGTCAAATAAATATTAGAATGTGACAGGTAGATCGCAAGGAGTGCATACAGATCTCGGGGGATCAATAACCCCCTGCGAGGGGCGATTTTTGTTTGTTTTTAGATTGGTAGGGTTTTTCTGCTTTGATTTGTATTAGAGACCTTAATAGAAAGCAATACGCATAGAGGTAGCCAATGGACCCACAGGGTACCTACTGACAAATAGGAGCAGTTAAAAGGGCCCCCCATGTGTCAATATGATGAAATTTTTTTTTTTTGTAAGATTTCTTTTTGCTTTAGTCTGACCATTCTAACTCAATATATTGGAGAAAGGTCCAAAATTTAACAAAAAAATTTCAATCAAATTTTTTTCAAAAATATTTACAAAAAAATTTACAAAGCATTTTCAAAAAGATATTTTACAGAAAAATATTAGAAAAAAAATTTTTTTAAAAAATTTTCCAAAAAATTTTCGAATAAAATTTTACAAAAAATTTTTAAAAAAATATTTTTACAAAAAATTTTTACACACAATTTTCGAAAAATTAAAACAAAAATTTCAATATTTCTTTGAAAATGAAAATCATGACTGTAACATAACATATATTTAATATTAAGAATATACATATGTATGTATGTGTGTATATAGAGTAACATATTTTTATACCCTTCACCACAGGTGGAAAGGGTATATATAAGTTTGTCATTCCGTGTGTAATTTCTACAATATTCATTTCCGACCCCATAAAGTATATATATTCTGGATCCTTATATATAGAGAAGTTGATTGAGCGATGTCCGTCTGTCCGTCTGTCCGTCTGTCCGTCTGTCCGTCTGTCCGTCTGTCCGTCTGTCCGTCTGTCCGTCTGTCCGTGTTAGTGTGGTAATGTCATTTGCCAAGGCACCAGAAGAGATACAAAAAATTTAAGCACACCAATCTGTCAGGCATAGTTTCGAAAATTTTGGTATTGCAATTCAGCAACATCGGATCATTCCTTTGGAGGCTACGGGCCAAAAACCACGCCCACCTATATTTTTTTTACGTTTTTTTTACGTTTTTTTTTAATTTTTTTCGGCTTTAATGATTCTGTTTTGCCTTTTTTTGTCAAATAAATATTAGAATGTGACAGGTAGATCGCAAGGAGTGCATACAGATCTCGGGGGATCAATAACCCCCTGCGAGGGGCGATTTTTGTTTGTTTTTAGATTGGTAGGGTTTTTCTGCTTTGATTTGTATTAGAGACCTTAATAGAAAGCAATACGCATAGAGGTAGCCAATGGACCCACAGGGTACCTACTGACAAATAGGAGCAGTTAAAAGGGCCCCCCATGTGTCAATATGATGAAATTTTTTTTTTTTGTAAGATTTCTTTTTGCTTTAGTCTGACCATTCTAACTCAATATATTGGAGAAAGGTCCAAAATTTAACAAAAAAATTTCAATCAAATTTTTTTCAAAAATATTTACAAAAAAATTTACAAAGCATTTTCAAAAAGATATTTTACAGAAAAATATTAGAAAAAAAATTTTTTTAAAAAATTTTCCAAAAAATTTTCGAATAAAATTTTACAAAAAATTTTTAAAAAAATATTTTTACAAAAAATTTTTACATACAATTTTCGAAAAATTAAAACAAAAATTTCAATATTTCTTTGAAAATGAAAATCATGACTGTAACATAACATATATTTAATATTAAGAATATACATATGTATGTATGTGTGTATATAGAGTAACATATTTTTATACCCTTCACCACAGGTGGAAAGGGTATATATAAGTTTGTCATTCCGTGTGTAATTTCTACAATATTCATTTCCGACCCCATAAAGTATATATATTCTGGATCCTTATATATAGAGAAGTTGATTGAGCGATGTCCGTCTGTCCGTCTGTCCGTCTGTCCGTCTGTCCGTGTTAGTGTGGTAATGTCATTTGCCAAGGCACCAGAAGAGATACAAAAAATTTAAGCACACCAATCTGTCAGGCATAGTTTCGAAAATTTTGGTATTGCAATTCAGCAACATCGGATCATTCCTTTGGAGGCTACGGGCCAAAAACCACGCCCACCTATATTTTTTTTACGTTTTTTTTACGTTTTTTTTTAATTTTTTTCGGCTTTAATGATTCTGTTTTGCCTTTTTTTGTCAAATAAATATTAGAATGTGACAGGTAGATCGCAAGGAGTGCATACAGATCTCGGGGGATCAATAACCCCCTGCGAGGGGCGATTTTTGTTTGTTTTTAGATTGGTAGGGTTTTTCTGCTTTGATTTGTATTAGAGACCTTAATAGAAAGCAATACGCATAGAGGTAGCCAATGGACCCACAGGGTACCTACTGACAAATAGGAGCAGTTAAAAGGGCCCCCCATGTGTCAATATGATGAAATTTTTTTTTTTTGTAAGATTTCTTTTTGCTTTAGTCTGACCATTCTAACTCAATATATTGGAGAAAGGTCCAAAATTTAACAAAAAAATTTCAATCAAATTTTTTTCAAAAATATTTACAAAAAAATTTACAAAGCATTTTCAAAAAGATATTTTACAGAAAAATATTAGAAAAAAAATTTTTTTAAAAAATTTTCCAAAAAATTTTCGAATAAAATTTTACAAAAAATTTTTAAAAAAATATTTTTACAAAAAATTTTTACACACAATTTTCGAAAAATTAAAACAAAAATTTCAATATTTCTTTGAAAATGAAAATCATGACTGTAACATAACATATATTTAATATTAAGAATATACATATGTATGTATGTGTGTATATAGAGTAACATATTTTTTTAAATGCGTTTGATTTTTTATTTTTTATACCCTTCACCACAGGTGGAAAGGGTATATATAAGTTTGTCATTCCGTGTGTAATTTCTACAATATTCATTTCCGACCCCATAAAGTATATATATTCTGGATCCTTATATATAGAGAAGTTGATTGAGCGATGTCCGTCTGTCCGTCTGTCCGTCTGTCCGTCTGTCCGTCTGTCCGTCTGTCCGTGTTAGTGTGGTAATGTCATTTGCCAAGGCACCAGAAGAGATACAAAAAATTTAAGCACACCAATCTGTCAGGCATAGTTTCGAAAATTTTGGTATTGCAATTCAGCAACATCGGATCATTCCTTTGGAGGCTACGGGCCAAAAACCACGCCCACCTATATTTTTTTTACGTTTTTTTTACGTTTTTTTTTAATTTTTTTCGGCTTTAATGATTCTGTTTTGCCTTTTTTTGTCAAATAAATATTAGAATGTGACAGGTAGATCGCAAGGAGTGCATACAGATCTCGGGGGATCAATAACCCCCTGCGAGGGGCGATTTTTGTTTGTTTTTAGATTGGTAGGGTTTTTCTGCTTTGATTTGTATTAGAGACCTTAATAGAAAGCAATACGCATAGAGGTAGCCAATGGACCCACAGGGTACCTACTGACAAATAGGAGCAGTTAAAAGGGCCCCCCATGTGTCAATATGATGAAATTTTTTTTTTTGTAAGATTTCTTTTTGCTTTAGTCTGACCATTCTAACTCAATATATTGGAGAAAGGTCCAAAATTTAACAAAAAAATTTCAATCAAATTTTTTTCAAAAATATTTACAAAAAAATTTACAAAGCATTTTCAAAAAGATATTTTACAGAAAAATATTAGAAAAAAAAATTTTTTAAAAAATTTTCCAAAAAATTTTCGAATAAAATTTTACAAAAAATTTTTAAAAAAATATTTTTACAAAAAATTTTTACACACAATTTTCGAAAAATTAAAACAAAAATTTCAATATTTCTTTGAAAATGAAAATCATGACTGTAACATAACATATATTTAATATTAAGAATATACATATGTATGTATGTGTGTATATAGAGTAACATATTTTTATACCCTTCACCACAGGTGGAAAGGGTATATATAAGTTTGTCATTCCGTGTGTAATTTCTACAATATTCATTTCCGACCCCATAAAGTATATATATTCTGGATCCTTATATATAGAGAAGTTGATTGAGCGATGTCCGTCTGTCCGTCTGTCCGTCTGTCCGTCTGTCCGTCTGTCCGTCTGTCCGTCTGTCCGTCTGTCCGTGTTAGTGTGGTAATGTCATTTGCCAAGGCACCAGAAGAGATACAAAAAATTTAAGCACACCAATCTGTCAGGCATAGTTTCGAAAATTTTGGTATTGCAATTCAGCAACATCGGATCATTCCTTTGGAGGCTACGGGCCAAAAACCACGCCCACCTATATTTTTTTTACGTTTTTTTTACGTTTTTTTTTAATTTTTTTCGGCTTTAATGATTCTGTTTTGCCTTTTTTTGTCAAATAAATATTAGAATGTGACAGGTAGATCGCAAGGAGTGCATACAGATCTCGGGGGATCAATAACCCCCTGCGAGGGGCGATTTTTGTTTGTTTTTAGATTGGTAGGGTTTTTCTGCTTTGATTTGTATTAGAGACCTTAATAGAAAGCAATACGCATAGAGGTAGCCAATGGACCCACAGGGTACCTACTGACAAATAGGAGCAGTTAAAAGGGCCCCCCATGTGTCAATATGATGAAATTTTTTTTTTTTGTAAGATTTCTTTTTGCTTTAGTCTGACCATTCTAACTCAATATATTGGAGAAAGGTCCAAAATTTAACAAAAAAATTTCAATCAAATTTTTTTCAAAAATATTTACAAAAAAATTTACAAAGCATTTTCAAAAAGATATTTTACAGAAAAATATTAGAAAAAAAATTTTTTTAAAAAATTTTCCAAAAAATTTTCGAATAAAATTTTACAAAAAATTTTTAAAAAAATATTTTTACAAAAAATTTTTACACACAATTTTCGAAAAATTAAAACAAAAATTTCAATATTTCTTTGAAAATGAAAATCATGACTGTAACATAACATATATTTAATATTAAGAATATACATATGTATGTATGTGTGTATATAGAGTAACATATTTTTTTAAATGCGTTTGATTTTTTATTTTTTTTAAATGCGATTGATTTAAAATAGATGAGATCTTTGTTTAAAACCTAGGTGCATTAAACACATAGACATCATCAGGATACCGGGTAAAAACTGCCAAAAATAAAATACACACGTTTATAGGTAAACGTTTTTTTTTTTTTGAAGCCAGTATAGCTACATGGCTACACGACCACCGTTGTGGATGTCGTCAACTTAGGCTAATTTCTATTTTATTCAACAAAAGAAAATGTCACAAATTACATTATTATTGTAAATTACAAATTCATATACAAACAAAAAGTTTTGGAGGAGATATTTAAAAGTTTTTGAAAAAGTTATTTAATTTTATAAAAGCAAAATAAGTATTTCTACAACAATGTCAGAGTTTACGATGTAGCGTCGGCTTCAATATCATTAAGTAGCTGACAACACGGCGACAATTGTAGCAAACGGAATTTGTTTTCATTTGTCTTCTATTTCTTTAACTCATGAATAATGATTTTTTCTTATACGACTTTATTTAAATAAAGAGTCAACAATATGGATAATGCTGTACATGTCTGTATAAATAAAATCACCGTGGTGAAGGGTATAGAAGATTCGGCACGGCCGAATATAGCACTTTTACTTGTTTTTTTTAATTTTTATTTTGTAATTTAATGTTTAACATTAATTTTATTATTTGTTATTATAGAGGCCAAAGTAATAAATTTTCTGCAAAACTTTTCTTTCTTTGATGTTTCAAAATGTGACAGACGGTCATACAGAGGACCTGTATTACTAGGGTAACCCTAGTAATACAGGATCCTATGGTTCTTTTAAAAAAGTAGATCTTTTCAACTCCGTTTTGTTCCGTTTAACGTAACGTACTTTATTTCTTATAATAAGCTTTTTTGTGCTTTGCTTTCTAGAATTAATGTTCCTGGTACTAGATATAGAAATTTTTAGTGAAAAGATCTATAATATTTTTTCATTTAATTTTTAATTGTTTTTAAACAAAGTCCTTATATCTATACATATAACAAAATAGCAACTCATTTTCTGTCTGTCTTTATTTTTTTTTGTGTTAGCATAACGTAAAAACTACTGTTTGGATTTTAAGAAAATTTTGTGAGGAGGGACCTTAATATGATGATTCCAATATAGGATATCTTTTCCCGCAAAGATATCTTATTACTAAGAGAAAGTAGAGAAAAAGCAGTAAAAGTATGCCGATTTTTTTACCGATTTAAGGGTACTGCATACTTAAAAGTATCTTTTTTTTAAGCAGTATATTTTCAGCAATGTTGCGCAACAGATGGCGGTGTTTTAATATAATGAGTAACTCATTTCCTGTCTGTCTCTTACAGAGCTTTACAATAATTTTTAGAATTTTATATACATTTAAGAATTTTATTCAGGGATTTATATAAAGTAAATACAGTCTTAAAATTTAGTGTGGTTTACTTTCAAAGCAAAATCGAACAAAATTTTGTCAGGATGAAGACAACGTGTGTGGGCACCGCTAGTTTAAAATAAACATTGAATTTCTGTTACGCCTTGTATTTCTCTAACGATATTTCAACTCCTTTTTTCCTACCGTGAATCCTCAAATTATTTAGTGTTTTGCAATGATATCAATATTCTGTTTATACATACACACGTATATACATATATTTGTTCACCATAAAGAAACAGCGCTTATAAGTTTTATGCTTTAATTCGACTTAATACAAAAAAGAGTCAATTGTCCGGTCATATAAAACTATCAATTAATGTCTAATAAAACTGACCATAAATATGCGGTTAACGTTATGACGCGTCGGTTAGAGAGGCAAATAAATATTGAGAAAAAATGCAATTAATAGTTGTGTAAAAAAATGCTTAAGTTGCATTTAAAAATAAACGTGTTTGTAAGTACTGATATCTAAAAGTAGAGGTTTAACACTTTTCGTTTATAGTTACGAATCTTCTATTAAAACTAGGAATAAATAGATAGAAAAATGTAGATGGCTCTTAACATTAGATGGAAACAATTAAATACAATGTTTTTAATGTCTTTTGTTAGACGAAAATATAATTTTTTTTATCGACTTTAAACCTCCGGATATTGGATTTTTCTGTTTACATTTCATTAGTTTCAATGAAAGAAGCCAAGTTTTTGAAATTATTTATGGATGACATCAGTTTTTATTATCTATTTTATTCAAGGCAGTTTTAAACAAGTTCAAAGCAGTTAAGAGTTGCCTCAAGTGTGACAAATTGTAATAAAAAAGGAAGTATTAAAAAATCAGATATTAAGCAAGTTTTTACATTTAATATCTTATTGTTTCTACTATTTCACATGTTAATATTTTATTTTTATACCCTTCACCACAGGTGGAAAGGGTATATATAAGTTTGTCATTCCGTGTGTAATTTCTACAATATTCATTTCCGACCCCATAAAGTATATATATTCTGGATCCTTATATATAGAGAAGTTGATTGAGCGATGTCCGTCTGTCCGTCTGTCCGTCTGTCCGTCTGTCCGTCTGTCCGTCTGTCCGTCTGTCCGTCTGTCCGTCTGTCCGTCTGTCCGTGTTAGTGTGGTAATGTCATTTGCCAAGGCACCAGAAGAGATACAAAAAATTTAAGCACACCAATCTGTCAGGCATAGTTTCGAAAATTTTGGTATTGCAATTCAGCAACATCGGATCATTCCTTTGGAGGCTACGGGCCAAAAACCACGCCCACCTATATTTTTTTTACGTTTTTTTTACGTTTTTTTTTAATTTTTTTCGGCTTTAATGATTCTGTTTTGCCTTTTTTTGTCAAATAAATATTAGAATGTGACAGGTAGATCGCAAGGAGTGCATACAGATCTCGGGGGATCAATAACCCCCTGCGAGGGGCGATTTTTGTTTGTTTTTAGATTGGTAGGGTTTTTCTGCTTTGATTTGTATTAGAGACCTTAATAGAAAGCAATACGCATAGAGGTAGCCAATGGACCCACAGGGTACCTACTGACAAATAGGAGCAGTTAAAAGGGCCCCCCATGTGTCAATATGATGAAATTTTTTTTTTTTGTAAGATTTCTTTTTGCTTTAGTCTGACCATTCTAACTCAATATATTGGAGAAAGGTCCAAAATTTAACAAAAAAATTTCAATCAAATTTTTTTCAAAAATATTTACAAAAAAATTTACAAAGCATTTTCAAAAAGATATTTTACAGAAAAATATTAGAAAAAAAATTTTTTTAAAAAATTTTCCAAAAAATTTTCGAATAAAATTTTACAAAAAATTTTTAAAAAAATATTTTTACAAAAAATTTTTACACACAATTTTCGAAAAATTAAAACAAAAATTTCAATATTTCTTTGAAAATGAAAATCATGACTGTAACATAACATATATTTAATATTAAGAATATACATATGTATGTATGTGTGTATATAGAGTAACATATTTTTATACCCTTCACCACAGGTGGAAAGGGTATATATAAGTTTGTCATTCCGTGTGTAATTTCTACAATATTCATTTCCGACCCCATAAAGTATATATATTCTGGATCCTTATATATAGAGAAGTTGATTGAGCGATGTCCGTCTGTCCGTCTGTCCGTCTGTCCGTCTGTCCGTCTGTCCGTCTGTCCGTCTGTCCGTCTGTCCGTGTTAGTGTGGTAATGTCATTTGCCAAGGCACCAGAAGAGATACAAAAAATTTAAGCACACCAATCTGTCAGGCATAGTTTCGAAAATTTTGGTATTGCAATTCAGCAACATCGGATCATTCCTTTGGAGGCTACGGGCCAAAAACCACGCCCACCTATATTTTTTTTACGTTTTTTTTACGTTTTTTTTTAATTTTTTTCGGCTTTAATGATTCTGTTTTGCCTTTTTTTGTCAAATAAATATTAGAATGTGACAGGTAGATCGCAAGGAGTGCATACAGATCTCGGGGGATCAATAACCCCCTGCGAGGGGCGATTTTTGTTTGTTTTTAGATTGGTAGGGTTTTTCTGCTTTGATTTGTATTAGAGACCTTAATAGAAAGCAATACGCATAGAGGTAGCCAATGGACCCACAGGGTACCTACTGACAAATAGGAGCAGTTAAAAGGGCCCCCCATGTGTCAATATGATGAAATTTTTTTTTTTTGTAAGATTTCTTTTTGCTTTAGTCTGACCATTCTAACTCAATATATTGGAGAAAGGTCCAAAATTTAACAAAAAAATTTCAATCAAATTTTTTTCAAAAATATTTACAAAAAAATTTACAAAGCATTTTCAAAAAGATATTTTACAGAAAAATATTAGAAAAAAAATTTTTTTAAAAAATTTTCCAAAAAATTTTCGAATAAAATTTTACAAAAAATTTTTAAAAAAATATTTTTACAAAAAATTTTTACACACAATTTTCGAAAAATTAAAACAAAAATTTCAATATTTCTTTGAAAATGAAAATCATGACTGTAACATAACATATATTTAATATTAAGAATATACATATGTATGTATGTGTGTATATAGAGTAACATATTTTTATACCCTTCACCACAGGTGGAAAGGGTATATATAAGTTTGTCATTCCGTGTGTAATTTCTACAATATTCATTTCCGACCCCATAAAGTATATATATTCTGGATCCTTATATATAGAGAAGTTGATTGAGCGATGTCCGTCTGTCCGTCTGTCCGTCTGTCCGTCTGTCCGTCTGTCCGTGTTAGTGTGGTAATGTCATTTGCCAAGGCACCAGAAGAGATACAAAAAATTTAAGCACACCAATCTGTCAGGCATAGTTTCGAAAATTTTGGTATTGCAATTCAGCAACATCGGATCATTCCTTTGGAGGCTACGGGCCAAAAACCACGCCCACCTATATTTTTTTTACGTTTTTTTTACGTTTTTTTTTAATTTTTTTCGGCTTTAATGATTCTGTTTTGCCTTTTTTTGTCAAATAAATATTAGAATGTGACAGGTAGATCGCAAGGAGTGCATACAGATCTCGGGGGATCAATAACCCCCTGCGAGGGGCGATTTTTGTTTGTTTTTAGATTGGTAGGGTTTTTCTGCTTTGATTTGTATTAGAGACCTTAATAGAAAGCAATACGCATAGAGGTAGCCAATGGACCCACAGGGTACCTACTGACAAATAGGAGCAGTTAAAAGGGCCCCCCATGTGTCAATATGATGAAATTTTTTTTTTTTGTAAGATTTCTTTTTGCTTTAGTCTGACCATTCTAACTCAATATATTGGAGAAAGGTCCAAAATTTAACAAAAAAATTTCAATCAAATTTTTTTCAAAAATATTTACAAAAAAATTTACAAAGCATTTTCAAAAAGATATTTTACAGAAAAATATTAGAAAAAAAATTTTTTTAAAAAATTTTCCAAAAAATTTTCGAATAAAATTTTACAAAAAATTTTTAAAAAAATATTTTTACAAAAAATTTTTACACACAATTTTCGAAAAATTAAAACAAAAATTTCAATATTTCTTTGAAAATGAAAATCATGACTGTAACATAACATATATTTAATATTAAGAATATACATATGTATGTATGTGTGTATATAGAGTAACATATTTTTATACCCTTCACCACAGGTGGAAAGGGTATATATAAGTTTGTCATTCCGTGTGTAATTTCTACAATATTCATTTCCGACCCCATAAAGTATATATATTCTGGATCCTTATATATAGAGAAGTTGATTGAGCGATGTCCGTCTGTCCGTCTGTCCGTCTGTCCGTCTGTCCGTCTGTCCGTCTGTCCGTCTGTCCGTCTGTCCGTGTTAGTGTGGTAATGTCATTTGCCAAGGCACCAGAAGAGATACAAAAAATTTAAGCACACCAATCTGTCAGGCATAGTTTCGAAAATTTTGGTATTGCAATTCAGCAACATCGGATCATTCCTTTGGAGGCTACGGGCCAAAAACCACGCCCACCTATATTTTTTTTACGTTTTTTTTACGTTTTTTTTTAATTTTTTTCGGCTTTAATGATTCTGTTTTGCCTTTTTTTGTCAAATAAATATTAGAATGTGACAGGTAGATCGCAAGGAGTGCATACAGATCTCGGGGGATCAATAACCCCCTGCGAGGGGCGATTTTTGTTTGTTTTTAGATTGGTAGGGTTTTTCTGCTTTGATTTGTATTAGAGACCTTAATAGAAAGCAATACGCATAGAGGTAGCCAATGGACCCACAGGGTACCTACTGACAAATAGGAGCAGTTAAAAGGGCCCCCCATGTGTCAATATGATGAAATTTTTTTTTTTGTAAGATTTCTTTTTGCTTTAGTCTGACCATTCTAACTCAATATATTGGAGAAAGGTCCAAAATTTAACAAAAAAATTTCAATCAAATTTTTTTCAAAAATATTTACAAAAAAATTTACAAAGCATTTTCAAAAAGATATTTTACAGAAAAATATTAGAAAAAAAAATTTTTTAAAAAATTTTCCAAAAAATTTTCGAATAAAATTTTACAAAAAATTTTTAAAAAAATATTTTTACAAAAAATTTTTACACACAATTTTCGAAAAATTAAAACAAAAATTTCAATATTTCTTTGAAAATGAAAATCATGACTGTAACATAACATATATTTAATATTAAGAATATACATATGTATGTATGTGTGTATATAGAGTAACATATTTTTATACCCTTCACCACAGGTGGAAAGGGTATATATAAGTTTGTCATTCCGTGTGTAATTTCTACAATATTCATTTCCGACCCCATAAAGTATATATATTCTGGATCCTTATATATAGAGAAGTTGATTGAGCGATGTCCGTCTGTCCGTCTGTCCGTCTGTCCGTCTGTCCGTCTGTCCGTCTGTCCGTCTGTCCGTGTTAGTGTGGTAATGTCATTTGCCAAGGCACCAGAAGAGATACAAAAAATTTAAGCACACCAATCTGTCAGGCATAGTTTCGAAAATTTTGGTATTGCAATTCAGCAACATCGGATCATTCCTTTGGAGGCTACGGGCCAAAAACCACGCCCACCTATATTTTTTTTACGTTTTTTTTACGTTTTTTTTTAATTTTTTTCGGCTTTAATGATTCTGTTTTGCCTTTTTTTGTCAAATAAATATTAGAATGTGACAGGTAGATCGCAAGGAGTGCATACAGATCTCGGGGGATCAATAACCCCCTGCGAGGGGCGATTTTTGTTTGTTTTTAGATTGGTAGGGTTTTTCTGCTTTGATTTGTATTAGAGACCTTAATAGAAAGCAATACGCATAGAGGTAGCCAATGGACCCACAGGGTACCTACTGACAAATAGGAGCAGTTAAAAGGGCCCCCCATGTGTCAATATGATGAAATTTTTTTTTTTTGTAAGATTTCTTTTTGCTTTAGTCTGACCATTCTAACTCAATATATTGGAGAAAGGTCCAAAATTTAACAAAAAAATTTCAATCAAATTTTTTTCAAAAATATTTACAAAAAAATTTACAAAGCATTTTCAAAAAGATATTTTACAGAAAAATATTAGAAAAAAAATTTTTTTAAAAAATTTTCCAAAAAATTTTCGAATAAAATTTTACAAAAAATTTTTAAAAAAATATTTTTACAAAAAATTTTTACACACAATTTTCGAAAAATTAAAACAAAAATTTCAATATTTCTTTGAAAATGAAAATCATGACTGTAACATAACATATATTTAATATTAAGAATATACATATGTATGTATGTGTGTATATAGAGTAACATATTTTTTTAAATGCGTTTGATTTTTTATTTTTTTTAAATGCGATTGATTTAAAATAGATGAGATCTTTGTTTAAAACCTAGGTGCATTAAACACATAGACATCATCAGGATACCGGGTAAAAACTGCCAAAAATAAAATACACACGTTTATAGGTAAACGTTTTTTTTTTTTTGAAGCCAGTATAGCTACATGGCTACACGACCACCGTTGTGGATGTCGTCAACTTAGGCTAATTTCTATTTTATTCAACAAAAGAAAATGTCACAAATTACATTATTATTGTAAATTACAAATTCATATACAAACAAAAAGTTTTGGAGGAGATATTTAAAAGTTTTTGAAAAAGTTATTTAATTTTATAAAAGCAAAATAAGTATTTCTACAACAATGTCAGAGTTTACGATGTAGCGTCGGCTTCAATATCATTAAGTAGCTGACAACACGGCGACAATTGTAGCAAACGGAATTTGTTTTCATTTGTCTTCTATTTCTTTAACTCATGAATAATGATTTTTTCTTATACGACTTTATTTAAATAAAGAGTCAACAATATGGATAATGCTGTACATGTCTGTATAAATAAAATCACCGTGGTGAAGGGTATAGAAGATTCGGCACGGCCGAATATAGCACTTTTACTTGTTTTTTTAATAATTTCAGATGCTTGTGGTTTATCCGATGTTACACATATAGAGTCCCTGCAAGAAAAATCTCAGTGTGCTTTAGAGGAGTATTGTAGGACACAGTATCCAAATCAACCAACACGTTTTGGAAAATTATTGTTAAGGCTGCCATCCTTAAGAACGGTTTCGTCACAGGTAAGTTTATCGTCATAACTTTTGAATGGCTTATTTCGTCTTTAATAAGTAATTTGAACCGATCTATTATTTCATAACAAAATTGTTTATGTTTTAAAGATTACAAGGGCATTGCAAAGCAAACTTGCTTCTTAGTTTAGGCATATAAGTTTTTAGGGTCTTAATAGGTGTAATTACGGGTCATTGTTCGGTTGTTGAAAGATATGGTTTATGGGAATATCGTGTGGCTTAATACCAGAAAATAAAACCTACTCAATGATTAGAAGTTGTGAAAGTTCTTTCGGATCGGAAGGAAATCACAGGGGACCAACTTAACTTAAAAGGGGACTTACCTAACTTAAAAGTTATAATTGGATTATTACTAGCTGTATCTTTACATATACACTAAGTCATTTCGTATCTGTCTGTCTGCGTTCGCATCACGTAAGAACTACTGGATGAATTTTAATAAAATTTTGTGAGAAGGTAGCTTAGTATCTTGATTCAAATAAAGGATACTTTTTCCGCAAAAAATAACTTATTTCCAAGAAAAGATGGAGAAAAAGTAGTGAAAGTACTCAAGTTTACCTATTTAAATGTAGTGTCTACTTTAACGACCCTTTTATTTTTGAAAGCGGGATATTTGAAAAATACGGTTGCGCAAAAGATAGCGCTGTTTTAAAATAATGACAAAATATGAATTACTTACTGTCAGATAGCCAATTGAATAAAATTTGTATTTGTGTTATATTCTCACTTTGTGAAATTATATTGTTATTAAAATATTAGCTGTACCCGCCACGTCGTAGG
This sequence comes from Phasia obesa, assembly GCA_949628195.1. Classification (NCBI taxonomy): domain Eukaryota; kingdom Metazoa; phylum Arthropoda; class Insecta; order Diptera; family Tachinidae; genus Phasia; species Phasia obesa. The sequence goes on along the minus strand of OX451215.1, from coordinate 167,825,817 downwards.
AGTCCTGACAATATTTTGCTCGATTTTGCTTTGAAAATATTCCACACCAATTGTAAGACAACAATGTAACTCCACAAAGTAAAAATACAAATCAAATACAAATTTTATTCAATTGGCACCTAATGTTGCGCAATAGTTTTTAAAATATTCCAGTTTTAAATCAAAAATTTCTGTACCTTTAAATCGGAAATTGTAATTTTAACTGCTTTTTCTGCACTTTCTCTTGGAAGTAAGATATTTTTTGCGAAAAAAAAGTATCTAATAATGGGATCAGGATACTTAGGTACCACCTCACAAAATTTTGTTAAAATCCATCCAGTAGTTTTTACTTGATGCGAACGTATAAGAAAAGCAAACATACAGACAGACGGATGGAAATGAGTTACTATTTTATTATATGTAAGATTTTAAACATCTTTTACAGAGCTTTACAATAATTTTTAGATTTTATATAAATTTTAGAATTTTATCCAGGGATAGGTACATTTATATAAAGTAAATACAGATATATGAAGCACTATAAAGGTGAAAGTCTTAAAGTTTGGTGTGGATTACTTTCAAAGCAAAATCGAACAAAATATTATCAGGACTCACACAAGGTGTGTGGGCACAGCTAGTATATAATAAACTGTTTGCTGGAAAAACTATTTATTAAAGTACAGAAAGCACTTAAAGAATCTATAAAAATTTTATCTTATTTGATTTTTACTTAAGCAGATATAGGATGTGTCTTGGAAAATTTAAAGCATTTTTTTTTTCTCAAAACCAAAATATTGACCTTAATTTTAGATCGATTTAGTAATGGAAAGGTTAGCAAAAAAGAAGCACGACAACAAAAGAAATACGAAAAGTATCATTGAATTCTTCCTACTATATGTCTCCTCAGTTTTTCCTCAAGCATTTTCTTCGAAAACCGAAAAAGAGCCTAGAAAAATATCAAATTTGTTCCGATCGTATCCTTCTTAATGACGATAGATGATTGAAGGCGATTTTTCTCGTATTCCTTTATCTGAGTTTGGTTGGTTAAATAGATAATGATTTCAACTAAACACTACCCTAAGTAGATAGATACGAAGAGTGCTGATGACGGACGTAGCTGTCTAGAAAATGTGCATTCCGCTCTGCTGGTGTCTAAAAGATAAATTTTCCAAATATTTCTTTAATAATATCACCTAATTTGTAATTTAATTTATTCTTTCTTAGACAGAATAAAACGAACTTAAGCTTGACTACAAATTTCATTGTATGTAATATATTTATAAATAGTTCGACTAATAATAATTTCAAAATTTCAAATTTATATAAAATTCTAAAAATATTGTAGTGTTTAATATATCCCGCTGACTAAAATAAAGAGTGTTGTAATTATTAGGCAATAATTGTTTAAAGGTTACTTCTATTAAAAGAAAAATAACCCAAATATTAATAACAACTTTTCATTAAATTAATCTCCATTTGTCATTTTTTTTTTTGATGACTGTGTGTCAAGTGTCACATGATATGGGGTTTGTTCTGAAATTTTCGGCTGTAAAGATCTGTACAGACGGTTGTCAGATATTACAATATTGTCAGACCTAACATTGTGCTGACACACGATAGACACATATCTGGCACTGTTATTGTTAGTTTGAAGTCTGACTATGCTTTTTCCGACAACATTGCCAGATAACAATTGTAAGTTCACATGATTCTTAGACGTGTTCTGTATATTTTTCTGACAATATTTTAAGATCTAACACCGTTTGTACGGAGCTTAGGGCTTTAATATTTTCTAATTTCCCTAAACTTCTTGAACTGAAAATTAACAATATGCAAATTAAATTTTGTGCAACAAGCAAATGCATATTTAACTACATTTATTTAATTTTTCTACTTGATTTTTCTCATTGCAGGTCATTGAACAATTATTTTTTGTCCGTCTAGTCGGTAAAACACCCATTGAAACGCTAATACGTGATATGTTATTGTCCGGTAACAGTTTCTCTTGGCCTTACCTACCATCTATGTGACATACAATGTGGAGACAATTGACAACAACTTGATCATCTGCTGCTGCCGTAGCAGCTGCAGCCGCAGTTGTAACTACAAACCAACACCAACAACAACACCGACAAACACTTAATGCAGCAGCAGTTACAATGCAACATAATGCATACACACATGGTGGTACAATTGGTATTGGCGGTAATGTAAATGCAAATGATTTTCCAAATATTCACAGTAGCAACTACAACAATAGCCATGTTTTAAACGCAACACAAACAAGTTTAACACAAACTAATAACAATAACAATAATAATAATAATAGTAGTAATGATGTTGCAACAACATCAACATCCTCTAGGGGCGTAGAAACAGGTGCGGTTAGTCCAAATGATGTGACGAGTATTGATGACAGTTCTGGTGTAAGTGCTGTTAATTATGGCGCAAGATTTTTTGGTAATGAATATCATCATCAGTTAACGCAATCCGCTTTAATGGCCAATTCATCAACTTATGCTGCATCGTCAGCAGCCAGTACCGCAATGTTGACAAATTATTGTGATGCCGCTATGATGATGGCTGCAGCCGCTGTTAATGCAAATCAGTGTTTGCAACAGCAACAACAACGTATGGCTTTAATGGTTAATTGCCCAAATGCGACCATCGCCCGAAGCAATGGCAATGATGAGCGTGACTCTATTAATTCAAACACCAATAAATCACCAGTAAACAATGATTCTTCTGCTTATCAACCTCAAAGCATGTCCACACCATTGGTATCAACCGCCTTATTATCAGCCTCTTCCACAGCATCGACCACATCATCTTCTTCGTCATTGCTGTCATCGGCCGCATCTTCCTCCATTACATCACCGTCTATAACACTGGTTAATACGGCATCTTTAATATCGACAAATGCCGATCCTACTGCTGGTCATCTTCAGCCACACCATCATAATCATTCACATCACAGCCAGCATCATCTCCAGTTTCACCACCACCTGCATCATGATCAAGATCTTGAGCCAGTAACGTCACCAAATTTAATCGATATCAGTGAAGTTCCTCTTATAGTGGATGTCAAGTAGTATAATTTATAATTGAAGAAAAAAAAAAAAACAAAAAAATAATTTAAAAAAGTAAAAAAAAATAAAAAAAATATTAAATTTGTAATTTTAAATAGTGAAAAATGTATAAAATGAATAGTTAAAATATTTCTAATTATTTTATTTTGTAAATAGATTTTATATTTCTTTAAAGTTTCAGTTGTTTTTTACTTAATTTATTTAAAATTGAAGTCATTTAAAATTTTATTGAATTTTTATTTTCAAAAATATCTTTATCTGCGTCCTTTCTTTCAGCTTAAAATCAATTCCAAAAAACATAACTGAATGTAAGTACAAAATATTTTCTTTTTTTCATTGAATCGAAACTTTGGTACGAATCGTAAACTTTTGGTGTTCGTCTAGTCATATGATTATTTCAAGTTATTCTATAGCAATAGTTTATTAACTAGAAATTTTAATATTTTGCGAAAATTTCACACGCAGTTTTTATTACTGTCTTTGGCTGCTCTTTCATAAAAAAATTATAATGTAAAATCTTTTTAAATTTTCATTAAAAAATTTGTAGTTAAATCCTTTTGTTGAACAAGTGAGAAATGAACGAATTTTAAATATTCGTTTAACCCATAATGCGCTATCGTATAGGAAAAAGTAGAGACTACTTATTTTGCACACATAGCAATCTATGTATTTAGGTACTAACATCTATTCGCAGAAGACTTACATATTTCGTATAATGCTTTATGCGATTCTTTTGAAAAAAAAAATTAAGAAAACAAAAATTAAGTCTCGAAATTTTATATAAAGCATTAAACACATACTCGTAGACGACAGCAGGATACCGACTACAACCTGTCAAAATTAAAATACACACGTTTATTTTTACGATTATTTTGAACACATCATAGCTACATGGCTACACGACCACCGTTGTGGCTGTAGCTAACTTAGGCTAATTTCTATTTTTGTCTTATTCAGCAGAAGAAAATGTCACAAAATTACAAATACAAATTAATTTACAATCAAAAGGTTTTGAGCAAATTTATTTATTGGTTTTGATATGATAAGAGTATTTTTTGAAAAATTATTTTTTAAGTTAAATATGTCTTTCTACAATATTTTCACAGTTTTTAAGTATGTTGCTGTCGTCTTCAATATAATTCAGTAGCTGACTACATGGCGACGATTGAAGCCAACGGCATTTGTTGTCGTGTAGTGGTGTTGCCGTTGTTGTCTATGTGTTTAATGCTTTATACAAAATAGGGACAACTACTAAAACCGATTTTTTTTAAGGTTTTTAACAACTTCTCTCAGGAATTATGTTTCTTGAAACGCCTCTTTATGAAGTAAAATAAATTAATTGGTTCAAATTCGACTGTAAAACCTTTTAAAAAATTGTTGAAAAATTTAAATTGCTGATTTTTATTTCTTATTTTGGTGGTAGGTTTTAAGTAATCGACTACTCGTTAACTTAATATGCTCCATTCGAGAATCTTTAACTAACACGTGACCGCGCACTGAGAAAGGGAACTAAGAGTTTTACCGATGCCACCTCAAGGAAACTCACGGTAACATTTTTGGTCATAAGCGGTAGTTACGGAGTCATAAACGATAAAAATAGAGGGAAAACTTTAAACGGCTCTCCTGTAAACTATAATTTTTAATATTCTATTAAATAGAATATTTTATGAGTACTGAGTAGTATTGATTACCCAGTTAATAAGTATTGACTAGTATCGAGTAGTTAAAAATGGTTAAAATTGCCAGGATGTTCATTCTCAGTTCCTTCCTGGCACAGTCTACAAATTATCTTCCATAATTTCATTTGAGCTCAGTTATTATTATATATAAAGGGTGTTTTTTATAGAGGTATAGAACTTTAAATTGGCATTACTTTTCAAGATGGCGACCGATTTAACAGTTGTTCAATGATTTATTCTCAGTTTGGTTTGGGAATTCATCATTAATAGACTCACGCTTGAACAGTAAGGCGTAGATTCGTCGAATGAGACCAAAACGAGATTACCGTTGTTCCCGATTTTCATAAGCGAATTTTGTTCAGCGATGAAGCGCACTTCTGGTTGAATGGCTACGTCAAAAAACAAAACTGTCACATTTGGAGTGAAGGTAATTCTCAAGTGTATGTCGAAACACCGTTACATCCATCCAAACTAACTGTTTGGTGCGCTTTATGGGCTGGTGGAATCATTGGTCCGTACTTTTTCAAAAACGATGGTGGCCAGAAGGTTACAGTCAATGGTGATCGGTATAGAGGCATGATTACTAACTTTTCATTCCTGAATTGAATAACCATGATGTCCAGGAGATATGGTTTCAACAAGACGGCGCAACATGTCACACAGCTCGTGCCACAATAGATTTATTGAAAGACACGTTTGGTGACAGCCTAATTTCACGTTTTGGACCTGTAAATTGGCATCCAAGATCTTCTGATTTAACACCGCTAGACTACTTTCTGTGGGGCTATGTAAAGTCATTGCTCTATGCGGATAAGCCCCAAACGTTTGACCATTTGGAAGACAACATTCGCCATGTTATTGCCGATATACGGCCGCAAATGTTGGAAAAAGTCATCGAAAATTGGACGTCCAGATTAGACTACATCCGCGCCAGCCGTGGCGGTCATATGCCAGAAATCATATTTAAAATGTAATGCCACAAGATTATCTTTCGGATAAATAAAATTCATGTCAATCGAATAATCCATCGTTGTTTTATTGCAACTTAAAGTTCTATACCTCTATAAAAAACACCCATTACTTGCAGTTTCTGTGTACAGTAAAAATTCGACTACGTTTTACTACTTGGTTTACATAATGGAGACTCACTGTTAATCAGAATTTAATTCAGTCTATAAATTGTCTATTCAGTTTGTTTCTAAAACTATAAAAATTCTTAAGCATTGAATACTGAAGAAAAGTACTCAAGAAAAATACACCAGAAAAATACTACCCAATACTTAATACCTTGCCATCAAAAGTCTTCTCAATACAACAGTTGTTTAACTTAAGGAACTGCTAAAGTGTCTTAAAATTTAGTTCGTTGTGTTGACAACAACAAGCTTCAGGCTTGTCTTCAGCAACAATAGTGCGCTGCCAATTACTCTATGGAGTTATTTAACTCTCATGTTATTAAGGCAACTGCTCATATTGTGATTCCTTATTAAAGATCAATTTAAGGTTTTATTTAGTTACTAGCTGTGCCCACACACGTTGTGTGCGTCCTGACAATATTTGTTTCGATTTTACTTTGGAATTAATCGACACCAAATTTTAAGGCTCTTAGGTATTTACTTTATATAAAAATATCCATTCCTAAATAAAATTCTAAAATTTATGTAAAATTCTAAAAATTATTGTAAAGCTCTGTAAAAGGTGTTTAAAATAATCTAATAACAATGTAGTTCCGCTAACTACAGATACAAATCAAATAAAATTTTTATTTAATTGGCTATTTGGGAGTAAATAATCCATATTTTGTTCATATTTTAAACCAGCGCCATTTATTGCGCAACCGTGTTGAAAATATCCCGCTTACAGTTCATTTTATGATTATTTTAAGACAGCACCATTTGTTGCGCAATCATTTTTAAAATATACCGCTTTCAAAAATAAAAGATGCCTTAAAGTATGCAGTACCTTTAGATCGGTAAAAAACGGCGTAATTCCACTGCTATTTCCCCACTTTCTCTCCACTGCTTTTAGAAATAAGATACTCTATATTGGAATGAGGATAGTAAGGGGCCACCTTACAAAATTTTGTTAAAATCCATCCAGTAGTTTTTAAGTGATGCGAACACAAAAAAAAAGAACGACAGAAAGGAAATGAGTTATCTGTAGAGATTTTAATTTTCTTTTTATTAAATAATTCCAGACACCGTTTTTTTTTTAATTTTTAATTTATTCGATTATACACTTGATTGCGAAAAAGAATAAATAGTTGAGTTAATCAAAGATTCCTATCCTAATTAAACTTTTAATTGGTTTAACATTTATTTTTCTATGCTCTAAAATCTTATTTTCACACTTTTAATTTCGCTAAAATTCATTTTTTTTAACTAAACTTAGTACACATCTTAACCTCTTCACCCCTTGCTAGGTATGATTGCCAATAACTATTGATTTCCTGCAGTTTACGAGTAGGGGATAAGGAATGCTCGAATAAAAGCATTTTAAGTATATTTTCACATATTTTTGGCGGTAGGTACGGTTGTTCCATAAATTTGTACACCAGCTTAAGAGGTTTCAGTAGGTGCTTTTATTTTATGAATATCGCAATATCCCATATTACTTCGAGATACATTTATATAAAAATCAGACGTACTATTAAAAGAAAAAACCCCTATTAAAAGCAGCTCTTTAATACTCGTATTAAATTAGTGTCCGCCACTTTTTCAACTGTAGCATTTAAAAATGGATTATAATTTATAGAATTATACATCAAAGAAAGTGAACAAATTTTTTAAATATCTTTTTTCTTAAGTCTCAAAAATATTTTTTTTTATTAAAAATAAAGCTCAAATTTATAAGCTGATCACAAATTATACTTTTTAACAGGAGAAAAATGACTTCAAAGACACATATCTGCTAAATTTAATTTAAACGTTAAAAACAAACAAACAAGCATTACGTCAAACGTAGTAATTTTCATTTTATTATTGTTGTTGTAGATATCAAATAAAACTGTATAAATAATTGTAAAATAAATAATTAAAGATACAAAGTTTTGTATAGTAATTAAAACAAATATTTATGAAAAAACAAATAAGGAATATTATATATATGTATGTGTGTTAAAGGCACTTAATAATACTTAATAATTGTATATTAAAACAGAAAGAATAAGTAAATTAATAATTAAAACTAATTAAAACAATTTAATTTCTAAGTTCAAATTGTATCTTAAATACTCTACTCTACACTATTTAGAAATTATTATTTTTATTTTAATTAATAAAAAAATTCTTTTGCACAATTTATACCAAAAAAAGAGGAGAAAAAAAAATTATATGTAAAAAATATTTTAGATTTAATTAATAAAAACAACTTTAAAAATATGAAAAGAAATAATAAACCTTGTGGCAATTTAACTATATTTCTTTAGTTTTTAAAGAATTTTATTTAGTTTTTTTTCGACCATCTTAAAGATGGTTTCAAATCATTTATTTTATTTTAAATTCAAAATTTTTCAAAAATTTTATGTTCAAAATTAAAAAGATAATGTTAATTATAAAACATCCCCAGTGCAACTTCTTAGTTTTATAATATTTAAGTTATTTTTTTATAAATAAAAATTTATAAATTTTAAACTAATAAAAATTATTTTTTTGTTTATTATAAAAAAATAAAAATTTGTTAAAAATTTAGTTTGCTTTTCCGATTTCTTTTAAGAGGTTTGTATATCATGATTAAAACAAATTAAATATGTTTTCGAAAGTTGGGTTTTATATAGCCTCTGAATAATGTGATGTATTTGGTGAGAAGAAATGTTCCAGTGTAAAGTTAATAAGTGCTTGTTTTTATATAAATACCATTTAAGGAGGTTACTACAGGTAGACAGGCTCGAATGTGCCACTTGTCAGGAATGCCTATAAGATGCTCAGATATATTAGAAGTATATATTTTACCCCCGTCAAACTTCATATAAAAAAATCAGTATTATATAAAAAAAGAATTGATTTTTATATGAAGTTTGACTTTTGTTAAGACATGTCTAATGGAGGCGGGGGTTAGACATAAAATTATAAACATTAACACTAACATTATGTTAGTGTTAAATGTAGACTGACAATGTTAATGCTGTTTTCCACGTCTTAACATGGTTGTTATACATTTGTTATAAATGCTGTTTTATAACATGACAATGTTGTTGTTATATTCTAGTTCGACAGTTTTATTTTCAAACAGTGCCACCTGTTGCTTAACCGTTCTACTAAAATCTGCTGTGCAATAAGCATTCACTCTACATTGTTGGAAAACAGAAAATTATGTTCAAAGAAAAAATGACATAAATACGTTTGCGTCACCTATAACCAAGAGCCCCCACGCAAACCCCTAAGGGTCTGTGAGTACATACACAATCTCAACTAGAATCTCACAAAGAGAACATAACATGTAAAAATTTTAAATCAGTAGCATACCAGCTTTCAACAATGTTTGTTGTTAAATATTTAGCAAACCACTGCATTTTCATTTTAACCACTTTTTTTGGTTGGGGGCCTTTGCCTATGACAATGCACAAAAAAATTCCGTTGCTCTGCCGGCGTCATGTTTATGTTTTGTTCAAATTGATTGCTAGTGAAGACGGCCTCTTAAGATGGATAACTGCATTAGTGATAGGGCATTGATATTTCAAGTAACATCTAGTTAAGATGAAAATCGAGAAAGATGATTCTTGCAGAAAAGGCTGAGGCGGTAGCGTATATTGTGTGTGATTGTCCAGCAGTATGTAGCATAAGGTTTAGGATAACAGGCAGAAATTTGCTAAATGTGAATAACATGGGGGATCTAAGCCTTAAACTAAAACTATCAAATACTGGATGCTCCTTGATGCCGTGAATTATAAATCGTTTTAAAAGGATATGTCTTACTAAAAACAGAAATTTAATCATCTAAACGAGTGTGTAGATACAGTTTTATGCCTGTTTGTCTAAGTTAATATTGAGGAAGCGTTTTTTTTGCCACTCAGATTTTGTAATGAAAGACCGTACTTTTCCAGACTTAAAATTCAACAAAAATAACTCGCAAAATAAATGAAAAATATTTAAATTAAAGAAAAAAGAGAAACTAAAAGTGACATGCAGGAAAACACGTAAAATTCAAAAATATGCGCTTTCAAAGTAGCTGTACGCAGACTATAAAATTAACCGTTATTTTGATAATCTGAGAAATTATTATCTCTAGAAAGCATTAAAGAAAGAACTTCTCATACTTTTGCTAGTCTCATTTCAAGACGTAATATTTTTCTGTGATCATTATATCATTTTGTAAAGATATAATGAGCACAAAACTTTACTGTGCCAATTTTTCTGCTTTTCCAAAATTTGATACGAAAGCAACTATGTATTTAACCCGAATTATTATTACATTATTATCCACGACAAGAGTAGATTGCCTTGTATCGGATTAAAAAATTTAGAAATAAAATCTAAATTTGAACTGAAATAATTTTGTTTTGGCGCAGATAATTGGAATATTCAAGTTTTTTATGTATACTAGAGGAATAATCATGTTCTGATTTAAATCACTGCACAGCGGGTCAGAATCAAAATGTTACGTAAAGGGCTAGACCGATTGATCCAGAATTTGGCATTCGCATAGCAGAGGAGTGCCAAAGTTAGGTACACCGCCCCTGCGAATTCTTTAAGAGCTTGGCATTCTTCATTTTTTTATATTTTTAAAAATTAAACCTGGTCTTAAGGGTCTACTTAATACCTACATATAACATTATGGTTTATTCTGTAAATTATGTTTTAAAATGAGCGATTGTAAGAAATTTAATATTAAAATTTAGTCTAGTTTTTTTTAAATATTTAGTACAGTTTTCAGCAAATTTTTTGACGTAGGTAGCGAGCAAAATTTTAAAATATTGTGGAGAAATTTAAAGATTCTATCTTTTGTGAATTAAAAACTAGACGAGTTTTATTTTGATTGCTTGTTTGTGTATTTCAGCCTCAAAAAGGCTATGAACCTGACTTTTATAATAGAAAAAAATTCTTAAAAACTATATAAAAACTTAATATTTTTGTTTAAGATATCTATATGTATGGTTTAAAATTGCATACTATGTACGTTTAAACTAAATTTTGTGTTAAATTGATCATTCTTGTAGAAGGTGAAGGGCCTTAAATTTAATATATTTTACATCGAAATTATAAATTTGTCCTATATATTAATTTAACTATTTTCTTTTAAGCTTTAGGTCTTTAAATAATTTTATTTTTATTTTTTCGATATTTCGCTACTCCTTTGTGTAGCATCATCAGGAAAAATTAACAAATTAACGTTATGAAAATTACAATTAAGTATTGAAAAAATTTTCTTCGAAGTAACATATTTCAAAAAAAAAAAAATTTTTGTCATAAAATTATTAAAAAGTTTTTAAACAAGTACAAACAATAATTAAATTATTTCTTATTTACTAAATGTCTGTAAATTTGAGCTACATTATCTGTGTCTGCCTTAAAATTAATTCTCTGTGTGTTTGGTGTATTAATAATTTGTAACATTTCTAATATGTAACGACGTTTATAATTGTTTTCTGAATTTAGTACTGAAACATTATCAAAATTGGGATAGTGATTTAATTCAGCACAATGAGAAGATAATGCTGTTTTTTGCAAATTAATATTCCTATATTTTTGGTCTGATTTATGTCCTGCTATTCTAGTTTTAAGTTTATTTTTCGTTGTGCCTACATATACTTTATTACAATTTTCATTTTCATTTCCGTTACAAGGTATTTTATATACTATATTTGACAATTCTAATTTTTGGATTCTATCTTTAGTTTTACTGAATAATTTGTTTAGAGTATTTTGAGTCTTAAAAGCCATTTTATATTTAGTATTATCAAAGATTTTAGATTTTTCTAAACGTTCAGATATTTCTGGTACATATATTAAAGATTTATAAATTTTTTGTTCTATAATATCTCTTGTATTTTGATTACTTCTTCTCCCATATTGATTTATTAATCTATTTGTTAATTGTTTTGGAAAATTATTATCATTTAAAATATTTCTTATTTTTTCCTTATTATTTTTATGGAATTCTTTATTACTAATTGTGAGAACCCTGTCTATTAAATTTTTAGCTGCGTTAACTATTATTCGTTTACAATGTTTCGAATAATAGTTAATAATTCTTCCGGAAGACGTTGGTTTTTGATACCAATCTATTAATATGTCATTGCCTCTCCTTATGAGTATTGTATCTAAATACGGAAGTCTAAAATCAGACTCTATCTCAACTGTAAATTTAATGTTAGGATTAAATTTATTAAATGTCGTTAGTAAATTGTCAATTGCCCTATCGGATATTATACAAAATAAATCATCTACATATTTAGTCAATATTATTGGTTTAATACTTAACTTTTCAATACTTGTGTCTAGTAATTTCTCCATAACAATATCTGCTACAATTGGGGAAGCAGGAGATCCCATAGGTAGTCCTTTCTCTTGTTTATAAATTTTATTATCGTATTTAAAATATCTGTTATCTTCAATAAAAAATTTTAAGATACGTAAAAACAAACTTTTTTCTATACTTGTGTGTCTTTCTATGATATCCTACTTTTCTTCAATAGTACTAATTCCTAAGTCAACAGGTATACTAGGAAATAATGAAACTACATCTAACGATATCAACCTTTCGTCATCTTTTATTTTTTGATTTACTATTTTATCTTTAAATTCTAGAGAGTTTTTTATGTTATATTTTGAATGTTCCGTTATCTTTTTTAAAATGTTTGTAATATATTTACATAATTCGTAAGAAGGAGTATTGACACATGAGCAAATAGGTCTTAAAGGAAATCCTTCTTTATGAATTTTTGGTAGTCCATACAATCTAGGTGCATTAGATACATTTGTTTTCAATTTATTTTTGTCTAAAGTTGAAATAATTTTTAATTTGAAGAGTTCTTCAACAAAACCGTTATTTATATTTTGTAATTTGTAAGTGGGATCTCTATTTAATATTTGATAATTTGTTCTATCTTCTAAAATATTATTAATACGTATACTATAATCCTGTTTACTTATTGCTACAGAAGCGTTACCTTTATCTGCTTTTAATATAAGTATATCTTTGTTCCTTTTCAAAAATTTTTCAGCTTCTTTGACCTTATCTAACATATATTTATCTCTACTAGTTAGTCTCATTTTTTTTAAATGGTTATCAACTGCTGTGGTTAACTTTGTCCTTGCTATTTCTTGTTCTTCTTTAGTTTGTAAAGTCTGTATAAAATCTTCACCATCTGCTATCATTCTTAATGTGGGAAAACTTTCTTTTTTAACTGGTAGTGCGTGCTTTTGACCTAGTGAAAAAACCCACTGTACATCTGCCGGAATATCTTTGTTAGTCTTGTTAACAAACCATTTTTCGTGTAACTTAAAACCTAGTTCTTTCTTTTGTATATTATTATTGTAAAATGCCAAAGCTGGTGTTTTTTATAGAGGTATAGCACTTTAAGTTGCAATTAAACAACGATGGATTATTCGATTGACATGAATTTTATTTATCCGAAAGATAATCTTGTGGCATTACATTTTAAATATGATTTCTGGCATATGACCGCCACGGCTGGCGCGGATGTAGTGCAATCTGGACGTCCAATTTTCGATAACTTTTTCCAACATTTGTGGCCGTATATTAGCAATAACACGGCGAATGTTGTCTTCCAAATGGTCAAGCGTTTGTGGCTTATCCGCATAGAGCAGTGACTTTACATAGCCCCACAGAAAGTAGTCTAGCGGTGTTAAATCACAAGATCTTGTAGGCCAATTCACAGGTCCAAAACGTGAAATTAGGCGGTACTTCAATAAATCTATTGTGGCACGAGCTGTTTGTCATGTTGCGCCGTCTTGTTGAAACCACATCTCCTGGACATCATGGTTACACAAGTCAGGAATGAAAAAGTTAATAATCATGGCTCTATACCGATCACTATTGACTGTAACGTTCTGGCCACCATCGTTTTTCAAAAAGTATGGACCAATGATTCCACCAGCCCATAAAGCGCACAAAACAGTCAGTTTGGATGGATGTAAAGGTGTTTCGACGGCGGCAGTTTTGTTTGCTGACATAGCCATTCCACCAGAAGTGCGCTTCATCGCTAAACAAAATTCGTTTATGAAAATCGGGAACAACGGTAATCACGTTTTGGGCACTATTTGCAAGCGTTGTTCAGGCGTGAGTCTATTGATGATGAAATGCCAAACCAAACTAAGAATAACTGACTTTACAGCTGTTAAATCGGTCGCCAGTTTGAAAAGTAATGCCAACTTAAAGTTCTATACCTCTATAAAATATTCCAATATTGGAATTTTAGTACTTTATTTTTGGTACTGTGGGATTTCCTTGAGTGTGCGAACCAATTATTACTTCTTACAACTACAACGAGAGTTGGAAAAAAAACCAGCCAGTGTAGAAATAAAGTAAGAAAATATAAATTCACTATCGGTTATTATTGTTTTGTTTGAGTTTTGTTGCTTGTTGTTAAATTGTTTTGACTTAATTCTTATTTAGTCAAATAAATTTCTCAACTTAAGAATAGAGTAACTTTAGCTCATCTAAAATTTGGGTTAAGGTTTCCTGATGATGCTAAATTGAGCACTTAGCGAAATGGTCATCGAAACTATCTTACCCCGTAGTAATCAATTTCAGTGAATTTATAATTTGGGTTAATAGCACGCTATTAATGAAAAATCAAAAAAATAATATTTCATGATATTTCTCACACATGAGCGGTGAAAAAATAAAAGGCAAAACAAATGAGGTAGACTGTGTAGTATGATGGAAAGTTGATATAGGGCAAAAAATAATTTATTGTACCCGTTCTAATAGTGATTAAAATTTGTCTTTTTATTCGAGAAGCCTTGAACATAAGCTATATTTTTTATTTTATTGATTATTTTTTGTGTTTATTACTTTATTGCAGAACACAAACACTTGTTTTCCAGGTATTGAGATTTGCTAAATTTCAATATATTTGGATCTGCGACATTTGGATTTGCGGCAACTCCAATTGTGTTCAAACTTTACAATTGATTTAAAAATAGCAAATGACAACTTTCTAGCGTTATTATATATTGAAATTGAAGAAAATATTTTTTCGTTTTACCCTAATGTGCAGGGAGCATGAGTTAGTAAGGAAATACCTCCTACCCTTTAATAAAGTACGTTTTCGATTATAGGCCGGGGGCGTATACTTTCCAAATAAAATAATTATTAATTATACTGCATCTCGCGAACTTCAATTGACACTTTATTATAATTTATAATTTCACATAGGCTACGTGCGTTTTTTGAGTTAAAATTTCACCATACTTCTTTTACTTACAAAATTGTATTTTTTGCCAATAGGATTAGCGATTAGCGGATTAGCACACCGAAAATGGCTAATAAAGTGTACATATAAAAAAGGAATAGAAGAACATTCGAAGTCTTCTTTAAGCACAATTCGAAATTTAGTAGATAAAATAAAATAAATCTTTAGTTCTAGAGAGGTGAAATTTTATTTTAATATTTTTGATATTAGCCCTGTTCTTGGGCAAAAATAAATTGCTACATATCTGGGTTATCTTTTATATTTTCGGAGATATTCGACTATATAATTAAAAAATGTTTTTTTAACTTCCTCAGTCTTGTTCATATATTTTTATTCAATTTTTTAGATTGACGATAAATTTTAAAGATGGTATTTGAAAAAAAGAATTACTATTTAAGTAACAATGCAAAAGCCTTTGGCTGCTTAACCAAAATTTTATTTTTTTTTTTTTTAATTGAGTTTAAGAAACTGATAATCTTTTTTTATATTCTTTATCGAATCTTCTACTCTGTGACATTAGCAAAATTAATCCAGAATTTATTTGAATGTTATGTTGGTTCGCATTCAAACAATTGCACCAAAGGAGGGGATCAACTAACCTCATAAGCAACCATTCCCAAGCATAGAATTTTAATTCAAATAATACTATAAATGCTATAATAGAAAAAAATAAAATAAAGTTGCCTTTATAAACTTCTTAACTTGCTGATAAATATAAAGTATCATTTTCATAAGACAAAGCAACAGAAACCAACTTGAAATTTGGCATACTTCTTATTGAAATTTTTTCCTGAGAGTATCAATGGGATTGAATGTGTGCACATAGAGCCTAAGGGGTTTAAGTGGGTACGGTGATTATAAGCAGTCCCTACCTAAATTTCTAAAAATAAATCGCGCTACGAAGCCAAAATAAAATAACTAATTTCTGCTTATTAAAAACTCGGATAAACAAAAATGTATTTATTATGCCAATTATATTTTATCATAAAAACGCAAATCAATTGATAGGGATTAACTAGGATCTGTAGGTATTTCAAGTCTAGTTATAAGAAAAATTTTACAGGAATTTTGAAAACCTAGTAAGATTTTTTCTTTAATTAAATATCTTGGATGGGAAGCTCTTATATTTTGTAAAAATGCCCGTTTTCGCCATTTTCTTATTGAACGTTTTAGATAAGAATCTATCTACTTTTAAATGTTATTAAAATTGGAACATAAAAATGTTCCCCCTTTTTATTCTTCTGGTGTCTGTTTAAAAAATGATATTGCCTTAAATATATGTATTTATATCCTTCCTTACATATGTACATCTTCTTGAAAAATATCTACCTATGCATCAAATTTACAATTAAAATCGATTTAGCCGTGTAGGCATATTTTTTTTTCTTGTTAAAATCTTCACCCTTCCTAACAGATATTTTTAATATACGTATGTACTTACATATGTTAGAAATCTAAAAAAAAATTTCAAATACATATTAGGGGTTTTCACGATGGTAGTGCACCTTTATTATCAATACAACAACAAAATATACAAATATACTTGAAACTTGCTTCCGTTTGCTTCGTTTGCACTAAAAAAACCTTGAGCTCAAAAGAAGAAAAAACCTTGTTCAGATGCAAATAAAAATAAACAAAAATTTTTCTAAAAAAAAGGAAAAGTATTAAATAAAACTGTATGTAAAAGTCACAAATAATTTTATTTTTTATTTTTTTTGGAAAATTTTAATTATTATTAGTCGAACTGTTTTATGTATTACATACAATGAAAATTTATAATCAAGCTTAAATTCGTTTTTATTCTCTCTAAGAAAGAATTAATTAAATTACAAATTAGGTGATAATATTAAAGAAAAATTGGGAAAATTTAATTTTTAGACACCAGCATGAGTGGAATGCACATTTTCTAGACAGCCACGTCCGTCATCAGCACTACTTGTATCTAATCTACTTAGGGTAGTGTTTTAGATTAGGGTAGTGTTTGTAAGCATCATCTATTTAACCAACCAAACCCAGATAAAGGAATACGAGAAAACTTGTATTCAATTATCAATCGTCAGTTGGTGGGAACGAAGTCTACCACTACCTTAAGCTTCCCTCTTGTTGAATATTTTTACCATATTTAAAAAAAAAAAAAATACATTCCTTGCACAAAAATGCAATATATTTAAAAAGTACGCTCACGATCTACCTCTATATGCAGTGGAAATTTTCAATATGCAAATTTGCACTATAACCATCGTGAAAACCCCTATTATGTTATTTTATATTTTTGTTAATTAAACATCGTGCTGTAACCGCCAAAATAACGTAAACCGGCAAATTTTACAGGTGAAGGCATTTTTCTGTATTTCTTAATCACTTGGAATTTGTTCTACGAAATTGGTATTTGTAGTCTATTAATAGTCTATAAATGATGTGTTAGTTTTAGATGAGCATTAAGGGTTATTTTCAATGGGTAAACATTTTTTTACACTTGGGTTATTTTTGCCGTCCCTGTTGCTGAAAGGTTAGATAAGCAACACAGGTTACGTTTTATTTTCAACTTTTTTTGAAAATTAAGCCCAAGGTATTCAGTTAGAGGTATATTGTTTTTATCACATATACCTTTTACATCTTCACGTTTAAGTGACGTAATTTTTAATTACCTAGAGTAAGCAAGAAAAAGTCTTTGAATAGTAGCATTCAGCCCGTTAATAATATTTAACTTTCTCTGTTGTCCAAGTGTCCATTGTTAACTAAAGTAACCTGCCGTCTTCCCATTTTCCCCTAATCGAAGTCGATCAGCTGTTCTTTTTTGGTGTGTTCTGATTGGTCAATAAACAAATACGGGAGCAGTAATTATTTTAATATTTTTTCTCGTCATGTCTTCTTCTACCCTCACTTTTTCTATCATTCGGCAATAAATGCACTAAAACTGCAGTGGTTGAGGAGTAAGAATTTCGTATTTGTAGATTTATTAAAACTAATTACACTTTGTTTTAGATATTTAAGCTCTTTAAATAAAACTGAATTTGAATTTGATTTTGGCCTGTTTTATTTACGCTGTTAAATATCTCAACAAATTCTTAAATATTCTACTGCAACTTTGTAATGTCGGAGACCTCTGTAAAAAATATGGTTTTTTGCATTGAATGCGATAAGAAGGATGATGCTCACATGGTGAGTTGTTTGGGGTGTGATGGAAAATATCATTGGGATTGCGCCCAAATCACAACTGATAAAGCACATCAAAAGTGGTGCTGCAAAAGGTGCTCAGCTGTGAATGATATTGCAACACAAAAGAATGTTGGTAGTGAAAATCATTCTGTAAAATCCATATATTCCAAGATATCATCTAAAAAATCTCATCGTGTAGATGTTGAATTGAAACTAGTCAACGAAGAGTTGACATTGATTGATGAAAAAAGTAAGTTGTTACAACAACGAGAGACGCTCATTCAAAGAAAGAAGTCTTTACTACAAGACGATAATGATGGTAGTTCAGGGTCCTCATCAAAATCATATCGTGAAGCAAGGTGCGCGGATTGGGTACAATGTCGAAAAAGAAATATGTCCGCTACAGGAGATGTAAATATGTACTTGGGCCCAACAACACAATCACCGCAAACTCAAGTCAATAATCAGTGCGAACCACCAAGGGTCGGAAATAACTCGCATGAACATTGGGCACCGGGAATGATTCCTATAAGTGGTACTGCGAACGCCATTACGTGCCTCCTAATTTTCATGTTCTTCCCAATACTCCAGTTTTACGTTTAACACGTGAACAAATAGCCGCGCCTAAAAGGTCTTGCAATCGATCTGCCTAAATTCACAGGTAAACCTGAAGAGTGGACCTTATTTATAGCCACATATAAACAAACAACACAATTGTGTGGGTTCTCGCAGGAAGAAAATCTGCTTCGACTTAGTCAAGCTCTAGACGGCGTAGCCCGTAATGCCGTAAAAAGTCTTTTGCTTAATGCATCCTGTGTGCCACAAATTTTGTCAACTTTGCAAATGAAATTCGGCCGTCCAGAGCTTGTTAAATCAAATTAGAGATATGCCACCACCTAAAGAGTCTCGTCTAGAGTCGATAGTTGATTATGCAATAGAAGTAGAAAATGTTTGCGCTACTATGAAAGCTGCTGGGCTGGAAAACTATCTAAATAATCCAGAGTTGCAACAGGAATTAGTTTCAAAACTTCCGGGGCTACTCGGAGCCTTCTGGGGCATGCATAAAATTACCTTGCCAACTTGCACTCTAGAGCATTTTAGTGAATGGCTTTTTCAGCTGGCACAAGACGCAAACAGTGTCATTTTGCCTAATACATCAATCAAAACACACAAGCGCGGAAATATTAATGCGCAGAGTGAGTCGGCCACAGTACGATTATATTCAAAAAGAAAATGTTTAGTTTGCAATGGTGATTGCCCCACAGTAGTTACTTGTGATCAATTTGTTAAAATGAAGAGAACAGATAAATGGAAAACTATAGTAAAAAATAATTTATGCAAAATTTGCTTGCTCCCGCATTTTCCCGAACAATGCACGTCGGCAGTAAGATGTAACATCGACAACTGTAACATGGACCATCATTCGCTGCTTCATAAAAAGGCATCACCTGTAAGACAGGTGGTGCCGTCGGTAAGTGTTAATTGCAATACGCATTACTCTAATGATTTTAACATGTTGCTTTTTCGCATGCTGCCAATCACGTTGTACGGAAATGGTGTACAAATTTCAACCTATGCCTTTTTTGATGATGGATCGTCACTTACGCTTATCGATGAGGATTTATTTAACGTACTTAATATTAGCGGTGAACAGCAGCCGTTATGTCTTCGGTGGACATCGAGCACTCATCGCTACGAGAACGATTCTGTAGTTACAAATATTGAAATTTCGGGTAAAGATTTTAACAAGCGGTACACATTGAAAGATGTGCATACGGTGAAAAAACTAGATTTACCTCATCAAACGGTGGATTCCAACAAATTAAAACAAAAGTACAAACACTTGAGGAATATTCCGTTAGCATCATACTCAAACATGGGACCAAGAATTTTGATTGGCTTGAATAATGGATATCTTGGCCAAAGTCTGAAATCAAAAGAAGGCAGTCCGTATGAACCGACAGCTGAAAAAAAAAAACACGTTTGGGTTGGACAGTAAAAGGTGCTGTGTCAATGGGTGCACAAATAGACAAGATGGTAAATTTTCATTCTTTTTCATCGTGTGAATGTGATTCTAGCACAGAAGAAAAGCTACTCTCTGTGATAAATCAATATGTTTTAAACGATAATAGCATTGACGAAATACGTGATAGAAAAATTACTATGTCATATGAAGATCAGCTAGCCATGGAGCAGCTGCAAAAGTTTACTCGTCGCATAAACAATTATTTTGAAACCAGTCTACTGTGGCGATGTCAAGAAACGCTACCAGAAGGAAGTCTTATAATGGCTAAAAAGAGGGCGCGATGCTTGCAAGATAAGATGGATAAAAACCCAGACCTTTCAACTGCTTTACAATCAAAGATAGAAGACTACTTAACTAAAGGTTATATCAGGAAATTGCACACAGAGGAGCTGAAAACACAACGTTGCTGGTATTTACCAATCTTTCCCGTCATCAATCCAAACAAGCCGGGAAAAATCCGGATAGTTTGGGATGCAGCAGCCAAGGTGCAGGGCAAATCTTTGAACACAATGCTACTTAAAGGTCCCGACCTGCTAACACCTATTGTTTCTGTTATTCGAAGATTTCGCCAAAAACGTATAGCCATTGGAGGGGACATCGCGGAAATGTTCCACCAGGTGAAAATTCGAAAAGAAGATCAACAATTCCAAAGATTCTTGTGGCGACACCCAAATTCCGAAAAGTTTGAAACTTATGTCATGACTGTCATGACATTCGGTGCATCATGTTCTCCATGCTGTGCACAATATGTGAAAAATTTGAATGCCAAGGAATTTGAGAAACAGTATCCCAAAGCTGCAGACTGTATTTTAAATAATCATTACGTTGACGACATGCTGGACAGCGTAGAAACAGAAGAAGAAGCTATAAAATTAGCGCGTGAGGTACACTTCATACACTCTCAGGCTGGATACCATATTCGCAACTGGGTTTCAAATTCTAGCAGAGTCTTGGAAGCACTTGATGCGCCAACTGTTAACCATTTAAGCTTTAACGCGGAAAAGGACTGTGCAGCTGAAAAAGTGTTAGGAATGTGGTGGGATACAGTAAGCGATAATTTTGTCTACAAAATATCTTCACGATACAGGAACAGTGATCTGCTGAACGGCAAGCAGCGGCCTACAAAGAGGCAAGTTTTAAGTCTTATTATGACCATTTTTGATCCGCTTGGCCTGCTAGGATTTTATGTGGTTTTTGCTAAAGTTGTATTTCAAGAAACCTGGCGCACTGGCTGTGCTTGGGATGAACTGATTGGTGATGATCAGTTTGCTAAGTGGCTACGCTGGGTGAGTTTTTTGCCTGAGGTTGAAGCAATGAAAATTCAAAGGTGCTATATTAAAATAAATTTCAAAGATGTAATCGACATACAATTACACACCTTTGTGGATGCCAGTGAAGATGCTTACGCAGCGGTAAGCTATTTAAGATGCACTGATGGTAACTCTGTTGATATAAGTTTACTCGGTTGTAAAACAAAAGTCGCACCTTTAAAGATGCAGTCAATACCACGTCTTGAATTACAAGCCGCTTTAATTGGTGCACGTTTGGCCAACAGCTTGAGTGAGTCACTATCAATAAAAATTGATAAAATCATATTTTGGTGCGACTCCAGTAGTGTATTGTCATGGATACGGTCAGATCATCGTCGGTACAAACAGTTTGTGGCCTTTCGAGTGAGCCAAATCTTAGAACTTTCGGATATGAACAGCTGGCGCTGGGTGCCTACCGATGAAAACGTGGCTGATAAAGCTACCAAATGGCAGAAGGCTCCCGTTTTTTCATCTGATGGTCTATGGTTAAATGGTCCAGAATTTTTAAAATTGGATTCCACAAAATGGCCCACGCAGGCCTCAGCAAAACTCTCACAGAACAATCTAGAGCTTCGCGCTTGCTACGTTTGTCATCATAGTATGCAAATAAGCGAAGAACCCTCATTTTTATTGCTTGAAGCCAATCGAACTTCGTCACTTAAACGTCTTATATATGTTATTGCGAAGGTCATACAGAGCGTTCGAGTATGGAAGAACTTTAAAAATGGAACATCCCCTGAATGCAAATATGTTATACAAAATGATATTCGTACAAGTGAAACATTGTTGTTAAAAGAAGCCCAGAAAGAGTTTCTAGACGAAATTATATCACTTTCGGGACAGCAATCTGTTTCAAAGTCTAGCAAACTTTACAAGTTGTCGCCTTATTTAGATACAAGTGGATTTCTTCGTCTTGGTGGCCGCGTAAAACTTTTACATGGTGACCCAATCATCCTACCACGTAGGCATCGTATCACTTACCTAATTGTACTTGACTTTCATTCCAAATATCACCATGGTAACAGCGAGACCGTAGTAAATGAACTCAGGCAAAAGTTTTGGATACCACGATTGCGTACTGAAGTTAATGTAATAAGGCGTAGATGCCAGTTATGTAGAAATCGGACAGCACAACCGATGCCACCAAAAATGGGTCCGCTTCACCCTACACGAATAAAAGCATTTTGTCGTCCATTTTCATATGTTGGAGTTGATTACTTCGGTCCGTTAATGGTAGCCGTACGTCGCAGCCGCGAAAAACGTTACGGCGTTTTACTTACCTGTTTGACAACATGAGCTATACATTTAGAGATAGCGCATACTTTGTCTACGTATTATGGCAATACGTAATTTCATTGCGAGAAGGGGTGTACCTATAGAAATATGGAGCGATAATGGCACAAACTTTAAAGGAGCCGAACGTGAGCTTCGAGATGCATTTGAAGCAGTCGATAAAATTGATTTAATTAGATCGTTTACAACATCTCACACCAAATGGAATTTCATTCCCCCATCCTCACCACACATGGGAGGTGCATGGGAGCGTCTTGTCCGCTCAGTAAAGAGCGTTCTGATCAACGTGCTTAAATCAAGGACTCCTACTGATGAGCTTCTTCGAGCAGCACTCATGGAGGTAGAAATGACGGTAAATTCGCGTCCATTGACTTACATCCCTCTTAGTTCTGATGTAGAAGAAGCACTAACACCAAACCACTTTATATTGGGTAGCTCAAGTGGTGCAAAGCCGCTAGTTGATGGTGTGACAGAAGGCATACTTTTACGAAGATCTTGGCAAACATCACAGCAATTGGCGAACGCATTCTGGAAAAGATGGACCAAAGAATACTTGCCAATTAGTACTCGACGAAGCAAATGGTTTAATTCAGTAAAACCAATAACAGTGAACGATATAGTATACATAGTGGATCCAGGAAATCCGAGAAACTGCTGGCCGAAAGGTATTGTCATCGCTGTCCGTACTGGAGCGGACGGGCAAGTAGGAGTGCAACAGTTAAGACGGCGACCGGAGTTTATGTAAGACCAGCTACAATGATTGCTGTACTCGAAGTGAGAAACTGCCCTGATGAGGTAGATCCTAGCGAGGATATACCTGGGGGGAGTGTTAACTAAAGTAACCTGCCGTCTTCCCATTTTCCCCTAATCGAAGTCGATCAGCTGTTCTTTTTTGGTGTGTTCTGATTGGTCAATAAACAAATTCGGGAGCAGTAATTATTTTAATATTTTTTCTCGTCATGTCTTCTTCTACCCTCACTTTTTCTATCATTCGGCAATAAATGCACTAAAACTGCAGTGGTTGAGGAGTAAGAATTTCGTATTTGTAGATTTATTAAAACTAATTACACTTTGTTTTAGATATTTAAGCTCTTTAAATAAAACTGAATTTGAATTTGATTTTGGCCTGTTTTATTTACGCTGTTAAATATCTCAACATCCATATTTAATACAAATTTAATTTTTTTTTGATAAAAGCAGAGTCCAGATAAAAAGGAAAACAATATCTTAATCACCTCGTTCAATACTGCGCTTAATTTTAGAAAAACTATTGAAATTTAAAATCGAATTTTTTAATGCCACTTGCTTTAAATCAATTAACAAAACTTACTAACTTTACAAAAAAAGATGAAAAATACATAACAAAAGGTAAAAGTAACTATTGCGTTCTGCATTGTTTTAATATTTAAGCTTCATTTTAACTAATTATTTGGCAGCTCTTGCGTAATTTTTATATAACTTTATCTGTACCACTTTTTTAGGACGACATGTGATTAATTATAATTAGAACAATTTTGCACTAAATAGTCAGTTTTTAAAATCGTGTTGGTTACGTTATTTTACGGGTTAGATCACGATATACAGTAGGTAACAGAAATGAGTACTTGTTTGTACAGGGTGGGCCAAAAGAAACCAAGGGCTCTCCAAAAATTTGTCTTAAAAATGCCATTGTGTCTCGGGCAGTATGGGCAGTGGCTCCGTCCTGCTGAAACCACATACCAGGTCTGTTTTCAAGAGCAGGACGTAAAAAATTTTCTATCATAAACCGATACCGCTCTCCATTTACGGTTACAGCACTTCCATCTTCATTCTCGAAGAAGTAGGGCCCAATGACATTTTCAGATGTGATCCCACACCATACTGTACACCTGATGGGGTGCAATTGGCGTTGATGAATGGCTCTTGGATTTTCAGAACCCCAGAACCTACAGTTCTGCTTATTAACAAAGCCATTCAAATGAAAATGAGCTTCATCACTCATAATCAAATTTTCAATAATGTCGGCGATATGCTCTTTGCGTTAAAATAATTGATCTCTGGTTTAAATAATACAATTCCAAGTGTTGTCTATATAATCTGAAAGAAAAAATAAAAAAAGTTAATAAACAAAAAAGTTATTAAACTTTTACACCCCTTGGTTTCTTTTGGCCCACCCTGTATTTTCTGCATAAAAATGGTAATGGTGATTTAATCTTTTATTTTATTTATTACAATAATATTTTTAAAACAAATCAAAAAACTATATATTCAAAGAAAAATCAAAATAAATTAATAGCTACTCTTATGTACTCAATTTTGCACTTTCTGGTAACATTTAAAATATTTTATATTTTTAGTACTTGGTCCATAGCAATTTATTTTGTTATACACTATTTATGCGTTTGAAATTATTTGTATATAATTTCATCTGGAATTTTTGCCACTTCAGCTGCACGCACAACACGAAGTTAGCTAGATCTCTTCGATATTTTCCCAATCGTCCTTTTACAATTGTCCACAAATTCTCAGCTGGATTGAGGTCGAGTCTTTATTAAGCCACAGCATCAATTGAAAGATTGTTTGAAGTCAGACATTCAATTATTTTTCAGGTGTCTCAAAACAGTTGCAACACAAGTTCTTGCTTAGGATATGCGCTTTTATATAAGAAATCGGGAAGATGAGTAGCCAATTTCTCAAGATGCAATAAATTTTTTGCAATGGCCCAACATTCCATTTTGTAAAACAGCACCACTGTATGATCATTCGTTTAATATGGTGCCGTTGAATTATCACCTGCTGTCGGCGCCAGTAATACATCAGATTCAGTAATACATTGGACTCATCTGATCATATTACGCTGTTCTTTTCATTAACAGCCCAATCTTTCTGATGCATGGCGAATTGTAAACGTGCTAAAACATTTTTATGAATCAATGCAGGTTTAGGTCTCTTCGCAGCTGTGAAGAGATCTATCCTTCGTCTAACATCTCTATTACTTGCTATGACAGCTTTCTTTGGCGTTAAAGAGTTGTCAGATCTCATATTTCTTACCATAAGCCGTGCCGCGCCGAAAACTTGCGGAATTACATTTTGACGTTTCAGCACCCTAACAACCATTGAGTGGCTAAATTTATCAAATGCTAGCTATAAATGCCACTTCGTCACCGTTCTTGCAATATTTGTGCGATTTTGCTTTGAAAGCAATCCACACCCTTACTTTTTTAGTACATCAGTTATGGTTTATGTATTTACATCATCTATGGTTTATGTCCATACTAAAATAACTGCATACTTTCACTGATTTTTCTCAACTTTTTCTAGGAAATAAGATATTATTGCGAAAATAAAGACAGACAGACAGGATATGAGTTACTATTATATTATATGAATTGTTTGTTTAATAATCGCTTCCTTATTACTATTTTTGTGCACGTAGCAATTGTTCTTCTAAGTTCTACAAACATGTACTCACATCTGCTCCCTACTGTATATAGGTTGATAGACTAATTGATCGAAATATTAAATTTTTTATTAACTTTTTGATATAGTTTATTTGACCTTTTTTAATAATTTGTAATTTAATTATTTGTAATTTTCAGCTTTAGGTCATTAATTATTTTTATTTTTATTTACGATATTTCGCTACTCCATCGCATAGCATCATCAGAATTTTTATATTAACCGCAATTAAAGAAGTATGTTAATATTTGTTCGGTATCCAGTTACTAAAGAAAGAAACTCTTCTCTCTATCAATCGAGTAATTACAAGACTGATTTTGCATTAGTTTTACTTTTGTAAAATTTTTCGCTATTTTTACGATTATTTTACCACTAAAGATAACGTAAAATAATTTTATAATGATTTTCCACCCCACACAATTTAGCTATAATTTTCTTACATTTTTTCATTTCATGTCCCATTTTCCTAATATAATAAAAAAATTATTTTACTACTCATACAATGAAATACATAACAGTTAACTCTTTTTTTCTGCAATGCAAAATACAAAGGTTTTAACATAATTTAAATGTAATTTGAGGCATGCCACATAGCATCACATTTCTGTATACTAATGTTTTTGAATACTTAATGTCTAACATGTAAACACAAACATTTACAAAAAATTCTTGACATATTACACGTTTAGCCCCAAAAAAGAATTGCCGTGTAAATTTGATAATTTGAAATAAAGTGGAAAGAAAAGAATACAATAAATATTAACGAAATTCAATAAGTTAGTGCATACATAACACACCTACAACAATTTTGCATACTCGTACCGTACCACATATTCCCACGTCATTTGATAATTTGACTACGAAACAACTGCATACAGACATTAATCGCAATATAACCAAAGGAAAAAAATCAATCATGATAGTGGTTAAGCAAACTTTAACTAGGTGTTGAAATCGTATCTCATCTACAACGAGATAGTAAAATGGATAAAATATCTGCAGATAGTTTAAATGGCGGCAGCAAAAAAAAAAAAAATAACAAAAAAAAATGGCTAAACAATTTTAACACCTTCATGAGGTAGTTAGTTGTAAGATAATGTCATAATGTGGATAAGATTAAATTTTGGATGCATGCATGTTATCACTGCTACGTGCCCTACAGTAAGTTAGGATTTTCAGTAAAAAGTTGGTAAAATATAAAGAAATATGAAGTAGGGATGGGTAAAAAATTTATTGAGAAAATTGCCGATATTTTCAAAAGCGATATTGATTTTTTTTTCAATATCGAATTTCTATATATTTCTTAACTCTGTTTTGCATTTTTTACTAATGGTTTACAAAAATACCTACATAATATTCATGAATAATTGATTTCAGAAGTCAACATAGTACGATCCAACAAACACACAAATTAGTAAATGTAATTAAAATGACCTTTGAAGAAAAAATATACTATTCTGAAATTTTTATCGATGTTTCTCATTCATTCGATAAGGTTTGGCACGAAGGTCTAATATATCTATAAGTTAAAGCTAAACTTGCCCGAAAACTTTTATAAGCTCTTAAAAAATTACGAAAGTATTTACTAAAAGAAGTTGATTTTTTAAGCTCGCCACAGCTCGTTGAAGCCGGAGTTCCCCAAGGTAGTATTTTAGAACCAATTTTATATTTACTGTACACATCAGATATGCCAATTAGCACCCGAGTCCTTACATCAACATTTGCGGATGCCATAGCTTTTTTAAGTATTCATGAAAGCGCCCAAGTAGCATCACAACTTTTACTAGACCACATACTTAATTCGGAAAAGCGATTAGAAAAATGGAGAATAAAAGTGAATGAACAAAAATGTACTCACATAACTTTCACACTGTATAGGGACTCATGCCCTCCTATTCGCATCAATAACCAAATGATACCGCAGCTCTCATACGTTAAATACATGGCTTTACATCTTGATCGACGCTTTACTTGGAAATGCCACATCGAATTCAAGTTAACACAAGTGAAATTAAAAGCAGTACAACTAAATTGGCTAATTCGCAAATATTCCACCCTGAGCATTGATTGTAAACTTCTTCTGTACAAGTCGATCCTCAAACCTATTTGGTGTTATGGCATACAATTATGGGGCACTGCCTCAGCTAGCAATGTAGAAAAAGTTCAAAGGCGCACAAAATAAGATTCTACGTATTATTACAGTATTGGCATATAAAAAACTCGAACATCCACAAAAACCGTGAAAAAAAACATTATTTTTGTTTAGCACTGTCTGGACTTAAAAAGTATATATTTTTTATTTTAGACTTAAGATATGAGTAATTATTGTTAGTTCAAAATATTGAAGATACAAAAAATAATAAATGTACAAAAAAAATAATTGACTCCGTAGACTGATTGGTATTACAATAGTCCATCAGTTCAGCAGGTTCCTTTCCCTCCAAAGCCTCTCAAAGATGTTTTCTGCAGATAAACCAGGAGCTGTGCAGATACAGTTGTCTTTAATTAAAATAAAAAATAAATCAGTCAATTGCGAGTTAGACTCACACATGTAGGGTTCCGTACTATGTTTAGTACAACTTTAAAAATTCAAGATGTTAATTTTTTCATGTCTCATGACACAACCTTTAGTTTCAAAATTTAAGTCACATTCACAAAAATTGCATCACTATTGGAACACCCTTTAAAGTAGTAATTGCTGTCATAGCCATGGTAATACACTTTCTATAAAAATATCAGGCACTGATTATAATTTTGTTATTTTTTATAGCGACCATGTATATCAAGAGTCGTGGAAAAAATGTCACTGTCGGAACACCCTCTAATTTTTAGTAATCGTCATAGCGGCCGTCGCAACACATCGCATCTTCCGTGCAAATTATAAGAGTCTACCTACTACGGTCCAAAAAATAAGGCGTTATACATGCAAATCACGTCACTGTCGAAAAACCCTTTAATTTTTACTGTTTTTATAGGGGCCATAGTAATACACAATTTGTAAAAATTTCAAGAGTCTATCTATTATGGTTAAAAAATGAGGTCTTATACATGCAAATCACTATCTGTACACCCTTTAATTTTTAGGTTTATTTTTTTTAGACTTATTTATAAGGCGAACTAAGTTTTATTTACTGTTTGTAAATATTTAGTGTATACCTCCTACAGTTCAAGAAATAAACACATATTCGTGAATAACACCGCTCTGTCGAAACACCCTATAAGTTTTAATATTTGTTGCTATAGCAGCAACAGCTATACATCATCTGTGAAAATTTCAAGAGTTTACCTCTTACGGTTCCAGAGATAAAAGGCGCTGACAGACGGACAGACATTGTAGCGAAAACAATAGAGTTTCATTTTTACCCTTTGGGTACGGAACCCTAATAACACATTTCCCGTAAATACCTTTGGTTTATTTATTAATGGGGTCTTGTGTTAACCAAAACCTATAAAACTATTGAATAATTACTCTTATTATATTTACACCAAACTAGTAACTACTGTATAGTAACAACATTTTTGAGGAGATTTCAACTGGAAAAACGTATAGTAACAGTTTTAATTTTTTTATAACGTGGGTCTTTTTAGCTGAATGATAACTATCGTTATCGATAACTATGGTTTGACAGCTGAGAATGTCAAAATCTGTCGACATTTCTGTTCAGTAAGGTTTGGCAAGTCATCATGAATCATAACGTCAGAACAACGCTTTCAAATTTTAAAAATTTACTTTGAAATAAAAAATCTGTTCGAAAATTTCATAGAACACTTTCTCCAATTTAAGGTCAACATAATCGGCCTAGCATCAAGCAGTTGTTGTTCGTGTTCGCACTCATTTTACTCTTCTCGATTAAAAACCTTCAACAAGAGAAAAGAAATGTGCGTTACTGAAGAGAATATTGCTGCTGTAGCGCGATTCGTCGTCCTTCACAACTTGTTGACCTTTGTCCTTCGACTACGTAGAAAGTTTTACGGAAGGATCTTGTCATGCTCATTTAAAACTGGCCGATGGTCAGCATTTTGTTTTAAGTGATGAATCTACCCGTATAAGTAAAATTGCAGTGAACCGATGACACTCCTCGGGCTGAATTTTTATTTTCAAAAATTAATTAGCTAAACATTAACAACATTTGGTTCACATGCAGCGCGCTTAACAATCGATTAATTTAAATATCAACTTTGTAGTAACAACTTTGTTTCCAGAAGTGGTCCTGTTCACTGGTGCCCTCTTTCGACCTCTGGATTATAATTTATGAGTCTATGTAAAGTCATTGGTTTTTGCCAACAAACCAGCAAGTCTTGAAGAATTGGAAGTCAAGATTCAAGCAACTATTGACGCCATACGATCATAGCTGCCAGATTTTTTAGAGGTAATATCGTCAAATATTTTGAAAAAAATCGTCATTATCGTCAAAATAGCTTATTGAAACCGTCATAAAAACGTCAAACCATTTTTTACCAATAAAACATTTTTTATTTAAGGGAAAATATATTAAAAAATCTTTGTAATAAAACAGAATTCTGATATTTACCTAAATACTCATTCCACATTTGCTGTACAATGTGGTAGAACAACAATTTTTGCAATAAAATTAGTCAAAATGGGAAACTAAAGACTAGATTCTTTCGTTTGCAACTCTCATATTTTTTCCAATAATGCAATATGTTTATGTTTTTAGCAGGATAAATTTTTTAAGTCCTATAATTTTAATTTGTATTCAGTTTCTAGCTCTTGTCTTTTACTGTCTTCAACAATACAGGAATTGTTTTTTTTTATAATTTTAGAAAACCAACTTTATTTATATATTAATTTGGCCTAGAGCTTTGAGTTTGTTTTCAAAATAAAGTCTTGATAATATCTGATCACATAGCTCTATATACAAATTAACACAATAAACACAGATAGACTAAACTTCTTAAAATTGCTGTTTTGTATTCCATTTCGCTTACCAAGTGCACCAGCAACAAAATTTTTAAAAAATATGTCATATACAGAAATGTACCTGTTACAGTTTTATTATATCATATTTTTCTTTTTCAACTATTTGTGTCATATCTGTCGAAACGTCTCTAGCATAAAAGTATTACTTAATAGAATTTTTAAAAATTTTAGCATTTCATTATATAAATTTTGAATTTCTGTACTCTTGCTTTAAAACATTTTATTTATGTTGTTAATAATTCCTAAATTATATTTTTTAAATATGTATGTATACAACTCAAAATCACCTTAGCGGTGCTGAGTTCAAGGTTGCTTTAACAGTATAAATTTTGCAAATTTTGAATTATTTAAAATCGTTAAAATTAGATTATAAATCGTCCCATCGTCACCATCTAATTTTGAGCACCTAAAATCGTCAAAATGACGATAAATCTTCAAATCTGGCAGCTATGATCTTATCTTAAATGTATATATAAAGGGTAGTTAAATACAAACTGTGTAATTTTTTAAGTCATGGCAAAATAACCTTATACGGACACCACAACATCATAAAAGACCAAAAAAAAGTCCCCTGTCTCCCAGTTTTGCCCAAAGTCCTCGAGGTTTTTTTTATAGGCCCTCAAAGATGTGGGGCCTCGATGTAATTTTTGCAAAAAAATGATCATTTCCTCAAGCTCATATTTTGCAAAGAGTTTGGAATTTTGATATACTCTCTGAGGCAAAGTTGTAGCTCTTGTCATAAAGAACAAAAATTGTGAACATATAACATCAAAAAACTTCATCTTCAAGGTCAAAATCGCAAAAAACTTTAAAAAATTCAATTTTTTTTTACCTTTTTTTCCCCTGTTCAGGTCCATAGGTAGCAAACCGTTCAAAATTCAAGGAAACAATAAACTACAAAAATTAACCTTAGATCTCAATAAACAAGAATCATTCCTAGGAAGTTCATATGTTCTAGAAAGTTGTTTCCGTGTTGCACTGTGATATGTAAGGGCCGATGTTGATTTTGAATAAAACACAAATTATTAAGAATATTATTGTCATTTCTTTTTATTTTGATAATATTAGTATGGTTCAATTATGTATGGAACAAAATATCGGCCAAATGGCACACCTCCATCCGACGCTCCAAATTTTCGATGACGCTGAGTCATAATTGAGATTCTATGCCGTTAATGTGCCGAATTATCTCATCCTTTAGCTCTTGAATTGTTGCTGGCTTATCGACGCACACCTTTTCTTTCAAACAATCCCAAAGAAAGAAGTCCAACGGTGTCATTCCATGGTTCAAATTAAGGTAGTCTGAAATTGAGAAGTGTGAAATTATATGCAGAAAAAAACTTGACGTTTAGGTGTGGTTCACATTTAATATCGGCCTGATATATATCGATACCATTAAAAATATCGATACAATATATCTGTGGCAATTAGGAAAATTTAGATAAGTCGGATTTTTAAGTTTTGTAGGAGATCAGTTTTAAATTTAATTTTTTAATAACTTTATACTTTACATAAGTATACATAAATATGTAGTAATGTAAATACAAAGGTGCCAGTAAATTAAATTTTGGTTAAGTCGACTTTTACCCTTTTCACACTTATCAACATCTAACATCTGCCATCAATTCTCAAAGATGTTAACATTTTCCCATATGAATGGTATAGGGCCTAGGGCTCGAAAATTTTCAACATCTTTACAAAATGTTCCTATATCATTTTGCTCCATCTTACATATTTCGATTATTTTAGTGTCACCACTAACAAAATGGCAGTTATATTTGAAAAAAAATTTACCCAACAAGCCAAATGACGTCAGAAAAACCCTTAAGCTTAAAAAAGACTTTAGAAAAGCCTATTCGTCTTAATATTTTTAAAAGCGTTTTTACATAATTGTGGCTAATTTCCACAACTAAATCAACATGAAGAGCAATGGAGCACATCAACCGGTTTTTAAGATTTCATAATCCCAGTACATTGCCACCTCCTTATTATAAACATCTTTTCAGAGTAGACAGTATCATATTAGCCAGGACAAGAGTTGGTACAACAAAATTTAGCAAACAACACTACAATGAATAATTCTGCCAACAGAATTTGTCAAGAAACACAGCGAATTGTGTATAATAATAGTTTATTAAGCATTGTTAAAAAATGCTTGTGAATTTCCAAATTATAAATATTATCATAAGCGGAATTTAGAAAAGCTTAAAATACATTGTTTTATATAAGCTGTATTATAGTTTGATTGCATTGGTTTGTAGGGTAATCCTTTGTTTACATGTATGTATGTATTTGTTAAAAATACATAATTTGATTAAAATATATTTTGAATTTGTTTTTTGTTTAATAATTTATTGTAAAAAGAAAACGATATGCAATCATAATCAACATTTAATTAAATTATCAATTTTTTGTGATTATTCTAGATCTACTTGTTTAATAAATTATTGACAACAATGTGAGTTTTTAACATTTTGATGCAATAATGATGGTAGATGTTGCAAGTGTGGATAAGTGTTTCAGTTTTTCAACATCTTCCATGTGTTTCCACAAAATGTACTCAAGTGTAAAAAGCTTATTAAGCACTTACTACTTATTGCCACATATATATCGATATATTTTTTTCATTGGCTCCCAAGGCATATTTAACCAGGGTGCAAGGCTAATATTAAAGAGAATTTTTTTCAATTTTTTTCTATATGGAGTTTGACATTAATCATGTAATTTAAGACAGAATAAAATAGATATTACTGTCAAAATCCATATAAAAAAATTCAAAAAAATTTTTTTCCTCTCCCTTACGCTATCACCTTGTTAAATATGCCTTGTTGGCTCCTATTCCTATTTGAATGTTTAAGAATTTTATTTTTGACAATAAGCAAATACATAATATCGATTTTATTAGATAATAATAAGAAGACTAATGTGACAGTTTAAGCAAAAAAAAAAAAATAAAAAATATATATATCAAAGTTCTTTTTAAGAAAATATCACTCCATTTATAATTAATTAATGAAAATGTCCTCATGTTTTATTTGAACTATCGTTAGCGAATTGTAGCGTACTTAAAAATATTCTCAAACTCTTTAACTGTCAAACCACAAGATTTTTAGGCAATATTGTACAATAACTTCGTAGCTTATACTACATCTAGCAAAACATAACTTCCACTGCAATCACTCAGTGGCCATCATTAAAGTCAAATCATTTTTCACATGTTATACTAGGATTGATGGCGGTTGAGTGATGGTGTACACGTAGGTTGGCAAACTCTTCAAGATGAAAACAAAAAAAAAAAATGACTAGGTGAAATCTACATTAAAGTGGAAAATAACAAACGAAATGCATACATATTTCAAATTAACACTCGAAATTTTACTGAAAAGACAACAAAACAAAAATAATACAATTTTTGCGCATTTAAAGCATTATCACGATTTCTCTTAAGCCAAATAACTACAACTTTAATAAAGGACAACAACAATAAAACATTTTTTTTAATCAAATCAACACCTTCAACAACAATACCAAAAAGTTAAATGTACAAAACCACAGAAATGTTTTGTGGTACTTTTGTACGGTAATTTTTTTCTTTTTTCTTTATAATATTTTTATTATACTCCTCATTTTCAGACACATCTTCTTTAGTGTTTTTATAAAAAAAAATTCAAAAAAATTATTAACCAAAAATAAAAAAATTTCATTTTATTGAGGTAAACGAATGAACATCATTCTCCTCATCACCAAAGTTCTTCTTGTCTGCAGTATGCAGTTGCCGTTAAATAAAATATTTATTCATTCGTCTAAATGCAACATAAAAAGTGGCAACAGGCAAATTGTGTTTCAGCGTGATCGATCAATAAACACTTGCTGCATGCAATAATAATGTTGCCAAAACGTTTCATATACAAACACATACAGCTGTGGAACAACTACTGCCAACTTAACCACTGCTATCGCCAACACCACCCTAAAGCTAAACAAAGAGATCATTCTGCTTTGGCAGACTAATTTGTCATTTTAAAACAGTGATTTATTCTGTAGTTGTGTTTTTTGCATTTTTATTTACAGGTAAACACAATGGGTCATTTAACTTATTTTATGGTAATTAGAAAAGTGAAAAAACAAGTTAACGGAGCATTTAACATTATTGTTAGATTCTTAGGACAGTTAATTATTCTTCCTTTTGTGAAAATAAATGCAAATACAATGAATGTTGTAAAGGTTTTTCATTTAATATTACGATGTCCAGATAATTCAGATATGAATTGCATAAAATGAAGTAAAGTAAGAACTGCAGGGCACTCATTACGGTAGGCGTTGTTCTCAATGAATATTTGGAGAAGGGTGTCATCATTTTTAATTGTGGTTTTTTTAAGGATGGCAGAGACACGGGCAGGTAGAAGTATCATGTGGCCAACATGAAAATCGAAGATTCTTCTTGTAAGCTATGCCTGGAAAATACTGAGACGGAAGCACAGACGGCAGTTATATTTTTAGTAATTACAAGAGGCTTCGTAATGAGGAAGAAGGCTGAGAGTTACCAGTCGACAGTCTAAAATCAGCATTTTTACTAATAGTTCTTTTATGGACGGTAGAGACACGGGCAGGTGTATACTCACCTGAACTGAACTGTTCCTGTATGAGTCTGGGGAAGTACATATCCTTTTTTCATCGTGTACAGCAACCTAGTGCTAGAATGTATTCTACAACTAAACAGAAGTGCCTCGTTAAATGAAGCAGCAAAACTAGCCAAATAGGGTGGGTTATGCTATGAATTTCTGCTTACCATAACCCATAGTTACACTTGAGAATGTCCTAGTGCGAACAAAAGTCATTAAACCTGAAAGGCTACCACCACATGTAGACACGATGTAAGTATAGGGGCTGAAAGAGCCACTCGACAGGAAGGCAAATGTAATAGGGGTGTCTTAAGCTAAATGACAGATCATGAAAGATTTAAGTATCATGTGGCCAACATGAAAATCGAAGATTATTTTTGACAGCTGTGCCTGGAAGATACTGAGACGGTACCACAAACAGCATACAGATTGTTAGTAATTGCAAGAAGCTTTGTAATGAGGAAGAAGGAGGAGAGTTACCAGTCGACTGTCTAAAATCACTATAGTCAAGAGTACGGGCTAGTGTTAGTACAAAACTCAATGAAAATAAGGTAGTCGTAAATTAACAATAGGGTACCAGAAATCATTAATCGAAAGGGATCGAAACTGTTAATAAATAATAATAAATAATAAACAAATCGATGTTTAAAAGCCAGTGTCATTAAGGGTTTCTTAATCAGTATGGAGAGGAATGGATATGCGCACACTACAGCGATTCAATATCGTTCAATAAAGAAGTTTGATGGACTTCCTGATTCCATTCAAACTAATCTCTCGACGAACTCGACTTTAAGTATTGGCCGAAAAAAAGACTGCAGTCTGCGGGGGCCCTAAGGAGAAATTTCAAAATATTGTTAAGTACCACCGAGAATGCTGAAGAAGAATGTAGCGATGCAGAAAATGCTTTATATTTTTCTAGAATCTAAATAAAACATTTTTCACAATTTCTTTAAAAGTTAATCACATAACTTGTACAAAATCTTTTTTCAGTCCCTTTGTGTATTTTGAGAGGACATACGAACTTCAGCCTACTTAAGAATAACTCATTTGTTACTATGTTAAAAAATAGTTTGACTAATAAAATGTAAACTTAAAAATCTTTATTATTGCACCAAGGAGAGGTGTGGTCACATTCCTGTTGACATTAGTAAGTGACCGAATAACTGCACTTAAATACACTAAAATGGTTTTAGGATCACTTTATAGATCAAAAAGCTGATAAACTTCTTGCCACCCCCACAGAATTTTCGCATCAACCATGAGAACGAATATGCGCCATCAGGACTTGCTTGATTTTTATACAGAGGGTTTAAAATTAGAAACTGGATATCCAAGTGTGGCGTCTTTATGTCCAGATTCTAAAATATAATGAAGGCCTTGGCATCAACGTGGTATTATTTATGTCGTAACTTGAGCTGTAAAGAGAGCGAGAAGCTACCTGAAGAAGCATATCAAGTAAAGATATCAGGCTAATCCTGAGTCTACACATCAAGATTGATTCTTGAACTAGCCGGCATACTCTAAGTTGCTATAATTTTAAGGCTTCTAGTAGCTTGATTTCGAGGCTTTTATGATCTCAAAATAATTGCAAAAAGGTATGCGTTTAGTCTATAGAGTCTCTGCTAGGAGATTAAATCTTTTTTATACTGATTTCTGCAGAAGTTGAAGTATGGGCAGAAGGAAGAAACTGTGCTGAAACTGAGGATCTATCACTTTCTATCCCTCTCTACCGGCATTCCAACCTTTTTTGTTAGCTCGACGCTGCAACCCCTTGCTGTGAGATTACTACAATAGAATAATTTCATGTATCCAGCTTTCAAGATTGTTCAGTACTATATCTTTCAGGAATCACAAAGAGACTATTAGAACGCAATTAGTTTAGATAGGGAAGTCGTTAAGAAATATTACATATAAAACCAACAGCAGGTAAATTTATTATTTGTAGTGATTCCTTGTCGTCAATAAAATCCATTATTTCCAAATATTTCCAGCAGCAACATACATATATGTCACTCGTATTGGAAACATATTAATCGAAAAATACTCAAGCATATTACTTCTTTGGATTATTTACATACGCATTTTTTACACTTATTCGCCATTGTGCATTTAAAGCAAGTACTTTTTGTATTGGGTAACATTCCTAGTGAAATATGGCAACACTCTTGCTATGCATACATCTAAGTTTTCAAAGTTTGTAGTATTTTTTCTCAGCTGCTTCCTCAACTCAAGACTTGTCTTCATAATGTCTGTCTGTTTGCAATTAAGGACCCCATAAGCAAACTAGGGAATCCCTCGTACAGTTTTTATCCATCATGCCACAACTAAATTATACCTTATTCATATTATACTTATTGTAGTCGTTTTTGTTGCAGTTGTGTGGCAGGCAGCGAATTTAGTGTTGTTATTTTTTTTTATTGTATTGCGAATATTTCTGTCGGTTTCTTCGATGTACGTTGAAAGGCGTTTTTGCTTCTTACTTACATTTGTCTACAGAGGTATTGACCTGCAATTGATACCAATCTTCTACAATCCATTATGGTTGCTCTAAAGCTTTAGTTTTTCATGTCTCATTATTGGCAATTTTGCAGTAAGAGTCAAAAAAATAAAACAAGAGCCAGAATACAGTTCATATAATTGCTTCATGGTGTCGGTTTGCTCTTATAAATAAAATGCATCTACTCGTATAATCTTTTTTATATTTTTGTGGTTTTCTTCCTTGTAAACTTTGTATGTTGGTTATTTGTATGGATCTTTTTGTTGTTTTTTTTTTGGTTTACTTTAATGTGATCGATTTATTCTTTGGATGTTTAAACATATTTCGGCATTAATAATAGTTAAGTCAAATCATAGTTACATATGTGAAGAAAAAAATATCGTGAGAGAATTTTATGAAATTGTTGAATGTTAATGCCGATCTATTTTACTATTGAAAGTAAGTATGTAAATGTTATAAACTTTTTCAAGTAACGTTGAAAGTTTTGGAAGGTTTTCTTTCCACTTAACCGTTACGATAAATACTTTTCATATATTTTGCGAGCATTAATTATATGGAACAAATAGTTAAAAAGTCTACCATTTGAGAATAGTTTGTAACTCTCATATAGTTTTTTTTTATTTTTAGAGATGTATCAGGTGTTAGGAATTAAAGTTGGTATTGATTCAAGAACAGACGAGAAACACTTAATTTTTATTTAAATCGGTAGTGTGTTTTTCTGTTTTCCTATACTCGCGAGTATAGAATAAAATATGTATTTCTGCCAGCGATACACATACACTATACGTGTTGTTTTGTTTACATTTCAACATTGCCATTGCGGAGCAGGACTTTCACTCCCGCTTCTACTGGCAAGCGGTCCGGAAGGTCCTTCGAAAATGTCTGCTAGAGAACCTTAAATTTAATGTATCTGCGAAGGATTTTCATATCATATAAATTTGCAGCGTGACCTCAACAATCTTGTTTTATGGTGTAGACACAACATGATGGTTTTAAATATTAAAAAATGTAAATGCATGAGATTTTCAAATAGTGATTTTATCACTGTTAACTACTTCTTAGGAGAACATGAGTTGGAGGTAGTTTATTCATTTTTGGACCTTGGAATTTTGCTGGATCCTAAACTTAATTTTATATCTCATATTACAATGACTGTCAACAAGGCTCGAGGTGTTCTTGCATTTATTAAGCGCTGGTCAAAAGAATTTTCCGACCCTTACATCACAATACAGTTATTTGCGGCTCTGGTTAGACCTATTCTGGAATATGGGTCAGTAATATGGGATCCTTATTATAACTTCTTGAACCTGTTCAAAAACAATTTTTGCTGTTCTGCTTACGTGGTTTAAATTGGCGTGACGATGTGAGGTTTCCTTCATATACTAGTAGCCTTGCTTTAATTAAACTTCCTACTCTAAAAAGTCGTCGTATTATGTTAAATGTTTCTTTTATGTTAAGTACTATCAATGGTAATACTTGTTGTGAATTTCTGTTGGCCAATATTAAATTTAATGTTCCATGTCGTAATATGCGTAACTTTATGCCTCTTTTTGTCCAAAATTGTAGTACGAATTACGCTATGGCTGATCCTCTTGTGCGATTATGCAGTCAATTCAATAATTATTATAAAAATATTGATTTCTCTTTAAATTTAAATATAATTAAAAGAAATTTAATTGTAATTTTAAATACTGTCTAATATAATAAAATCTCTACTAATTTAAGTTTTTATGTAATAGTCT
Source organism: Phasia obesa (assembly GCA_949628195.1). Lineage (NCBI taxonomy): Eukaryota > Metazoa > Arthropoda > Insecta > Diptera > Tachinidae > Phasia > Phasia obesa. Next base: position 167,785,666 of record OX451215.1, on the reverse strand, counting down.
GTAAGGATAACATCCATTGACTACAATAAATAAATAAATAAAATAAACAAAAATATTAAAAATGAAAAAAATATTTTGACATAAATATTTATTGAAATTTTTATTAGTCGAACTATTTATTTTACATACATATGAAATTTTAAATCAAGCTTAAGTTCGTTTTTATTTTCTCTAAGAAAGAATAAATTAAATTACAAATTAGGTGATATCATTAAAGAAATATTGGCAAAATTTAATTTTCAGACACCCGCAGAGCGGAATATACATTTTCTAGACAGCTATCAGCTATCATCAGCACTCTTTGTATCTATCTACTTTGGGTAGTGTTTAGTTGCAAGCATCATGTATTTAACCAACCAAACTCAGATAAAGGAATACGAGAAAACTGTATTCAATCATCAATCGTTAGTTGGTGAGAACGAAGTCTACCACTACCTAAAGCTTCCCTTTGGTTTATTATTTTTACTTTAATATTTACCACCTTATATTTGTTGTTGCTTCTCACCAATGTTGTTAATTGTTTTTCATTTTTAACATTTTGTAAAAGACCTTAAGCTGAACAAAATCTTCTCACCTAGAAAGCTTTAACTTCAAGAGTCTGCTTCATTCGGTTCAGAAAAACCCACCCACCCCAAAAACTCGTAAAACCCACTTTACTAGCGAAACGCCCTATAAATTTTAGTAATATTGACCATAGTAATACGGAACCTTAAAATGGCCTTGCACCATTCCAGAGATAGAAGGTGCTGACAGACGGTCAGACATTGTAGCGAAAAGAATAGGGTTAGGTTTTACTCTGCGGGAATGTAACCCTAAAATGTCCATAATTTATATTTATATGATACATTTATATTTATCTGATACATATCATGTTAACTGTTTTAAGTAAAAGGATTTAAGTTCGAAATTTATAAGACAAAAGTTTTTTATGATTCCAATCATTAAAAACTTTTGCTCTGCAAAATTTTATATTTTATTCTCAAAGAGTATAATCTATAAGTACTCATATGATACATATGGGTAAACTCATATTCAAGAACACATAGTTATAAACGTAAAAAATATATTCTTTTTTTTTTGTTTTATTTAAATTTATATACATTAACAAAAATAAAATATTAGAACAAAATTTGTAAATTTCGAAAAATAATGGTAAAAATGGTCCATCTGAAAAAAGTAAAAATAGGAAATATGCAACAAAACTTTTGCAAGTTTAACGATTCCAATAAAGTTTTTGGTGAATATGTAATTATGCCCTTATCAAAAAAAAAAGGTCAACTTCAAGTCTAAGTTATTTTAAATTATATAAGAAATTTTTGTCTTAAAATACATCTCAAGTAAATTTTATTTCTTTTTCCTAAGGACAACATTAAAATACATAAAATCCCAAAATTCCCAAAATAAAGATCAATAATCCCATTTTCGGAAATGTTAGTCATTTGCCCTGAAAGAAGTTAATGTGATTAATATATTCGTTGATTTGACAAAATTTTTGATTATTTTACCTTCACTACAGCTGTGCACAGGTGAAAAAGGGCATATATGTTTATCGTACCGTGTGTAATTTCTACTATATTCATTTTCTAATACATAGAGAAGTTGATTAGGCGAGGCGCAGAGGGGTTTTTAGGCGATCTGTATTAAAGGCCCTTATAGAAAGTAATACACATAGACATATTATGAAGGTCAATAAGTCCGTTAAATGTGCTTTAGTCTGAACATTCTAATGCAATATAGATTGCAGGAAGGTCCTAACTTCTACAAACAATTTTCTGCAAAATTAAAAAAAAAACTTTGGAAAAAATTTTTACAAAACAAATTTTTCGATTAAACTTTACAAAAAAGTTTCGATAATATTTGCACAAAAAAAATTTTTAATAAAATTTTAAAAAAAAATTTTTATTCTCTTTATATATATTTTTTTACTTAAAATAATAAAAATTAAAAAAAAAGTTCAAATAAAATTAAATTTTTGTATTATATTTGTAATATTATTGTGTAATTGGGAAACAAAACAGAGCAAGAGAATGTTTAACATGACTATTATGAAGGGTATATAAGATTCGGCATAGCCGAATATAGCAATCTTACTTGTTTATTTTATTTTTGAAAAATAGCCAAATTCACAATCTTGTGCATTTGAGATGGCAAACTTATGCATTTGTAAAAATTTCCCATGAATTATGAAGCGTTTTTTATTTCAGTTTGCAACACTTCATTCAAAGCAAAAAATTTCCTATTGGAATTTTTTCTAGAATAATAATTTCGTTGAATGAAAGTAAAAATAGTAAATTTTTAATAGAAAAAACTGCTAAAGAAGTTGTTTTCAACAAAGGTATTTCACACACTCTAATTGTCCAAAATTCTTTAGTAGTCCAGTATAAGGAGATTGAACAGTGTTCCATCGGGAGTTGCAAACACAAAAAGACACGGAATTATAAAACTATAAAAGATGCATTATACCCATTTTTAAATTCTTATCTTCTTTTTACGTTTTTTGATTTTTCATGTTTTTTGTTGATTTTAATTTTTATATATTTAATTTAATTTAATTTAATTTAATTTTTATGGTCAGCTGTCAGTTTGCAAATGCTTAGCAAATAAAAACTTCAGTGGTCGTCATATTTATTTTGACAGAGTATAGTGAAGAATGGTTTTATTGTTTTTTATTGTTGAAATTCCTATAACGGCAAAATATTATGTTAAAATCTTTACTCATTCTCATTCTGAAGGGAGAAATGCAATTTGGTACAAGAATTTGTAACGGCATAATTATATTGACATTCTATAATTTCATCTCATTTTGTTTTTTGTTATACTAGACAAAAAAACTCGAAAAAAATCGCACTTGTTTCGAAAAAGTTAGTAATGGAGGTGGCACAGTCATGTTCTGGGGTTGTAGAGCATATAAAGGCTTAGGAGACTTGGTTC
>OX451215.1:167602426-167782535 GCA_949628195.1 Phasia obesa | reverse complement strand
TTTTTAAGTTATTAAGTAAATGCTAATTTCATTTAAAAAAAAAATTTGGAATTTTTAATTTTTTGGAAATCTGAAAAAATTCAAAATGGTAAAATTTCTCAGTTGTCAAAATAAAGATGCCGACCACTATATGGTTTTGCAAATGCTACGATGCAAGACCATCGCAAAAGATTGTGAATTGGGCTAATACAATAATTTCGTTAAATTTAAATTCACAAAAATATTTTGAGTTAACATATAATATAGAAAATTTTTCAAATTATATTTTTTTTTATTTTAAACATTTCAAATCAAATGTCCGCAACAGGAACTGAAAGATTTATTCGTTTGTTCTTCTAAAATACGAAACAAAGCTACAAAGACATTAATGTTATGCAATTTTGTTTTCAGATTATGTTGCAGACTTTTATATAATGATAATAAAGATCTTATAAAACTGAAAATTTAAATTTTAAATTTAATAATTTTTTTTTATACAAAAATCGTCTGTAATTTCACTAAAAAGTTTATTAGTTGTATAACAACCTACCTTTCTTCAATTCTACACCTCATTTACAATATTTAGTTAAATTTTTGGTTCAGTGTACCACGAATGATACTGCCTGCCCACGAAAGCAATGTTTTTCACAGATCAATAGCTTTCACTAGCAAAAGTAAATTTGTAAAATTTTTTGGTTTTTTTTAATTCAAGAGCTCCATTAAAAATGTTCGATTTAAATAGCTTTAGTTATTAATTACCTTCACATATCTAAAGATAAAATTATAAAAACGTGCATTTATGCATAGTTTTCAGTATTTAAATAACAAGCTGTTTATTTAAATAATAAATAATTTTAGAATGCAATAACGTTTCCGAAGATGAACTGACAGACATAAGCTCAGACAGACAGGATCAAGATTCTATTTACTTTATAGAATATTCGATATTAATTTCTTTATGTTACTCATAAAATGACAAACTTTTTTCTGTAATATCTTTGGCCACTAATTGTAGTAAAGTTTACGAAAAAAAAAGGAATCGCTTTAAATCAGTCTCTTTGTGAAAGGTCTGCAAAGAGCTTAAAGCGTTAATACGTAATTTATGTGTCACACAAAATGAAATTGAATGCCAAACGAAATTATGTATTATTTATCATTTCACACGAACTGTGCCAAATAAAAAGCCAAAACAAAAAAAAAAGTTAATACAAAAACCCATTGCAATCGGAATAAATAAAATGACAAAATGTTTATGCTAAAGTAGTTTTAACACCCTGGAGCATATCACAGCGCAAGCGTACAAATATATACACATACGTACATACATACTCGTATATAAAATCTGTCCAACCAACATTCAACGCATTATGCCGCATGGTTTCAGTTGCATCCAGAAAAGGTTTATGATTAAGAAAAAATACAAAACAGTGCTCTCATACAATATTGAAAATGTTACAAATCACAAGGTAATGAAATTTATGACAAAACAAATCGTACGATACACAGATTTATTTTTAAACCAAAGTTAAGACTTAAAATGTCGGTTATCCTGAGCTTTGATATATTTTATGCAAAGGTTTTTCTTAAACAATCTGTCGCTAACAATTAACCCTTTTTAACTTAGAGATTTTGGCCATCACTTCAACTTGTTAGTTCTCAAGGGGTTAAAATGTCACCTTTGTTGTGTGTTGTTTGTTTGAATATTCGTCCAATAAATAAATTTAACATTTATTTAGCACTCACTGTATTATTATTGTAACACTGACAACATTTCGTTTGCCCACACAGCATAATAAAAATAAAATTATTTGCAAATTTTTGTTGATTTCGTTTTTGTTTCCTGCGGTGGCAAGTGTTAATTGGAATCAATTTGATAATCTATATACACAGTGTGGCATTTTAATGTTGTTGTTTTTTCCCTGGTTTGCTTTTATAAGAAAGTGATATTTATTTTTTCCCCCATTTTTCTCTTACCTTTATAGCTTACAGATACAAAAAATTCCAAAAAACAAATTTCTTTTACTCATCACCATAAGGAATCAGAAGAAAAAAAGACGTTTTTTGTATGCATTTGGCCAACAATTCATAACAATTTTGCGGATTGCGATTTTGATTGAAAATTAACGCTGTGGGGGTTCCGCATAAATTCGTAAATCGTAATTCAATTTGTATTAAATTAAATGCCAATTTATTGCCTGATTGGTCATAAACTATGTCTGAAATACAAAAACTAAGAAAAGATACAAAATGAATAACTAAGATCCACTACAAGCATAACTTCAGGCAAAGGAAAGTTGGACGCACAAAGAATGTTAAAATGGCGTAAAGAAATATAAATAATTACTGTTAATAAACTGGACTTTTAAGAAGTTCAAAACATGTTAAATGAATTATGACTTCATTATCAATCATACTTTTCGTTGGATACACGAAGTATGCAAACGTAATCGAAAAAATTTAAACTCCTATTAGTTAAATGTTTAAAAATAGGGTGATTGTTTTGTTGGTTGGTGTTTCAGTGTAGAAAACTTTCATTTAATCATGTAAATATCCGCACACAATCCGCTGCCTTTCTTTATTGCGTTGTGGTGGTTTTAAAAGATTTACGCAAAAACAATATTTTGAATAATACAGTAAACTCCGATTATCCGTGAATGTGACTGGCGCAGACACCGTGGTTACTCAGGAACACACAATTCCCAAAATAAATGCCAAAAATCCCAAAATTGGAATATTTTAGTCGTGTGCCCATTATGTCCACATATGGATTAGGGTTCATAAGATACTTTCAGCAATAGTTGGGAGCTTTGGGATTTTAGAACATAGGCTAAAGTCAAAATTTCGATGTAAAATAGGTCAAATTGAAAGACCTTCATCTTCTGCAAGGTTGATAAATTTTATACGAAATTTTGTTTAAACGTACGTACATATTGTTAGATTACGCAAATATATAACATTTATATATATTTCTTAAGAAAATTATTTTCTAGTATAAAATATTGACGGCCATTTTTAGACTAAAATACACAAGATACCAATAATTTTGGAATTTTTAAATTGAAAATCGTGTAGTTTTTAAAAATATAATTTTAAAAGATATAAAGATATAATCTTGAAATTTTTCCACAATATTTTAAATCACACTCACTAACTATGTGAGAAAATTTCAAAAATTTGCTGGAAATTGTTTAAATATTTTGAAAAAAATGTCTAGAACTGGCGCATTTTAAAAAATAATTTACATATTAAATCACCACCTTGCACGCATTAACTAGACCTTTAAGACCATGTATAACTTTTGAAACTCCAACAAAAATTTAAGAAATGCCAAGCTCTAAAGAATTTGCAGGGGAGTGGGAGCCAACTTTGAACCCCATAGCGCCACCCCTGGCAAGTGGATGGTGCCCACCTCCTCTAATATATCAGCAAAAAGCTATAATATATCAGCTAAGCTCATGCCAAATTTTGGATTAATCGGCCTAGCCCTTTACAAATGGCTGAGTTATTTCCAAAATATTTTGATTCTTCCCCACTGTGCAATGGCTTATTTATGATGACTCTTATTATATTAAAGTACATACGAGTAATTAACAAACTTATTTCCAAATAGCAAATAATTCTATTTTTTAAAACTTTGTTTTGTACCTTAAACTGTAAGCGGTTGTTTCGGTTGTTTCCCTACCTGTTACATATTCATTATATAACAAAGATTTTGAAATACGATATTTGATAATTAATTCTTATTACGGTACCTTTCCATCAGTTTGTTTATTAACTTATCTTGAGATTTCCAACATTTAAAATAAAACATTTAAATACCCCTTTCCTAACTTCTCTCCTGAGAGATTTTTGCTCCATTATGCCTTTTGTTTTGTAAATAACACCCGCATTTTTTATGACTTATAGTATTATAGTCAAACCGATATGGGCTAATATATAATTTGTATGAGGTTCCCCTTTTCTGCGTCTCAGGATATCGCAATACTGGATTTAAATAAAATTATAATATAGTAAAATTCCTTACAGATTGTCTAAAATTTTCTGTTTAAAAAAAGGTGATGCCAAGTTTATTTCAATAACGTTTTAATCGGTAATATTGCATACTTTAAACTGGTTTCCCTTGGAAATGTTATATTGTATTTTCACTGTTAAAAAGTAAAGTATAATATATTTCGATCTAAGTAGTAAGGTACCTCCTACAACATTTTATTGAACACAGTGATACAGATAGACAGAAAGACAAAAACTGCAATAATACTAAATCGAACAAGAAAAATAAATAAAATATCTATCATGTTGTTTAGGGACTTCTGAACTCTGACAGTTAATAGAGGCCATATTGTTCAAGCTATATATGTTCTGCAAAATCATAATGAATAGATATAGCGTTCAAAAAAACATGTGCAAATGATATTATTATTATTTTACGGTCGCCATAATCTTCCTGAGGTGAATAAACTTGATTTTACTAGTTAAGTATACAATGAACCAACACTCAGATCTGCATAAAACATCGTCTCTACGAGACGCAAGAACTAACGAAAAAAATCCCGCTGTCCGTGAGAGTGTGCAGGAGAATTAAAAGCACTTGATTTTGCGTCACTCACTGTTCATTTTGCAGAAAACAACATGCGAATTGAAATCGCTAAAATTTGTCAAAAATAGAAAAATATCCATGAAGTAATCCTTTGTTTTTAATATCTCAGAAATTTTTCTCCTTTAGTTAAAGAAATAACATAAATTTTTAGTTTACCTAAAATTTGAGTAGAGATTTCCTGATGAGCTGAAAGAAGCTTTAAGCGAAATGCCATGGAAACTGGCTTAACCCGTAGTAATTAATTTTAGTGAATTAATATTATGGTTAATCAGCACGCTATTGACTTAAAATTATAGAAAATGTTAATTTTCAAATATAAATTAAAACTTTTTTGTTTTAAACGCATAATTTTTTACCGATCCTTTCCTTTTTAACCGACTTCAAAAAAAGAAGGAGGTTATCAATTCGTCTGAATGTTGCTTTTTTTATGTTTGTGCCCGCAGAACTCAGTCATTTCTGAACCGATTTTAAAATTTTTTTCTTTGTTAGAAAGGAAATGCTTACAGATTGGTTCCGTTTTAAAAGAAGTTCAGAATTTTGAAAATTAAAAGGTGTCCCCATACAACATACGTGTTTTTTACGTGTATTATGAACCCTAAAGGGCACCCTTTTAAAAGCTTAAAAAACTGCATATTAGTATAGCTGCCAATAACAAAAAGTAATAAAAAAATAAACTTAAAAATTAAAGGGTGTCCCTATAGTGGCGTCAATTTAAACATATGAACCATTTGAACCATTGTAGACAGTCACTTGAAAATTGGACAGAATGTCCAATATTTATAATCAGAAATTAAATATTCATAATTAGAAGTTAAAGGGTGTCCCAATAGTTGATGTAATTTGATGTATATTGCAAAACTTTTGAACCGTAATAGAGAGACGGTTCAGACTTACAAAGAACCTTTATAACATCAAGTATATAATTTAAATTTGGAAACTAAAGGGTGTCCCCATAATTGAAATAATTTAACCTATCTATCCCTATCTTTTGAACCGTTATAGACAAACACTTGAAAATTAGACAGAATCTCCACTACTATGTCCCGTATAATAACATTTATAAATATTTAAAATTTTAAAGGGTGTCTTAATAGTTGATGTAATTTGATGCATATGGCCAAACTTTTGAACCGTTTTAGACAGACATTTGAAATTAACAAAGAATCTGTCCTTTAAAATAAGTGTTTAATTTAAAATTGTACATTAAGGGGTGTCCCCTAGGTGATATTGTTTAACCTATATGGCCATATCTTTGGAAGCATTACTTTTATTACAGTGTCAGTAATAATAAATGTAAAAAATAAAGGGTGTCCTCATATCTGAGGTAATTTGTCGTATATGGCTTTATCTGCTGAACCGTTATGGATAAACATTTGAATGTACAGAACGTACATTACTATATCCGTTAGAGCAACAAGTATAAAATAATTTGATTTGAGTACTATTTCTTACAGATTACTTCCTTTTAAATTTTTACTTTAGAATTGATGCACATATATTTGTTTTGCAGTCGGTTTTTTTTTGCAAGAATTATTTAACACTATGAGCCAGGCAAAAACATTTTTTTTATATACTATAAGTTATAATTATATCATTTAAACACTTTATTTAAGTCTTTACTTCCGAAAGTTTCATTAAGTGTTAGCAATTTAGAAAGAAATATATATTTTTATGTAACCATTTTCCTTCTCTTAGCCAATTTTTATATTATTTTTATTTTGTATATATTTTGCATAATATGTAAATTATTCACACACATTCACATACACCATAGATTATAAAAATATCATGACTTAAGACAGCATGACCAATATTTAACAACGACTACAATGAAAAATAAAAAAAAAAAATATTGTAACATATTTAAAACCGACAAACAACTCTACTCTTCATCTCATGAAGTTTAATCGGGCCGTTGATAGAAACATTTAACTGGCCATTTTTGGAGATTGGGTGGCACATGGCAGTTATTTGAAAACTCAATTGCCATTAAAATCGTATGCAAATGTAATTCATGTAAATGTTTTTTTTTTTTTAATTTTTTGTTTTTGAATGACTGATTTTGTTTTATATTTGCATGTGTGTATGTGTGTGAGTGTGTCTCTGAGTTTGTGTTAACAAATATGGGAGTAAACATATAAGATTATGCACACACTTAAGCATAAGTTAACAAAACTAATTAAATTAATGAATTAAGTATGCAAATTATGTACAATTTTAAATGAATATCCATCCGTCTTTTAAAACTAAGTATTATGGGATGAACTTTAATGGACGTTTATTTATAAACGTTTTAAAATTGTCATTTGGTAGAATTTTCAATTACACCAGCAATAAATTAATCAACAGGTGGCAATGCAATCTCCTAAAACCATAAATCGATTTAATAGTTTGTAGCATTAATTGTCTAGCGTCTCAGGCATAACACAATGGAATACGAAGAGAAAGAAGAAGTAAATCTATTAAAAATGGCACATTATTAACGTTTAAAATGAAAAGCATTGAAGGAAATACATTTTTCTTTTTGGTAAAAAAAATCTTAGTTATTGTTTTATACCAGAGGGTAGATGTGAGCGCCTAATGCCTAATAACATCTGGCTATAAACTGAATTTCTTACAGAAGAGAAATTATTGTAATTATTATTATTAACAGTTACAGTACAATTATAAAGTAAATTCCAGCTTAATTTATCGAGCACAATAACGAAGATTTTCATTAGTTTTATGCCACCCAATTGTGGGTTGATAAACTTGATTCAATTGTGCCATATTTGTACAATTTTACCCTGAAAGGGATAGCAGTGGATGATACAGATGGTTAAAGTGATAGTAAAGTTTGACTTTCGGCAATTGCACATTATCTTTATTATGCGGTACAATTAAAAAATTTGAAATGCCAAATGCAATTTTTGTTTCAAAAACTTAAAAGAAAAACTTATTTTTTTGCTAATTTTATTAACGAACAAAAATGTTTGCACCATATAAAGATTCAAATAAAATTTTAATTAATTCAATTCTCTATTTACTTGAAATATTATTTTATTTATTCTTAATTAATCAGTTTTTAAATACATCCGCATAAAACTGAAATTGAGCAAGCAATAACAGAACTAGAAAACGGCAAGGCAGCAGGAATAGATAACCTACCAGCCGAGTTCTACACATCGTCCCAGACGTATGTGCTGGGCTTTTGCACTCCCTTTTTAAAGTAATATGACAAATGAAAAATATTCCTCATGCATGGAAAGGCGATTAGAGAGTGCTCAAACTGGCGGGGAATTGTGCTAATCCCAGCTGTCAGTAAACCGCATCATAACCCCTATAGACCAGCAACTTCGAAAAGAGCAAGCTGGTTTCCGTCCTAACATGTCCTCTATCGACTACATTTAATAAAATTTAACAGCCTTAGACTAATCGTTGAACAATGCAACAAGTTAAGCTCGTCTATGCACATGACCTTCAGCGACTTCGAGAAAGCTTTCGATTAAATTGGCCGGAATACTTAGCTATTACACAAACATAATTTTCAGTTTTGTTACAAAAAATAAATTTTTAGCGATTATTTTTGTGAAACAATAAAAAAACTACTTAACTTGTTAACTTAACTTTTTCCTTCAGCATATCCTTCCATTTGTGGATTTAATGGAAAACTTATATTTTGCGACGTTTGTAGTTTTTTTCATTAAAAATCTTTAAAAAGTAGAGAAATTCGAGCCGAAATAAAAAATGGACTTTAAACAAATTAAATTTTTTCCAAAGTTGCAGACAAATTTTCTTAACTTTTTCTGACCAAATTAGCGAAAACAGGAAAAGAAAACTGAATACCATATTTTTCTTTTTTATTTAATATTCCATCGAACTTGAAAGTTATTTCAATTTTAATTTAAATAATATGAGAAGTCACTTTAACAAAATATTTGCAAAACGTTCTAAGAACTTGTTATTGTTCATAATGTTAGCTACCAGAAAAACCAAATCTCGATCTTCTGTTTCCAAAATTTAAATATGTCCAGCAGTTTTTAAGAAAGAGTCAAAACTAAGTTTTATTTTTAATAATTGAAGCATACAATAAACTTAAAAATTCTTTCACATGGGTTCGAATTATGGTGTAAGCTTTCGGACAGTATAACTTTTGTTACAATACAAGATATAGTTATTTTTTGTATTTTTGTCTATGTAACAAAGCACTGTGCGCTCTTCCAGAGAATCTAACTTCAAAAGATTCTCTTTTACACATATATAGAATTTATTTTATTTTTATTTATTTGATTCATTAATAACTAAAAAGCCAAAAGGCTTAGTAGGTTAAATAGTATTCTATAAGTAGGCTGAAGAATAATACGTATAACTAACCCTAATTACAAGAATATGTAGAAAAAGAAATGAGCAACATACAATAAATTCTCACAACAAGAATTTACAATAGCCAGTGGTACAAATAACTAACTTAAGTTCTTAAAAGTGCCTGAGAATTACGAAGATTAAGTGAAAAGTTCCGCGCATTATGAGGAATATCATTATTCCAGATCCTGGCTACTCTAACAGTAAATGAGCTATGCATATAAAGAGTATTAATACTTGGGTATATAATCGCAGACGTACGAGACAAGTGAGCAAAAGTAACAAGATTTTGCAAATATTATGGACATCCAAATTTTTTAATTTAATAAAAAAGAGTAATAAACCGGAAATTAATAGAATCTTCTAAATACATTCCTAGAAAATCTTTTGTCTCAGCAGAGATATGAGCCCGTTTATCAAGATGATAAACGAATCGTATTACTCTATTAAAACATTTTCTAATTTTATCCATGTTTGTTATTGTTGTGGAAGAGTATAATTCTATGCCATTAAGAAATATTGGCATTAGTCTTCCCAGTAAATTTTCTTATATGGAATGGAAAAAAAATAACCTAAAGAATTGACTTTCCGGAGTGTCAAATTAACCCTAGATACTGCATTATTTATATTCTTCTCAAAAGACAATTGATAATCCAAGTAGAAACCTAAGGATTTATAACTCAATACATATTCAATATTCATAGCATTCAAATTTAATTGTGGCAGAAATCTCGAATAATTCCCAAATTTCATTCCATAAGTTTTTAAAGGATTAAGACACAACCATTGCACAACTTTCTGCAAGTCATTATAAAAAGGTTAATGAAATCAGACATAGTTATACTCCCATTAATACAGGCATACAGTTGTACGTCATCTGCATAATTTTGTGAGGTACAAAAAGATATTGTTTCAAACAGATCATTTATATATATCATAAACAGTAAGGGGCCCATAATGGCGCTCTGAGATACACCACAATAAGTCCGAGAATATTCTGACATCCTGTCATTTAACTTAACAAATTGAAATCTTTCAAACAAAAATGACGAGATTAACTTACAGGCTAGTGCCGAAAACTTAAATTTATCATGTAGTTTTCGTACTAGCAACGAATGCTTCACATAATCAAACGCCTTACAAGAATCTAAGAAAATAACAACAGCACCACAACCATTATCTAAATTTATTCTAATTTTTTCTGTTAAATCTAATATCAGAGTAGTTGTGCTATGCCTAGCTCTAAATCCTGATTAACGTTCCGATAGCAAGTTGTTCCGACTTATGTAACTCATAATACGTTTATGCTTTATGACCTCCAATGTCTTACCACATACTGGAAGTATGCTTATTGGTCTGAAATCAGCAACTGAAACTGGATTTTTTTTCTTAGCAATAGGAACAATTCTAGCAAGTTTCCATTTATTTGGATATATGTTGGTCATCAAGATTGTATTAAAAATATGTGTCAGAGGGATATGATTTAATATGAAAAATTGCCTGAAAAACATCAATTTATGATCGGGCCAGTGGTTTGGATATGGCCGCGTTTTTTTCAAAATATTTGAAGTCTGCACTATCGCGAGATATGATTTTATTGCAACAGGGTTGGTACTTGCCACCTAACAATAGTATTTTCTCTGCAAATTTAACGATGTTTTCAAGTTCAGTGGTATATGTGGTGGTATATATGGTGATGAAAAAACTGTAACATATAAACTACAAGTTTGCATATAAAGTAATTTCTATAAAACTATTAAACTGTAATTTACTAGCTTAACATTGAAGTAACTACCTTTAATTAGGTGAACTTAGAAACTCTTTATCATTGCTATTCAATAAACCAAATTAAAATTAAAATCATATCATACTTAGTTGGAGTCATGTTGTACTTAAGGCTGTTTATGAATAAATTTATCGAACAAAATAACAAAACATTTGCAAATTAAATAGTACATGGTTAATACCCCGGTGTGAAAATAAATCAGTGATTAAATTCCTACGTTTATTCACTGCTATAAAACTTGAACTGAAATCGCAGAATATATCAGTGTCATTGTTGGCAGTTGAATAGTTAACATGGTTCTAAAGACAACAGTTATATTTCTAACGGCTCTAGTAATTAAGGGTCTCACGCTACCGCGAAATGGAGTATTGGATTGTAAATAAAATCAACAAAAAAAAGTCAAAATATTTAACTAATTAATCTTTTACATGTTTCAGTGGATGCATATTTTGAAGAGCTAGATAGAGTGAGCTCCCAAGAACGTATTGTGGGTGGAAATAATGTCAATTCCGACGAATATATACCCTATCAGATTTCCATGCAATATAAGCGAAAAAATGGAGAATATGGACATTTTTGTGGAGGTTCAATTTTATCGCCAAATCGTATACTTACCGCTGCTCACTGTGTGAACGGTCAAGATCCTTCTAAAATATCGGTTTTAGCTGGCATCAATAATTTAAATGATAAAACGGGCAAAAGAAGTCAAGTCGAATCCTTTGAAATGCATGAAAACTACCAGGAGCTTGTTACCAGTGATATTGCCATATTAAAGATTGAACCTGCCTTGGAAATGGATAGTCAACGCATAGATGCAATCGATGTATTTGATTATGATCCAGTAGGTGAGAATCAAGAGGTTTTGCTGACTGGCTGGGGTTCGGTACATCATTTTGGTAATGGTGTGTTGGCTCGTTATCCTAAGGAATTGCAAAAGTTAGAATATCGCACCATATCAAATGAAAGATGCAAGAGAACCATGAAACAATTGACAGAAACAGAAGTTTGTGCCCTAGAACGTTTTGGTAAAGGAGCTTGCAATGTAAGTATCTGTTTTTTTTTTTTTGTTATGGAAATTTTCTAAATAACGAAATTTTAATGAAGGGTGATTCTGGTGGTCCCTTGGTAATGAACAAGGATGGTAAATTGAAACAGGTTGGTGTGGTTTCCTATGGTACCGCTTTTTGTGCCTCGAATAGCCCTGACGTATATACACGTGTCAGCCAATTTTCTGATTGGATTAAAGAACGTATGGCTTAAATCTTGTTTACTTTATAATAATTCATTAAATTTTCTTCATTTATTTGCCACAAAAGAACATTTAAAGTAAAAATAAAACAATTATTATTTATTCAGCATAATTTTAAAGTCCCATTTATTTTGTTAATTGAAAAAGTTGATTAGTGTCTGTGTAGAAACTTATCACATTTTTTTTTTCTCTACAATATATTATTTTAAAACAAAATGGCGTTCATTGGAAAAAAAAACTGTCTGGAAATGCAAACGTAAATGGTCAAAGCTTTTTTAAGCTCATATTAGGAGGCCAATAACGCAACACTTTCCTAATTTTTCTTAAGTTGGTCGTACTGGATTCTTTACAAGTTTTGCAATTTTAATACACACACATTCAAGTAATCTTATTTTGGATGAGTAATTGACTAATGCTGTGTAAACCCAATAAGCACATTATATTGATACTTGTTTTATATATAAAAAAAAAAATTGTAACAAAATCACCTAATATGTACTCAGTCGGCGCATGAACTAATAGTGATGTGCATCAGCTCAGTTTTGGGTTAGTTATTTAAACGGTAAAAACGTGTTTTCACTAAAATGTCTGTCTATCTACATATGTATATGTCTGTCAGTGCTTGCATTTCATGAGCGATGATGAGATAGCGGAATTTAGGTGCTATTGTCGGTCATTGGACTGGCATTATATAGTTTGTAGTAAAACATGGCGCAATGGTGGTGCTGATTTACAAATTTTTTCAATCAGTGTTGAGACAGACCACCGTGAGGTTAGGACCAATACTGCTAGGTACTGACGTAAATCTTGACCACATTTGTCTGTCAGCGAACTATATCTCTAGAACCGTAAAATATTTACTTATCAAATTTTTACATAAGTTGTATTACCACTATGGAAGCTATAACACGAAATAAAAAAAATTATGGGGTGCTCCTATATTGATGTCATTTTCATGTATATGACCTGATTTTTTGAATCGTAATAGGCATATAGCTGATATTTGTACATCTATATATATGAAGCACAAAATGTGTTTGTTTGTTTGTCGAAAAACTATAGCTAGCTACACCATTGGAACGATCTTTCTGAAATTTTCACAGTTTGTTATTATAAATATAAGGTTGGTAAAATAGCTCTATATTAACATAGTTCAGAGAAAGATAGACTGGAGGGGAATTGTGGGCGAGGTACCTCCCATACAAAGGAGAAAAATATTATCCTATATCTAGAGAACTGAATTAGGTAGCACCTTGGAATTTTGCACCAGTAACACCATAGTCAAGCTAAACAAAGTCTGAATTGCAATAGTAGGCGTAGTGCCCCTTATACAAAGTGAAAAATTATTATCGTGTTCCTCGTGTTCCTACAATAGATAGCGCCTTAAAACTTTGCATTAGTAACCCCTGTGAAAATGCGTAAAACCTACTAAAATACAGAGTGAATTGTGATAGTGAGTACTATAATAGGTATGGTCTTGAAAGTATGTAAAAGTAACCCTTATACCCATGCAAATACTCTAGAAAAACATAGACTGGATTGGGACAGTGATAGTGGTACCCCCATACAAAGTAAAATATTATTATCGTGTCAATATGTATAGTTTAGCAAAAAACAGATTGGATGAAAACAGGAGGCGTCGTACCCTCAAGTTAAAGGTGGGCCATACTTTTCTTCCAAGTGTTTATTGGATTTTTTGTGGATGGGTGTAGCGTAACGTAGGTAGACTTTTAAATTTAATTTTCACAGCAAGTGCATAAAAATAATGATATAATTTAAGCGCATATTGCTTAGTCCTTGAACAGTAAAAGGCAGACATTTCCAATTTATATTCACAACTCGCTATAATTGAAAGAATAAAAATTAATTAAAAGTTAAAGGGTGTCCCCATAGCATACATGATTGTGAGGTGTGTGTAAGTAATAAAAACTTAAAATTAAAAATTCAAGTTTTATATTGCACGTAGTACGGAACCCTACTCATATAGGGTTCGATTTGAACCTGAATCGACAATTTCCCCATTTCCATTAGAAAGCCGTGCGCTTGCAAATAATGTTGAACACATTGGATTGTATTAAAATATCTTTATTGTTCAACTATTTGACCAATAATTTGTTAAACAAATGGTTTTTAAACTACTGTGTATGAGAGAATATAGTATAAAAACCAATAAGATTAATTAGGGATGATTACCTTGGCTGTAATCAAGTTTGATAAGCTTTTTACTTTTAAGAAGCAAACCTGTTTATTAATAACTAGCCATGCGCGCCACGTCGTAGGTGTCCTGAAATTAGTTGTTTCATTTCCTATATTTGAACCAAGATACCGAGGTACCTCCTCACCAAATTTTCTTAAAGTTAATCGAGTAGTTTTTACGTGATGCTAACTCAGACAGACGTACAGACAGATGGACAAAAATTCCAAAAATTGCAGCAACATATTTTTCAATAAATATTTCATGTATAGAAATGGTCCTGTAACAGTGTTATTATATGTATAGATTTGCACATAAAGGCTACGATAAATTTGTCGAGTAAGATTATAATGATAAAGAACTTAACTCATTAAATAACTTTTTGTTATTATAAACGCATTGATGACTATTTAGCAATAACTTAATTCAAAAAAAAAAACGTTTACTGGGTAACAATTGTCAAACTCATCTTAAGCATTCACACACTAATACATTCACAAAGCTAACTTATGTGGTGACGGAGATGAGGAGAAAAATGTAATTGCCTTGGACCACCCAAAGTGTGTGACACCTTAGAAAATAGTTAACACAACATGGACCACACCATGATTAAAGCCAGTTATGAATTTAAAGTCGTTTTTGTTTTTTTTTTTTTTTGTTAAATTTTAACTTTCAGTACCAATAAAAAAAAGTAAATGTAAATACTTAAAAGCATATTGAAGTGTGTTAGACTTGCCGTTTGTTTTTTTTTTTTTTTTGTTTGTTTGCAGTATGTGTGTTTTCGTAATTTTTCACGAAACAACACCTCACCAGTTGGTCTCCCTCCATATGGACCCCATCCATAAGACTTTAAAAAAACGCTAGTCCACCGCTGTTGATTTTATGTGCGAATGTCTGTTAATGCAAATATCTATGGCTCTTTGAGCCTCCTTTTATTTAGTGACTGGGAGATTTTATGTTTTTTTTTTGTTTGTTGCATTTTCTTAGTCTTTTGCACACAATATTTTGTTGTCGTATTAAAGTTAAAGCTAATAATTTTTGTTACTTTGACATCATCAAAAGATTGAAAAATGTCCTTAAATTATTAAAAGTTAAAAAAAAGATTTTAAAATTATGAGCTGCAAAAGACGCAAAAGTATGTATATAAATTTGTAGCTTTAAAAAGGAAAAAAACGTGACTTAAAATCAAGTACTAGGTGGGGTATAAGATAAAATTAATGGTATACTCTATTGTACTATATTATTGTTATAGTATCTTAAGCTATTCTTCTTAAAATTTCAGCAAAAACTTAAAATGTAAAGAACTTTATTTGTTTTTTAATTTTTTTTTTTTAAATATTCTATATACAACTGAAATAATTGAATTATTTTCAAACTATACCCAGTTTTAATTGCTGAAAGATTTTTAATACAGTGGGTTAAGAAAGCATTCGACAAAGTTATTTTTATTTGATAATCAACTAGGTAAGCTTACTTTCTTAGTTTTTCGCCAAATATTCTTCGTACATAATCAGAAGCTGTTTAAAGACTCCCCCTGGTATAACTTAAATATTCCATACTCCTACATTAATTAGGTAATATGAATTTCTATCCTAAATCATGTTCTTTTTTCGTAAAGAGAAGTAACACTCAGATAACTAGTGCCTATATTAAGAGTGTTATTTCCTAAATTATTTAAGTACTATCCAGAAATACCAACGCAGGAGGGCGCTGTGATATATATAGTATTGGCCAAAACCTAAGAAACATTGCTTAATATTAGCTTCTGAGTCAAATTATATTTAAATAATCATATTTCAATTCAATGTTTTAATGCAGTTTTATTAGATACAGTGTCATACAAAATAACAAAAAAAAAATTGTAATTATCTCTCACCTAACGGTTCTTTTAGTACAACAACAAAAAATACTGAAAAATTCATTGCGCAAAACCTAAGAAACTTTTAATATTTGGTATAATAACCCTTATTTTTTATTACTGCGGCGCACCGACGCGGCATAGATTTGATTAAATTATCAATTATTTTTGGATCTATCCGTATCCATTCATCTTCCAGATACGAAAATAAATCGTCTCTGTTGGAAAATCGTATCGATCCAACATTCCTCTTCAATATGGAAAATAAATTTTCGATTGGGTTCAAATCGGGCGATTGGGCCGGCCAATTAATCACTTGAATCCCTTTCGATTGTATCCAGTCCTTCACCAACTTCGATGAGTGTTTCGGATCGTTATCATGTTGAAACACCCATCGAAGTGGCATATCACACTCGGCATATGGCAACATCTTATTTTTTAAAATGTCCCTATACACGAATCTGTCCATTTTGGTAGAAATTCTGCGGAACGGCCCTAGACCATGACCTGAAAAACACGTCCACGCCATCACATTGCTACCCCCATGCTTGACAGTTTTTTTACAATATCGGGGTTTAAGCCTTTCACCTGTATTGCGTCTCACACAACATATGCCATCGGAGTTGAACAAATTAAATTTGCTCTCGTCGCTAAATAGCACACTTTTCCACTTTGTAACTGACCAATCAAGATATTTTTTGCAAATTCGAGCATAAAAAAATCAGGCATCAATGGTTAACTTGTATAGCTTAAAAATACATACCGTTTTTTTGCGTGACGTTTTGTAAGAAGAGGTTTTTTGGAAGCTGTATAACTTTTCAATCCAGCCTCTCTCGCCCGTCTGCGGACTGTGCTGGCATCAACACTTAAGCCTAATTCTGACACAATTTTTTTTGACGAGATAAAGGGTTTTTTTTATTATCTTCTTGATATTTCTATCATCACGAACTGATGTTTTACGAGGTCTTCCTCCAGGATTAACATTGACAACAGTTCCTTTATCTTTATAAAGGTTTATCCATTTGGAAACCATTGATTTGCTTACTTTCAACAAATTTGCAATTTCAGCCTGTGATTTGCCTGTATTATAATGCGTTATAGCATTCAATTTAAATGCTTCACAATATTTTCTACGTTGCATATTATTTTAATTTTACAATGCGCAATTTAATCGTTAAACGCTTTCAAATGCATACTAGATCACTTTTTCATAAGAAATCATCGAAAGAAATAAGAAATTACCGTTATCTTCGAAAAACAAATTTATTGTACAAAAGCAAAAAGTTTCTTAGGTTTTTCCCAATGAATTTTTGAGCATTTTTTTGTTGTTGTACTAAAAGAACCGTTAGGTGAGAGATAATTACAATTTTTTTGTAATTTTGTATGACACAGTAACTAATAAAACTGCATTAAAACATTGAATTGAAATATGTTCATTTAAATATAATTTGACTCAGAAGCTAATATTAAGCAATGTTTCTGAGGTTTTGCCCAATACTGTATATAATTATTGTAAGTAGAAGAAGAATATTAGAAAAGTTGATGTTGCCATGCCTTGGGATCGCATAATAAGAACATAATGCAACTACAAAGTAGTTCAGCAGGATTTATGCGAAGTAGTCATGGCAAATATTAAAAAATAGTGCATACATATCAGCAAACCAATAAATTCTATTTCATTGGATATATGCGGGGACACAATTTTGAATAATTGTTTATTTATTTTTGAAGAAGAATTTGTTTTATTTTTCTTAAGCTCGATACATTCATTCCAGCGTCTTACTTTTTTTTATTCGCCTTAAATAATACGATTCCTCAAGTCCCTAAAAACATGCGATTGTTAGAATAATGGCCGTTTTGTGTGACTTAAAACCCAAATCTGTTATCAACAGCAATTTCTTTAAATTTGGAAACAGGAAATAGTGGCAAATAGCTAAATATCGAGAGTATGCCTGATAGGGTACAGTTCATAGCCTATTTCATGAATTTTTTCTATTACAACTTCACACGTATCCTCCTGTGAGTTGGATTGAACATTCGTTTTTTCGCTACATGTTGTCGTTTTCTACAAATCAATACTGAACCTGTCCAAAAGCTCCTGTCCAAAAGCACTGTAAAATTTTAATGTATGCCGATCATATAAAAATATGTTTAAGCTTGAAACAAACTTTAGATTGTATCCATCTTCAAAATAATTTGGATAACTTCTACTTAATTTAATTTAATGGAACTTAATTTGCAAAAATGCAAATATATGCACTTTACTAGTGGGCGTGATATTGGTAATTCGTATATGCTGAACAACAGCAAATTGAAATTAGTAAACACTTTCTCCGACCTAGGAATTTTTTTAAATAAATCTAAACTTTCTTAAACACATTACGATAATTATAAATAAAGCCCGAAAATCTTGGCTTTTAACAAACGTTGGGCAAAAGAATTCAAAGATTCGCTTATTACAAAACGTTTATATACAGCACTTGTAAGACTTATTCTAGAATATGCTTCGATTATATGGGACCCGTTCGATCGCATCGAATCTGTACAAAACCAGTTCATTCTATTCTGTTTAAACGAAATGTTTATCGAGGTTATGTTGGTCTTCCTTCTACTCAACAAGATTATCAGAGGTTAATTTACCAACGTTAAGAAGCTGGAGAACAATGCTCAATGTATCTTTCATGATGAAGCTTATTAAGGGAATTGTATGCTCTGATGTTTTATTAAGTAACTTGTCTTTAAATATTCCTCAACGATCATTACGTTCATACAACCTTCTTTATGTAAAATGTTATCGTACTAGTTTTGCTATGACAGATCCATTAATAAAACTATGTTGTTGTTTTATTAGTGCATTCGTAAAATAGTTTCATGAGCTCTATGAGCAGCATGATGCAAGAAGTGGTTCGCATACAATCTACGATATTGCAGGCGGTACTTAACAAACCATTATCTGTTTAAAAATATGTTTCTGGAAGGCAAACGGCTTACGCCAACATAAAAATGAACTCGAATACTTCTTGAAGAACCAACAAATTGATGTCATGAGGATTTTAGAGACTCATTTAACAATAAATAGCTTTTTTAAAATCAATGGCTATATATTATATGACACTAAAGACCTCCGTGGCAGAGCATGTGTTGGTTCATCAATACTAATAAAGGCTCGAATTAAACATCATCTACTGTGTGATTTTTGTGTGCAACAAACATCACTTAAGAACATCATCAATACTTCGTTATTTCTTGGATTTATTTAGGTAACTGATTTAACTTGAGTGTAAAAATTGCTAAAGATAACTTTGAAGTGGCCATATGGTTGCGCCGTTTGACCAATCGCTGTACCCATCACGCGGTTAGCCTTTGCATATACAAATTCTTATGCAAATATTATGTGGTCGATTAAGATGACTACAGACATAGACGGCTAACGAACTTTTATTATTCGATCGTCTGTACTATATAATGGACTACCAGAAGTTTGGTAGCGGTGTTGTATTAAAAGTTATTGCTCTGAAAATACAAAAAGTCACGAAATTTTCAAACTAGTCTCGTGCTGTTTCTGTATTCCAATTGAACTAATCGACTTAAAAATTTGTATGAAAAGTACTCAATGAGTTATTGCTATACAAATTTCCTAGATGATTTGTTCAATTGGAATACAGAAACAGCACATATGTGTTTGGGTTCTCCATGATTTCATGTCCCGATAAATTTTGAAATACCTTAGTTTCATTGAGTCTCCCGCTATAACTAGCTATCCTTTATTGTCTACTATGTTCACCTTTTTTCTCACCACAGAGTCTCTCGCATTACAAGCATTTATTGTCTAAAGCTCAGGTTCTCCATAACATTCATTCACTTGATATATGTCTGCTTGAGCAGTGCTCTACATGTACATAATGTAAATTACAGTTTCAGAGTCTTCCAGGCACAGTCTGCCAGAAAAGTCTGCTTCGGTTTATTTTTTATTAATTGATGATTCTTGAAGATTCTATCACCACTAATACAGCTTAAGGCACCCATATTATATATTAGCAAATTCTAGACAGGTGCTATTAGTTAAAGAGTGTCTTTTAAAATTAACCCATCCACTTCTTGTGGGATATTCTTGACTTTATCTTCTGGATTTTTCCATTGATCAATAAAAGCCATAGATCCTTTAGAGATTAACTTCTCTCTGCTCTATTTAATTTAGCTAGCCTTTATGAAGCTATAAAGCTTAATGTAAGCTTAATATAAGTCCCCTGCAATTCTTGTGAAAAAATGGAACATATAGTGGAGGTGCTAAAATTCAGAGAATTTTAGAACGTCCAGATTCTAGCAAAATATTTCTTAGTAGTTTTAATTAGTTTAGCAAATACCACATGGAAATATGCTTTGTTACTTTTAAAAGTCCTTTTCAAAACTCTGTTTACTGTTTTATTATTCTCATCACACTTATTGTTAAACTTCTTATCGTTTCAGTAAACGTCTGAGTGGTAATTTTAATTAAGCTCAACAATTAGGGTTAAATTTGTGAAAACAAAAATCTTTACAAACGAATATACGCTTGTAACATACGATTCATAATATGTATCTTTTACACTACTAATTTACATAAAAATATGAATGAAAGCAGCTCTGGGATACACATCACACAACACACCACAAACTTACTCTCACACCCATCTGTACTTACATATATATACGAGTACAATACATTGCCTCATTCATTAATTTATTAAATTTCATTTGACTGGCGCTTTGGTGTCCAATTTCATTAGTTTTGTTTTTGCTGTTGTTGTTCCTTTCTACTCTTTATCTATACACGAATCCTTTTAATTTTGAGGTCCAAAAGTTTTGCACATTTAAAAATGTTTTTAATAAATTTATTCATGTTTTGAAATAAGACTTCAACAAATCTGTCATTTAAATGCGCTGGTTTGTCACACATTTAAAAACAAAATCTGTATAAATTTCATACTCTTGAAGGTTTGTGTAGCTGTGTTTTTATTTTGAGTCCGTCTAGAATTTGGAACATATATCAGTTTCGGCTTCATTTGCATTTAATGTAAAACATTGTGGATGATTATACAGATGATAATTAAAAAAGAGGAAATTGGATATCTTAACATACATGTTATCTTATGTGTGCGGTTTGTTCCCGTTTAGAAGCAGTCATATTTTGTTATTTTTTTCTTAATCCGTAACTTACAATGTGCTAAACCCAATAAAGCGTTAGAAAAGAAGTTTATCAAATTGACCAAATGTACCAAGTGACAACTTTTATTCATGGTACAAAAAAAAAATTTTGTTAATATTTTTAATAATTGTATATTCCAGTTTCATTAAAACATTTTAATTTATTAACTACAGCAAAAAGCCAGACTTCTAATTAAATAAGCAAACATCTCTCAATCACGTTCTCAGGAAATTCAAAATTGAAAAATAAAAAATATACAATTAACAAACAACCGAAAAAAATAAAAAATTAAAAACAGAAAAAACTTATTAAATGACTTTAATGTAAAAACAACAAGAAGCTAAATTAAAACCAAATTTGCATATAAATACAAAACAAAAAAAAAAAAAAAAAGAAGTGAAGATTATACCAGCGCACAGTGGCTGAAAATCGTTTTTCGTTGGCCAAAAGTAAATATTTTTTTTGTCTCCGATTTTTAAAATTTTTACGTCATTTTGTAGTTAATATATCCAAATTAAGGTAGCCAAAAAATTATGTTAAAATATTGATAATTGTGGGCGTGGCATGCTGTCAAACTCAACTTTTTTTTTAATTTCAGAAAAAGGTGTTTTTCTTTGGTTTTTTATCAAAATTAAATGGTTACTACTCGCAAGCTATCATCGATAATGGTCTGCGGTTTTTTTTATAATGTTGGTAGGATTATTGTCTTTAGTTGTTGTAAGTAGACACAGCTCTAGCGTTTAATATTAGGGGCGTTATGAAATATTTATGAAACTACTATATTTTCCTCAAATTTAAACTTTAGTGGAATAGAACTTCTAGGGAACAAAAGGGAACAAGAAACGTATACAACCACGAAAAAGGTGAAAGTGTCCTCTTTAAGGCTATATATACTTTTGCACCCGCCACGAGCCGCCTGTAGAACACTTTTTTCATTTTAATGAAATTACTCGAAAAAAA
This sequence comes from Phasia obesa, assembly GCA_949628195.1. Classification (NCBI taxonomy): domain Eukaryota; kingdom Metazoa; phylum Arthropoda; class Insecta; order Diptera; family Tachinidae; genus Phasia; species Phasia obesa. The sequence goes on along the minus strand of OX451215.1, from coordinate 167,760,386 downwards.
TTCATATACAATGGTGTATTAAATTTTCACTTTTTTGCCTAAAAGTTTATTTTTTTAGTTTAGGCTACGTATAACTAAAAAAATAAATATAATACCTTCGAAAGGGTTTAATGGCTTTGTTTTGATCAGCAAAAAAAAAAAAGTAATAAAATTATCACAATGGGCTTTACAGGAAGCATATGATCTCTTTCTAAATTTACCTGTTATCAAATGTTAGGGTCAACCAAAGTCATAAACAATTTTATAACAATAATTGCGACATTAAACCACTAAAGTTAAAAAACAACCCCATATTGACGCATGAGTGCAGTTTTGTTCAATTTAAGCGCTACCTGCTATGAAATTAAAGATCAGTGTGTGAAGAACATGTATCTAAAAATTTATAAAAGTACGGATTCGTTAAGGGATTACTCAGTAATAATTTAATCCTTTAAGTGTACGGATAAAACATAACAAACGCAAATAAAAATATTCAAAAGAAAATGGAGAGCTTCAGTTATAAAGAACTGACCGAAGTGTATTTTAGAAACAAAAATCAGGAAGATGTTCTTAGTTACGTTAAAATAAAATTAAACTTAAATTCGTGTAGCACCGAAATGCAAGAGCAATTATATAATTTCGTCAAAGCACTAAAAAAAAAACGCTACAAAGAAGTTATGTACAGTAAACAAAAATTTTATATAAAAAGTGCAAAGTGGTTAGAAGGTCAACTTACTGTCGCTGCAGAAACAGCAATGCAAGATAAGGCTGGAAGACCACGCAAATCATTAGTGGACAATTGCAGCGATAGATCTAAGAGGCGGAAGCTTAAAGATATTAACGATGCCTTTGGTTCTACAAATATAAAAGAATCTTTCCTACATCAATTACGATCACAGAACCAATTTACAAAAGTGGATATCATTGAAAAAGTTGTTAAAGCTAGTCCACCGAGAACAAAACGGATTAAACGTATACCAACTCCGAATGATGCAATACAGTACACAAATGAGGAGGCATTAGCATTATTTCTGGATTTGAAATTAACAAAACAGCAATATATTAAACTCAGACAGCGTGCGATTGAAAAAGGCTCAAATATATATCCAGCATATCATCACATAACCGCTGCTAAAATGGACTGTTTGCCATCAAAGGACACTATTACAATCACACCAATTTCGGCAGAGGTACAACTACAATCTCTACTTGATCACACAGCCGCACGCTTGCTGCAATCAATAACAGGAAATGAGTTGAAGAAATACGGAAACACAAAGTAATTTCTTTTTTGTAAATGGGGATGTGATGGTTCTTCGGGACAAAAACAATATAAACAAGCTGTATGTGAAAATATTTCTGACTCAGATATGTTCATGGTATCATTTGTACCATTGCGATTGAAAAAGATTTTGGAAGATTCAGAGCCTTCGACTAGTACAACGCAAACAATGGATATTTGGAAAAATGAGACACCATCTTCTACGAAATACTGCAGGCCAATCAAATTTCAATTCAAAAAAGAAACAAATGATGTTATTAATAAAGAAATTAGTGATATCAAGGCCCAAATTACAGCACTACAGCCATTACAATTACAGTTAGATGGGCAGCAAATTGAAGTAAGCTACCAGTTAGTCCTAACAATGATAGATGGAAAAGTGGGTCAGGCTTTGACTAACACGAAGGCTGCATCCAGCTGCATTATATGCCAAGCAACATCAACCCAATTAAACCAAGTCCCAGCAAAATCATTAGATAATACCGATGCATATGAATTTGGATTATCACCACTACACGCAAGAATACGACTTATGGAACACATACTAAAAATCAGTTATGATTTGGATTTCGGGTCTTCAGGATCAATAAGAAACAACGTGAAATAACAGGAGCGGATTTCAACCTTATTTTCAGATTTAAAATAATACTAGAAGTACTTACGTGCAAGGAAGAAATTGACTGTAGAAAATTTGGAGATTATGCTAAGGAAACTGCAAAAATATATACAACTAACTACCCATGGAGAAATATGTCTGCAACAGTTCACAAAATCCTTTATCATGGTGAAGATGTCATTAAATATCATTTGGTGCCACTTGGAGATCTATCAGAGGAGGCTCAGGAAAAAAGGAACAAGGATTACATATTTTATAGAGAGCACAATACTAGGAAAATTTCACGGAATTCAACAAAAGAAGATCTATTTAATATATTATTGGCAACGTCAGATCCGTGAGGTGAAGGTAGCGCAGAAGATCCGAGTACATTTTCCATTCGTCATGAAAGCTTAAAAATTAATTTTTTATGCAATCTAAGCTTAGGTAATACAATTTGTTAATTATTGACACTATTTTTCATATAATATGCTATATAAACGCCCACAAAAAGGGGGCGGGGTCCAAAAATAAATTTTTATGATTTTCTGGCTCCAGGGTAAAGACCTTGAACCTTCTTTGACATAAAAATGTTTTATTTGCTTAACAAATTTACAAAAAAACTTTTAAAAATGTGTAGTTTTTCAGGGGTTGGTTTAGTTCTTTTTAGGGGAATTTTTTTCCCCCTGGTCCGATTTGGCCCATTTACGAACTTATCCTTCAAGATATATATGTACCAAATTTCAAGGGTCTAGCTCTTTTCGTTTAGACTGAATCGTGTTCATACAGACAGGCGAATGGACAGACGGCCGGATGGACAGACGGACGTATGGACAGACGGACATAGCTATATCGTCTTAGATTTCATCACTGATCAAGAATATATATACTTTTTTGGATCTTAGAGGGATATTTTACTATGTTACACACAGAATAAACCCATATTTCACTCTGAAAGTTAAAAAAATTAAAATGTTCAACTTTGACCTCGAATTCCTTAAAAAGTCCTCAATCAATTTTAATGCAATTAAAACTGAATCAAGCTGAGCTAAATATCTATCCACTAAAAAAAAAATTATTTCAATATTTTGATCGGTTCAAAAGTTACAGAATTTTGGCCAAAGAAAAACGATTTTCAGCCACTGTGCAGCGGTAAAAGCAAATTGTTAGAGATGCAAAGACAACAAGTCTGTAAGCTAATAATTTTATCAAATGCGAACAGTTGACAAAATCAGCAATTTTTTATTATGACTACTCCACCACTTTCTCGCATGACAAGAAAAGTAATATTTTAGACAAAAAAAAAAAAAAAAACAAAGATAAACAGTGTCGCAGCGAAATAAATAATAAATAGGAACAAAAAATTGTCTATTGCAAATAAATTTAAGCAGGATTTCCAGTATAATCTAAGTTTCGAAGGATTAAATAACACAAATATATTAATGTACTAGCTGTGGCCACACACGTTGTGTGCGTTTTGCTAATATTCTGTTTTATTTTGCTTTGAAAGTAATTCATACAAAATTTTAAGACTTCATATTTACTTTATAAAATTTATCCCTAGATAAAATTATAAAATTTATATATAATTCTACAATTCCAAAAAATATTGTAAACCCTTGTAAAAGGTGTTTAAAATATTTTAATAATAATGTAATTCCACAAATATCTGACAGTAAGTAATTCACATTTTGTTAGCGCCATCTTTTGCCCAACCGTGTTTAAAATATCCCACTTTCAAAAATAAAAGGTGCCTCCTTAAAGTATTTTTCATATTTTGTCATTATATATTTTGAAACACCGCCGTCTGTTGCGAAACCGTATTTAAAATATCCCACTTTTAAACCGGAAATTGCAGTACCTTTAAACCGGAAATTTCGTTCTTTCAATTCCTTTTCTCCAATTTCTTTTGGAAATGCGATATTTGCTGAAAATAATTATCCTACATTGGAAACAGGATGCTAAGCTACCTCCTCACAAAATTTTGTTAAAATCCATCCAGCATTTTTTACGTGATGCGAACACAGACAGGCAGATAGACAGACAGTCAGATTATATATATATTCTATGTATAGATTAACATATTAATGAGTCGCGTTTTGACCCCTTCGGTTCACAATGATTTCCAGAAGTTGACTTGCAACTTCCGACGACCTTATACATATTTGTTAAGTCTCATGCTAACACTATTCTTTACTCTTGACGTTAGTGATTTCAGCCAGTCGACTAGTAACTGTTGATCTTCTGCTCGTCACGGGATCTTTTATATTTAAAACATTTGTATAAAGCTTAGAACCCCTATAGAATTCACATTTAACGTATGTTTACCCTTGGTCCTAAGCCTTATGCTAGTCAGAGCTAGAAATGTACACAAAATATGAGTTACCACCTCAGCCTCTTGCTGAGCTTTTTATATTGCCGAAGGGGGTTCATTAAACAACAATCTAACCTGACTATATGTCACCAAAAATTTACATCAGATTTACCAGTTCGTCTGCCTCTTTATTACCAGTTGAGCTTTAACTCATATTACCACTACCGAGCACAACTGTTGAACACATTTAAGCACTACTTTGCAGTACACAGAAAATAAATGTTTGCTCCAATTAAAGGATTTAATTAGTTCTAGCTACAAATTTAATTAAATTTTTAATTAATTCTATTATTAACTTAATTTAAAGATTATTTTATTCTTTCTGAGTTAATAATGTTATTGAATCAATTAAAACATAATTACATTTGTATCTGAAACTAATTGAAAGCATTAACTAGAAAAAATATTTTTTTTCCGTGTACATGTTCATTTGTCTCATTTATTTTATAACCGACTTGTTGTCAATTACAATGACAACCTTTCTTCCCGGTAACCGAGTTTCCTATAGGTGATCCAAGGCATGCAGCAACACAAGCTGGTAAACGGACACGTACTTACGTACATACATACAGCGAAACTGAGTAGGTACCCGTACTGCTCTACCGTCCATAAGAGAACCATCATTGAGTGCTTCGATAGACCGATTGGTAGCGCGATAGTCTATCAGTCTGGAGGTTGCGGGTTCGATTCCCTCCAAAGACTATGGGTGTTTTCTGCAGATAAGCAAAAAAATCTTCACAGTGTTGTCTTAAAAATAAATCAGTAAACATGCTGATGTCGCTCATTATGTAACCGGTCTTCCGCAATGAGCGCCCGATTCAGACCTTCAACTACTGTTCATCTACTTATGCATTTGAGTCCTTGTAACCCCATTGCTAACTAGGTACAGAATAATCTTATATCCTATGTTCGTCCTAAAGCGATTTCTTATTGTCTTGCTTTTTATATACAAAGCGGCCATTGTTCGAATGAATAAATCTAACGATAGAAGTCCCAACAATGCCTCGCAGCTGTCTTGGGAGCAGTTGTCATGCACCCTTCAATAGCCCCGATGAAATTTCCGATAGCCGCAAGTGCCAGATCATCGGAATACAGAATCGTATGCACGTCTGTTGAGTCCAGTTTCCAAAGAAGATCATCAACCATTATGTTTTGGAAATGAGATGACAAAAGTCCTCTCTGAGGGCACCCGCTGACTACACTACCCCGAATTTTGACACACCCATTTCTGTAATTTTATCCCTTGACATAGGGGTTAACCCTACGATCAGTAAGAAACAGAGAATGATGACCAAAGAAACATTCAATGTTCATAAAGATGGAAAAAGCAACTCCACCGTTAAGAATTTCATTGCTGTATCATTAGATCTGCCTGCCGTATAAGCATGTGTATTTACTCAAGAATGATATGAGGCCAACAAAGGTCAACGCTGATTCTCCGGATTAATGTAGCTCTTAGCCTATAAATAACAGTTTTTTTTAATTGGCTTTAGATCTCGTGATAGAACATTATGTTAAAAATAGAAGCGGTTAGTGGGTAAAATATATGCTTTTGTTTTTTCTTGCTTTTTATGGCGTTTCCCTAACATGAAATAGAAATATGTTAGTAATTCTAGGCTGAGTTTTGTATATTTAATTTTTTGGAGTAAAGTAGCAGTAAAGTAGGCCATAACTGCCTACTTTACTGGACCAATTTTCCGTAAATTTTGACAGCTTAAAACTTTTTTTCAATTAGAAGCGCGGGGCATTTCCACATAAACAAATAAATATTTTCCATTATGCTTCTTGGCATTAGGTAGATTCTTATTAATATGCCTAATGTAGAATAAATTGGCTAGATTGGAATTGTGGACGTGGTATCTCACGCATACCTAGAGAACTATAATAAGTAGACTTCTATTTAATTAATAATATTTTCGGGTTAAAGCTTTATTTTTAGCGATAGGGGTAGCGAAGTGCATCGGAGATTGCTAGTTTTTGTATATTCTTAAAGTAAAAAATCTGTACGTCCCTGTTTTTTTTACACATTTCTTAATGAAAGTAAAAAGTGAAAATTTTTTTTAAGAAGAGAATAGAAGGAAATGCCGCACACTCAGCTTAAATTAAGTGTAAAACAGACCACGCACTAAGTTCATTTGTCTTATTTTTTGTGGTTAAAAATAGAAAATAATCAACTAAAAAATGTTCCAGGAAGTTTTCTTTTTTACCAGATTTTTTTGTCTTTGTATACATATTTATTAGTGCATAACTTCGTTTTTTGTTGTTGTTATTTTTTCAAGGATATTAATCATCTTTTGGTAGCATAAGTTGGATGCTTTTGGTTTGTTTTATTTTGTTTTTTGTTTTATATATTTTCAGCTTTCCTTGAATAATCTATATGTGGCTGTCCTTAGTAACGGAAACCAACAAGGCAAAAGTTATCAGGATATCCTTACAATGTTTTTATTTCAGTTACCAGTAATTTCGTTAAGGGTAGACTATTTTTCTTATATGAACAAGTATGTATGTATTATCTTAACTGAATATTGCGGCATACATACATATGAACATATGTATGTTAGATATATTTGCAGTATGAGTTATTAATTATCTATTTTTTATTAATTTGCTTTTTTAAAAAGAAACTGTTTGGGTGTAGTATTTTATAGATTTTTAAATTTTAGATAAATAAACATACAGTTTTTTAATTAGATACACCTAACAATGCACTGTAAATATTACTCTTAGACCGTAAACAAAAATGCATAAGGTTTTTTAGAAATAAATTTCACTTTACATACGAGTCCTTGGTCTGGTTACCAAATTAAAAAAGTTTTAAATAATATTCATGGTAAAAAGCAATTGCAAGTTAAGGAAAATTAAATATACAATTTTAAACCAAATATTTTTTAGATTTTGCTTTCGCTTTACAAAATTTTCTTAAAGGCTTTAAGCCTATTAAAGCCATTATTATCACAAGTGGAATAAAAAATTTATATAAAAAACATTGTGTAAAATACAAAATAAAAATTGTTGTAACATCGCATCGTACAACTTTACTAACTTACATTTTATACACTGCCACAAACAAATGTTACGTCGAATTAAATGTTTCATTCTCTCTCCTTTTCTAGTTTAATGTCTGCAACACGAATGTACTACATATAATAACATACAACATGAACGGCATACATGCAACATGGCAGTTGTTGAGTTTTAATGCTGAGAACAAGAGAAAACGAAATATTTCTTGTAGCACAGTTTTGTTTGCTGTCGTTTGAGTTAGTGTTTGTATTTTGATTTGTAACTCGCCGGGATCCTTTTGTTTTTAATCCATAAGAACATTTATTTCAAATGAAGATAATAGGGAACCCAGTAGAAAGGGAAAACCGAAAAGTTATGACTGGGCTGGAAAGTATATTTAATATTTGATAAGTAAGTCGGTCAGGCATTGTAAAATTAAAAAATTATAATTTTTGTTTTAAGTTTTTAAAGATCCGTTTTTTACACATCAGTATTTATTTTTAATTTAAATAACTGTGAAGCTATATTAAATACTATTTTGATTCTTCAGTACGTTCGCATATAGTCATGTTAAAACTATTTAAGAAACTATTAAAAACTAAACTGACTCCAATTCTAAGCAAGACACAATGTATTTCGATTTTTGAAGAGACAACTTACTATTGAATAAATACACAAAGAAGCAATTGTAGTTAAAAAGCTTTTTGAGGAAAGAAAATAAATTACCACTTCGGAGTTATCTTAACAATTTCTTGGTTACGGTTTTTCGATCTACTCATATTGCTATCAACTACAGTTTCAGAGAGTCCTTCCGAAATGAGTGCCTCCATGAATGGATATGTAGTACACTAATCTATCAGTCTTGGTGTTGCTGGTATTACCGGCCAGAAGCTTCCAAGGTATATTTCTTGTATACGATTTATTCATATAAATTAATTTTATTTTATTTTGAGCATAAAAAACTTAATGTTCAAAGTTTTTCTGCGTATTTTAGGAAGAAATGAAATTAATTTTTTAAGTGAAATAAACAAATCAATAAAACATTTTTAAAAATCATCTACAACTACATACATATGTCTTTACTCATATGGTAATAATTTTTTGAATCTGCACGATTAATTCGTGCTACTCGAATAATTTAAAAACCTTAATCGATTAATCGAGGAAAATTTAAATTGTAAAATCGACTAATTGTTTGCTCGAATATAATCAAACCCCGAATAAATGTAAACTCTAATACATAGTTGAAGATACAATAAATAAAACTTTAACACCCAGATTATTTAAAAATCATTGAGACCAATAGCTAAAGTAACACTACGTCTTGACGAGCCATTGTTATGTTTGCACATGAACAAAGCATCGGCAGAATAGGGAACAATAATTTGATTACTTTATTCTGTATGGTGAAAACGTACCGATGTGCATGCTCCGACAAAATATAATTTTCTCTTTGCCGTTAATGTTGTTTGAATGCTTATAGCACAGCAAATAAGATTTGCGCGCTTGATCTACAGATGGCGTTCTTTAAAAGTCAAAATTTTATACTAAAAACAGCATTTAATAGCAGACATCGTTGTGCGAACAATGCTGTTTGAACAGGAACATGTCGTCGACAATGACGGTCTTCACGAGAGGTTTTGATGTGCGCACATGAATTTGTTTAATAATAACCATTCTAAGGGCCATTGCCAGTGCTAAAGTTAGGATTTTATCGGATAGATCTAGTTTTTGTTATAGTAACGAGGGTAAGACTTGTTACTATAACTTGCCATAAAGTAATTTAAAGTTATAGGTAATTTTTAGCTCATTTAAAATAACGAAAAACTACTTATCACTCAGATAAAATCGTAACTTTAGCTAATGGCAAGTTATATCTAACGGACCTTAAAGTTCAAAAAAGGAAAAAGTTGACGAAAGTGAATATATTGAGGCGAAAGCTTGCTTCCGGAAATGTTCATCGTTTTTGTATAACATTACACATTTGCTTAATTCTCATGAATTAAATAATTAAGTTTTTTTTTTCTGGAAAACACTTTGACCAAAGGCCCCCAACCAAAAAAAGTGGTTAAAATGAAAATGCATTATTTTGCTAAATATTTAGCAAAGTGACACAAACCTACCTTTTTGAAAGCTGGTATGCTACTGATTTAAAATTTGTACATGTTTTGTTCTCTTTGTGAGATTCTGGTTGAGATGGTGTATGTGCTCACAGACCCTTAGGGGTTTGCGTGGGGGCTCTTGATTTTGACTCTGGTCATTAATACTTTGTGATTAATAATTTCAAATGTGTAAACATTTCCTAAAGGGAAGCATTACCAACTACGTGCATAAAGTGCAGACAGGACGACTGCTAAAAGATACTTTATATCCAAGAGTTAGAAATGCAAAAATGAAACAAAAACAAAACAAATAAGGAATCATCCATAATAAAAACGTATTCATTCACATAAAATTTTATCTTGTTTTTTGGTCTGTTTTACTTTTTTGTTTGTTGCTGTTGCTGTTGGTTTGTTGTTTGGTTATGTTTTCTGGGTTGTCATCATCAACTATTTTTTGCTGGAGTTTAAGTTTTTTCCTTTTCGTAAGTTTTTGGATTTCAAGGGTGCTGATTGTACTAAATCCAGTGTATCATTCTATTCCTGATATGACTGTTGCTTGACTATTGCTGTTTATGGATGGTATGGAGTAGTATTTGTGATGATGATGGTGGTGGAGAGATGGTGTTGTTCTGTTAGTATGATGTCACAGCATGTAGTCACATTTTTATGTTTTCCTCTTGTTCCTGCCTGCTATTGTTGGTGTTGCTATTTTTATGTTTTAAGTTTGTAGAGTAGATGATGGTTTGTTTCCAGATTCTTTGGTCAATTCATTTCTTTGGGTCTTTTATGTCATTTATATGTTCAATTTTATTTTTTGTTTTGTTTTTGTTTTATTATTGTTGTACTTTTGTTTATGTTTTTAATCTTTCGTTTTTGTATACAAAACGTTCTAAGTGTGATGATAATGATAATGATGATGAAGATGAGGACGACAATGATGATGCTATTGAGAGTTTTCGAGTGTATGTCTTTGTTGTATTTGTTGTTTATATTGTTGTGATAATTTATTACAAACATTGATTAACGTACTTAGCCGTATGTTTTGGGTTAAGCCCTCTCCTCTGTTTTGTAGTAGTTGACGTTTTGTTTGCTGTTTTAGTTTAATTTTTTCTTTATTATTGGATTTTTAGTTCAGTTGTTTTACAGGAGAATCTGATTTTCTTTCTTTTTTTATTTGTCTGTCTTTTGGCTTGGGCTATAATATGAAACAGTTGATATGACTGTATGCTGTTAAGAAGTGACACCTTTTTTTGTTCATTGACAAGATATCACAGTTCACAGAATGTAACATTAAAAGTAAAGAGGCACACGCACTTTGGGTTCTGCCGTGGTATGTACAATTTTATGTGATGGCATTTGCATTAACTGTCCCCTATTTTGAATTTTAAAATGTACAATATTTGGCCCCTTAAGTTGTTAATAATTTAGAATGGATATTGATTTGTAAATTTAAAAAAAAGGTGCAGACGGGTACAATTCTTTTTGTTATTACGTATAAATGCTCTTACAGATGGCATAAACAAATATTGTCTAATTTTTGTGTGAAAGTAAGAAATTCTTAAAATGTTTATAACAAACTTTTTAACCCATTTCGTGGCAACTGATGATAGAAATCTCCAGCACTTTAACTATTTTTAATATTTTTTTAAGGCTGCTTATTTTAATAAATTTCATGGGTCTTCATTTTCTTATTATAAAGTTTTAGTTTTTTTTTCGTTGCATAAATTATTTTCTTTGCGACTTTTGAAAATTAAAAAATACAGGCCATTAAAATCCTATGTTATTTACCAAATATGGGCATATTTTTGCTTTTGAATTCTACATACTAAAACAAATTTACAACTAACGAGTGATTTTTTAAGAGCTTGAGAACTTTTAAAAAAAAAAAACGCATAAAATTTGCAAAATCTCATCGGTTCTTTATTTGAAATGTTAGATTGGTCCATGACATTTACTTTTTGAAGATAATTTCATTTAAATGTTGACCGCGGCTGCGTCTTAGGTGGTCCATTCGGAAAGTCCAATTTTGGGCAACTTTTTCGAGCATTTCGGCCGGAATAGCCCGAATTTCTTCGGAAATGTTGTCTTCCAAAGCTGGAATAGTTGCTGGCTTATTTCTGTAGACTTTAGACTTGACGTAGCCCCACAAAAAATAGTCTAAAGGCGTCAAATCGCATGATCTTGGTGGCCAACTTACCGGTCCATTTCTTGAGATGAATTGTTCTCCGAAGTTTTCCCTCAAAATGGCCATAGAATCGCGAGCTGTGTGGCATGTAGCGCCATCTTGTTGAAACCACATGTCAACCAAGTTCAGTTGTTCCATTTTTGGCAACAAAAAGTTTGTTAGCATCGAACGATAGCGATCGCCATTCACCGTAACGTTGCGTCCAACAGCATCTTTGAAAAAATACGGTCCAATGATTCCACCAGCGTACAAACCACACCAAACAGTGCATTTTTAGGGATGCATGGGCAGTTCTTGAACGGCTTCTGGTTGCTCTTCACTCCAAATGCGGCAATTTTGCTTATTTACGTAGCCATTCAACCAGAAATGAGCCTCATCGCTGAACAAAATTTGTCACATTTGAACATTTCGAACCGAACACTGATTTTGGTAATAAAATTCAATGATTTGCAAGCGTTGCTCGTTAGTAAGTCTATTCATGATGAAATGTCAAAGCATACTGAGCATCTTTCTCTTTGGCACCATGTCTGAAATCTCACGTGATCTGTCAAATACTAATGCATGAAAATCCTAACCTCAAAAAAATCACCCATTATAATAAAAAATTTGATAACAAATATTGTGGTGATTTTAATCACCATTGGCGAGAAAGGTACATATGTATGGCTAGTTTTGGAACACGTACGCGTGTACAAAAAATAAATGTTAATATGTTTTAACATAAGAAAGAGTTTGATGAGATTTTATGTAGCATCCCTTTAAAATCAATCGCCTTCATAATTTGGCAATATTTTTGCAGCCTTATCTGTCAAATTATCCGCAATTTTTATACTCAGGATGCTTTGCCAAATCACCATAAATGATTATAGCGTTCAATAAAACACAAAACGTGCAAATGATGAAATTGTTTTATCAAAAAAATGTCAAAGCTATCCTAATTTTCAACAAAAAAATTAATAAGGTTCATTTCGCGCTGAATAGATGTATCAACAAACAAAAAGTTAACGATCTGGGACGATATCAATCCACATGATGTATTAAAGCATCCAATACGTCCCATATAAGTCACTGTTTGTGGTGGATTTTGGGCTGAGCCCTCATTGGTTACTAACTCATCCATGGTTACTAACTTGGCGTGTAACGTATTATATAGACACCAACGGCATATGGGTTTAACACCGCTCATACTACATTGAACAGTCTGCTCGGCAGTTTTTAGTGCATGATCATCTCAAGCTGAAGTTATGTGATTTGGCTACCAAGATCATAAAAATTGACCCCGTTAGACTTTTTATTGTGGCGGTTTCTTAAGTTGCAGGTCTTCGCGAATAAGCCGCAAACATCAGTGCCCCTCAAAATCATCATGTATTCGTCAAATTTAGCCTGATTTATGTGCAAAAGTCAGGGAAAGTTAAACATTTCAGGTGCGCACCACACGGCAAAGTCGTATATTCAATATATAATGCGTCGCTAAGTCTTTCAAGCGAATAAAAAAATTTTAATTTTTTTTTAATTAACATTAATATAAGAAGAAGGAGGAGGAAACCAAGAACGTGGATGCAAGCATTATCACAATCATACACCATTTATGTCCAACAAGTCAAAATTTCATCTGCATACAAAATGTTTTGAAATTTACCAGAATAAATATAACATAATTTAATTAATCGGCTAAGTATATGGTTTGGAATTTTCTTAATAAACACATACAAATAATAAGAATAATAAAGAAAAATAAAAAAATAAGAATTTTCTTAATAAACACATACAAAAAAACCGATGCGGCATAAAATTGGTTAAGCTTTGTCTTCTCAAGGACAGTAATCACTTCTTCTCACAATACGATCTCTAAGATTTTACTGCATTAACCTATGCTCAAATTATAGTGTAGGGTATTTGTAATTGAACAGTTATTCGCATTTTTTTTAAGAGAAGTAACACTCAGGCAATTAATGCCTATATTAATCTTGTTACTTCCATTGGAAAGGGATAGTAGTAGATAAGACAGATGTATAGTGTGATAGTAAAGCTATGCTTACGGCAACACTGCAATTGCACGTTGTGATTATTTTTAGAACAGTGTTGCAAGCGCCTTTGGTGTTATTTAGGCAAATTAGTTTAGAGCTATCATAGCCAATTTATAATTATTTTAATTCGCCGGCGATATGGTAATACTGGCGTGCTGTGATATGATTATTAATACATATAAATTAATACATATCAGAAAATTGTTGCTTTAGTAGTCAACGTGCTAAACACTTAAGCTACAGCGCCCTAAAACAGTGGCTAACAGTTGCTTAAATGTAAAAAGTTTTAAAGATACTCAGTATTTGAAATGCATTTTTCCTGCCATCTGCACAAAAAAATGTTTGCACCAATCAAGGTTTTTATTAGTTTCAGATAAATTTAATTAAATAAATTTTAATTGATTCAATTATTTATTAAATAAAAATATAAGGTTTTTCTTTCTTAACTAAGTAAATAATTAAGTTATATAAATAATTTGTATCTGAAACTAATTAAAATTTTTACTTTACCATACGTAGTAAAAGGCAAAGTATAGTAATCATGAAAAAAGTCGAGGTCGGGATTTCGACGGATTTATTAATTTTGAGGTCTCCTGCAACTATGCCACTATTTTTGTGGAGCTTTTACAATCTAATTATGCCCAAAATTTGTATAAATTTTGGGCATAATCGGGAAGGGGCTAGGGGTAGAGTACTTACTCCCGAATTTTGAAAACGCTCTAGAGGTCATACCGTATGATATATCAAAATTCAGTATTTGCCTTTGGTTTATGGAGATGAAGAGCTGTATTAATTTTGGGCATAATCGAGAAGGGTCGAGGGGTAGTTTACTTAACACCCCAAACCGAATATGAAATATCCATAAAAATATTTGTTTACATTGAGTATTGTAGGCCACTTCAGTTTTATTTTATTAGTGGGAAATCTTTTTTATTTTTTTGTGTGTATCTAAAACAGAATTCTTAAGAAAATCTTTGACTTAATGCCATCTTTTTACCAGGTAAATTTTGTGTTTAGCATGTAATATTTTAACTCGCTAAATTATATGTAAACAAGAGTTAATTGTTTTGCAAAATATATATTCTATCTTAGGAAAGAAATAAAATTCTATCAAATTATGGACACCTCTGACATTTTTCGTTACAATATTTATTTATAAAATACTCATATATTTCTACACCTTGTTGTCCTTAACGTTCAACATTTAACACCACATACCAACGCTAAGAGGCTGTTTAGCTGGATGGCTGGCTGGTTTGTTGGTTGGATCGTTGGTTGAGTGACTGGGTGAATGTTTGTATGCAGTTGCAGTTGCTTGGCCAGTTGGTGGTGACCACTTTGTTTGCAACTACCTTAGTAGCCCATGTTAATGTTGCATCATGTTTATTTGTATCTTTTTTTTCTTTCTTTCTTTGGAAGATTTCTTTCTTATTTTCCTGTTTATTTCGCTATTTATGTTTCATTTTATTGTATTGACTGGTTGTTTGTTTTATTTCATGTTATTTTCATTTCAATAAATTGTTTTAAAAGAAAACAAGTCCGAATAAAAAAAAAACAATTAAAAAAAATACGGAAAAAAAGGAAACATCATTTAGTATCGAGTGTGATTTTTCCTGGGAGGGGGAATTGAATGAATGAATTTTCGTTTGTCTTAGTTGTCGCTTTATTTTTATTTTATTATCATTTCAATGTTTTGCTTGTCTGCTGGTATTTTGTTTGGTTGTATTTTGTCCTTATTGTCATTTTAACTATTTTAAAAGGTTCATTCATGTGTTCATGTTAGTAATTTGTATTATTTTTGCTCTTTTTGTCGTTTTGATTCAACGCTTTGTATAAGTAGCATGTTTAATTTGACTTTTTGTATTAATTTCATTAACAGCTTCATGGTGTTTTTAATTTTATATTTTAGCGGCTGGTATTTTAAGATAAAAAAAATAAAAAAGAATCAATGAGCATTTAAGAAATGTTTGTAATTCGATATGTTATGCTGAGTATGCAGCATAAATGTTCTTCGAAATGTATCATCGTACAAGTGTGTCATATACTTATGTATGTATGTTTGCTTTTATATGGCCACGGTAGCCGCCAATGCAATATTTTAGATATTTTTGTAATTTATAAGATTATATTGAATTAGTCAAATAAGCCTAGAGTGAAAACGAGAATGGAAATTTTTTATGTTTTGCTTTTAATTTTTAATCTCTTAAATATTTTATATAAGGCTAAAAATTTCTTAAAATTTAAATAATTATATTTGCTTTTTAGAACTCAGTTTCATTGCTTTTGCTAAAATATTTTTAATAGCAAGTACAGTTCAATAGACACTAATAGAATTTTCCAATGTGTCAGATTAAAAGTAAAGGGTTTTTAAATTTGTAAGGACCGATGTTGATTTTGAATAAAACACAAACTATTTAGGAAATTTTTGTCATTTCTTTTTATTTTGATAATATTATGTATGGAACAAAATATCGTCCAAATGACCGCCGCGACCTCGCCGGCACACCTCCATCCAATGCTCAAATTTTTACTGACGCTGAGGCATAATTGAGGTTATATGCCGTTAATGTGCCGAATTATCTCTTCCTTTAGCTCTTGAATTGTTGCTGGCTTATCGACGTAGACCTTTTCTTTCAAATAACCCCAAAGATAGAGTTTATCGGTGTCAAATCATGTGATTTTGGCGACCAATTGACATCGCTACCACGTGAGATAACACGGCCATTGAATTTTCCGCGCAAAATAGCCATTGTTTCGTTAGCACTGTGGCAAGTGGCACCGTCCTGTTGAAACCACATATCGTCCACATCCATATCCATATCGATTCGGGCCATAAAAAGTTCGTTGTCATTCCACGATAGCGAACACCATTCACAATAACTGCCTGACCGGCCTCATTTTGGAAAAAATACAGCCCGATGATTCCGCCAGCCCATAAACCGCACCAAACAGTCACTCTTTGTCTTTGAGTTAGTCTAAAATTGATAAATGGCAAATTAAATGCAGAAAAAACTTGACATTTAGGTGTGGTTCACTTTCAACATCGACCCTTAAAATTTTACCAGCCGATATAAAAAGTTTAACCTCATATTCTCCTTCAGATATTTTAGCATAACATCTAAATTTTTTAACAGATTCTGAGTTTTATTAACGTTAGAATTTTGGTGATTGTTCAATCCAACATGCTTTGTCACTTACAACCTACAACATCGAAGTAGGAGTTTTCCCTATGGGTTGAAGAGCCCCTTGGCAGGAAGACCAGTAAGGTGGGCAGATAAAATAAAAGTATCTTAAGCCATGACCTGACATTGACAATACTCGCTTACAATTTTAATGCGATTGCCATGGCGTATCTAGGACTTGGACAAATACTAGCAATTACTAATGACGTGCTTTGAAAGAGGGCCGACCGTTACCAGTCGATAGTCTGAAATTACTAAAGTCAAAGGTAAAGGCTGGTGGTAGTACGTGTCTCAATGAAAATAATCATAAATTGCAAATCGGGTGCATATAATCGTTGAAGGCGGAAGGGGGTCGAATAATTCCTTTATTAATAATTGCTTTATTAATAATTGCTGGAACGCAATGGTACATCGATGTCTGGTAGAGCATTTTCATTTGGCCAAAATAAAATGAGAAACTAGGACTTTCAGCCGACCACGGCAAATACTACGTCCAAATCATTCCATATCAAGGAATTAAACCTAGTGGGAAAGAAACTAGTAGGTTATGCTAACAAACTGTGGTTAAATTTTGTATGTTTATTTATATATAAATTTACAAAAAATTATATTTGGAATCGTGTTATATACATTATTTTTTTTAGTCACGCATGATTCCTTTGTAAATTTATTAAATAAATATTTTATGATCATCAGGAATTATGCGTGACTAAAAATAAATAATGTATATATATAAATTTTTTTAAATTTCTCGTTATCTAAGGGATATAGCCCCTGCTTTCAAAACCTTTTACTTCAGGGAAACAAACCCTCTCAAGAAATCTATATCAATAAAATCTAATGTTGTTCGTAGCTAATCGTATCACTTAAGACCGGTTGCACGGATTTGAAATTTTGTTTTGTTAAATCTTTGGTTTTTACGGAAAGAAAAATTGACGAAGCCCAATTTTTCGCACACTTCTAAGTAGCTAGATAACTATAACAGGAAGACCATTAAATTTTTCACCAGTAACTCACTGATTAATATACATAGCTTAGCAAAATATAGGATGGATTGGAACTGTGCGCGTGGTACCTCCCATACGAAGTTAACAATTGTTATCGTTTATCTGGAGATGTGCAATAGGTACAGTCTTGAAACGTCGCACAAGTAACCCTCATATTAATGTGCATAGTCCAGCAAAATTCAGACTGGATTGGGATAGTAGTCTAGGTACCTTTCATACAAAGTGAAAAAATATTATCGTGCACATAGAGAACTACAATAGATAAAGCCTTGAAACTTTGCACAAGTAAAAAATATAGACTAGATTTTAGACTAGATTGCGATAGTGGGCGTGGTAACTCACATACAAAGTTAATAATTATTATGGTGTACCTAGAGAACTACAATAGATAAAGTCTTGAAACTTTGCACAAGTAACTCTTAGAGTAATGTACCTAGTCTCCCATACAAATTGAAATATTATTATTGTGGTCCTAGAGAGCTACAAAATGTAGTCTTGAAAATTTTCCCACGTATCCCTCATACTAAAGTGTATAATCTAGCAAAATATATAATGGATTAGGATAGTGGGTATGGTACCTCCCAGACAAAGTAAAAAATTATTATCGTCCTATTACGCATAGTCTATTCGTGAGAATAGCGTTCGTTTTCGAGTTAACGGTTGGTCTTTTTTTTTCTCTCAATTGTATTTTTTTGAGGATGGGTGTAGCGAAGCGCACCAGGGATAGCTAGTATTTTATAAAAACAAAATCATTATTATTACAAACCGATTAAATGAATTCAAAGCATTATTTTTAACGGCCTTATTTTTGCCGGATTATGGTAAAAGGAAATTTTTGTCTAATTTTTCTATATCTATTTATAGATCATACTAACCTTTATACAAATTTAATTTAAGTTTTTTTATATTTTTTACTGAGACTTTATTTTTGACAAATCGGCCGATGTTTTCAAGTCTTTGTTTTGACTAAAAATCAAGAAAATATGTCTATTTGTCCATCTACCAACAAGAATATGAGATCTAAAGTTTTTTTTACAAATATTATTTTGATAATAATTTTTTGTTTTCGGAATAGACTTTTAAAAAGCTTTGAAAACCCAATTTTTTATATGTTTAAGTATGATTTAAAAATCAATTAAACGTGACCATTTTGTTTCATGTACCTTCGAAAAAAAAATTTGCATTCTTAAATTCCCGATCTAGTGCTAATAGTGCTAATGATGAAAAATTAGATGAAAAATTCAATATCAGTGATTTGGCTGAAATGCGTGGTGGTAGGGAAAATGTGTTAATTCAATGGGTAAGAATTTCAGTCTGGGTTTCGTAATAATATTTGAGATATTTTTAAAAAAGGTATATGGCTCATTCTATGTTAATTAAACCGAAAAAAAAAATTGTTTTCTAACTTACCGTTACAGATTTTATTAAATTTTTTGATTTATATTCTTTGACTCCCTGAATCCAAATATAGTTTAAATAAATATATCTCTTAAGTTTTTAGCTTTTCAGTTATACATTTTTTGTTTCGTTTTAAATAAAACATAAACAAATTACATATCTATATATTTACTTTTTTGGGCGATTTTTATTTTATCTTTCGTCTTTTATTATAGTTTATTTCATCCTTTAAAAAAACAGAAATATTATTGGCAAAAACTATCAAAAAATCATTCTGGCAAATTTGGTAAAAAAAAACATCTGACGATAGATGATTGGACTAAAATTTCTCGTTTTCTATTGTCGGAGTTTGGTTGTTAAATAGACTAAACTAAAACACCGTTGCGCCAACAGATGGCGCTGTTTCAAAATAATGACAAAATATGAATTACTTTGTGGAATACAGTATTATTAAAATATTTTAAGTAAATACGTATATATGTAAGTGTAAGAGTAAAAGTAAAAGTTTTAAAATTTGTTGTGGATTACTTTCAAAGCATAATCGAACAAAATATTGTCAGGAAGCACACAAAATTAAGTTGTGTTCGATTGTTAAATTATCACAGAGTTCATTAAAATCATGTCAGGCAGACTTATTCCGAAATATTAATGTTAATTTATCCATGTATAATTTTGAAACATACATTACATATGATAATGAAAGCAGTCTAACTCTGAATGTGGAATAAAAAAGTTTATTTTGCCAGTTCTCACATGCAATTCCTGAAACAATTTACAAATCACCTTAAATTCAATTACAGTTTTTTGTCGTATTTTGCAACTGTATAAAATCAAAATTGAATTTTAAAAATAATTTAAAATTATTTTGTAAGAAAAAAATCATTACCAGCATCAAATATGATTGTATCATATCATTATAAGTGAAATAAATATTCCATTTAAATTTGCTTTAGCAATCCTTTACAGAGAGAGTGATTTTCGAATTTTACAATCAAAACTTATTTACGCATGTGCAAAATTATGCATTAAGAATTTTAGTTATTTTTTATTTTTCAAATTATTTATTATTGAAATTGGCTTATAATTTATAACTACCACATACTACTGGTTAAAGCATGCCACAAATGTGCTTAAAGCATTTTGGGGCATGCGTATGCTAAAAAAATATGCGTATGTGAGGGTCAACGTCGGGTGCATTTTAAAGTAATTTCCATAAATCATATTTTTTTTTCTACATGCAAGCATTCGTTTAAAAAATGCCGTTAAACATAAATTCAAAATATATATATTTTTTTAAGTTTTAATTTTGAAAAAATTTAGTTTGCTAAAACTTATTTATTGCAAAATTAGATTAAAAGTTCCACATCCTCTAATGGCAAAAGACAAAATAAAAATCTATAAAACATATAAATTCTAGCTACGTTCAGTAATTTTATAGCCGATAAAGTTAATTTGAAAAAGAATGCAATTGGCCAAAGAATCATGGTAAAACGTAAAATAAAATAGATTTATGCATAAGAGTAGGGTAATTGATAAGTGAACAGGTTAACCAATAGATATCATAAGGTTTTATTTATTTTTTACTCAAAAAACTCTTCTTGTGGTTAATTTATTGTATACCGGGTGGTCCAAAAACAAATACATTTTGAAAATTAAAATAATGAACAAAAGTTAATTTCTACAGTGGTGTTTCATAAAATAAAGCCAACATATTTCGAAAAAGAAAAAAAAACAAAATAAATCTCAATAACAAATTTTAAGGTTTGTATTCTTGTGAGACCAAACAACTGACCAACTAAATTACTATAGACCGGTTTTAATAAAAAACTTAAAATGAAATATAAATATAAAAACATTCGAAATTCAAGATTTTAGGTGTGAAAGAAAATAGAGCCACTTCAATTATTTAAAAAGCATACAATTGCAAGAGATGAGTAAAATGTTATACTTTAGTTATTTTCAAATTACTTCAGTACTTAGTGGAATATAATTTATTTTTGATAACGGCTGAGCACCGTTGTGACATAGGATCAACAAGTTTTTGGCATGTCTCAATCGGAATATTACTTCAGAATCCTTTTAATAATGCCCACACGGTAATCAGTATTAATTGAATGTTTTTCCTTAAGAGCTAATTTAACTATTCGCAACAAGTTCTTAATGGGTTTTTTTTTCAAACCAATCTTTTCCCCACTTCGATGTGTGTTTCATTCTGCGTAAAGCATCACATAACTGTTAAGCAGATTTGTGTAAAAATAGCATCCATTCTTTCTTCGACCTTGTTTTTCTTCACACCTAAAATCTTGAATTTTTAATGTATACGTAAAAATATATTTGATTTTAAGTTTGTTATCAAAACAGGTCTATAGTAATTTAGATGGTTAGTTGTTCGGTCATACAAAAATTAAAAACCTTAAAATTTGTTATGAAGATTTAGTATGTTTTTTTTTCGAAATATGTGGAACACCACTATATATTCCTGTTATTTATGAAACACGATTTCCTCCTGTTAGCATCACATAACTGTTAAGCAGATTTGTGTAAAAATAGCATCCATTCTTTCTTCGACCTTGTTTTTCTTCACACCTAAAATCTTGAATTTTTAATGTATACGTAAAAATATATTTGATTTTAAGTTTGTTATCAAAACAGGTCTATAGTAATTTAGATGGTTAGTTGTTCGGTCATACAAAAATTAAAAACCTTAAAATTTGTTATGAAGATTTAGTATGTTTTTTTTTTCGAAATATGTGGAACACCACTATATATTCCTGTTATTTATGAAACACGATTTCCTCCTGTTAGTCCAGTTAGTCAAAATGCAGCTCCGAGCGGGCCAATTGAAATCGCGCACGTGGCTGATAACACGACTACCAAACTTGTGGCGTTAATAACCGATTTATTTATGTTTGTTGTCATAGGCGCCGAGATAAAAATGATGCTTGTCAGATATGAGTTTTTTTCGGCCAAATTCGATTGCCGCCTGGAACTTCTGAATGAATCCGTAGTAATGAATATCAGTCATATTGCTTGCTTGATTTGCCTTTAATTGCTGGTATAATTTTACTTGTAAAATAATAATCTGAGATCTTTGTGCAAGATTATCCTTTTGGTGAATGAAATCCCAAGTTGTTAAGGTCTATGGCCTTTAAGTTCAATTTAACGCTTTGGTGAGTGAAATCCCAAGTTGTTAAGATCTATGTCCTTTAAGTTACCCTAAGGAAGTATAGAAGAGTTGCTAGAGTAAGTACATCATTTACCTTAAAATCCGAACAATCCGCGCGAAATCATTGTTAAAGTAGAATACTCATGCTTGAGCGTACAATGACGAGTTGCTGAAATCAATGGTGAGTCGATGCTCGTCTGAACGCATTAGACGCCAACCTGAAGCATGACTTTTGTCCACAACTATCATACATTTTTGAACAAACTTGCGTACATTTCAACATGTTCATTGTTTAGGAAACATAGCACTCACATAAAAATAAGTTAGCAATATTTACCAACTTTTTTTAATCCCAAATCGACTCATTCTAACCAGCGGATATATGATAATGACAGCCAATATTTCGAGCTTAAAAAATATATAATATATATAAATATATAAAAAATATATCACTAAAGAAATAATAAAATAACATTTATAAACAAAAACATCTCTGTATTCATTGGTCGGAAAACATACCGTTAAGAACACCAAAAGACATAGAGCTGAGTCTTACTAATCTAAATAAAAACCTTAAATTAGTTGTTCAACATGTAAGAATAAACCGCCAATAAAAAAGATGTAATCGTATTTGTTCTGCAGACGTCGAACTGCTCTTGACAGAAAAAAGAAGAATTTGAAGAGGTTGGCAATCGCACAGATCTCCGCAACTCAAAAAACAGATTAAGAGAAATCACGAAACAGCTAAGAGATCTACTAGAATCCCGAAGAATTTTAACTATACAAAAATACTTGGAAGACCTTGACACCAGCCCTCAATCCAACTATTCGTTATGGCGTGCAAAAAGACCTTCAAAGACCTATCATACGCAAGCCTCCCTTGCGTACTTCATGCGGAGGCTAGGTAAGGAGTGATATCGAAAAATGCAATATATTTGTTAATCATTTAAAAAACGTATTTAGTATTAGCAGAGTTGCCACCTGTAGATGCTGAAGCAGCAATCACCCTTAGATTCAACTTACAAGATGTTGAAAAGGCAATTGCTAGTTTAAACCCCAAGAAGGCGTGTTGTTTCGACAAAACAAGTAACAAGATGATAATAGAACTTCCTCAACCAATTTAAACTGGAGATCCCTAAGGTAGTATATTGGGATCCATTTTATATTTGCTGTATACATCCGATATGCCTTTTAGCAATACACATAACATTTGCTGACGACACTGCTTTTCTATACATTCATGGAAGGCCCCAAGAAGCATCTCAATATTTACAAGACCATATATGTAGTTTGTTTGCAATTATGTTTAAAAAATGGAGAATAAAAATCAACGTACAAAACTGTAGCCACATAAACAACGCTCTGCGTAGAGACTCGTGCCCTCATATCCGAATAAATAACCAAACTATACCTCAACACTCAGAGGTCAAATACCTCGGCATAGATCTCGATAGATGCTTAACCTGGAAAAGTCACATTGAAACAAAACTAACCCAAATGAAGTTAAAAGCAGTGCAAATAAATTGGCTCATTAGTAAAAACTTAACCCTAAGCTTAGATTGAAAGCTTATATTTTATAATTCGATTCTTAAACCAATATGGTGTTATGGGCTACTGCCTCAGCTTCAACTTTAGACAAATTTCAATGGCGCCAAAACAATATTTTACGTATAATTACAGACTCTCCCTGGTATATTACAAACTCGAATAACCGCAAAGATCTAAACGTGCCACTAGTTAAGGTAGTAATAGCGAAACATGCAACAACGTATCTAAAGAAGCTTGAAACGCGTCCAAATCCGCTGGCCCGCAACACCCTGAATGCTCGTTGCTACGTTCGACTAAGAAGGAGGAATATGGCTTCTCTTGGTCGAACATGAGAGAGATGACCTATAAATGATAACAACAAGCGTGTCATCATACAGTTTTTGTCTAGCACTCATTGTTACGTTCGACGTAACAGAAGGAAAACAAACTGGGAGCAACAGCGATCTTTTCTCTCAGACTTTCTTTCAAACCCTCCTGTTATCAATGATAGGCAGGGTATTGATGTCGCAGTCGGTGCCCTAACAAATGCATTCGAACTAGCGACGTCGGAATCTTGCAGAGTAAACATCTGCCGTGGTAGGAGCAAACCACCCTGGTGGAACTCCGAAATTGCGGAAGCTAGAAAAACCTCCCGCAAACTTTTCAATGAGGCAAAAAGACTAGGTAACTGGTCAGCATATAAGGCCTCAGTTAATAGATTTAAAAATCTGATAAGAAATGCGAAGAAAGCGTCATGGAAATCCTTCTGTAGCGGCGTAGAAGGGGCTTCTGAGACGAGCCGACTTCGAAAAATCTTATCAGTGTCGCAAGTTGTACCAAGTTTCATTAAGAAACCATGTGGTAACTGGACTACCAGTGGACGTGAGACCCTTGAGGTACTCATGGACACGCACTTCCCTGGTTGTATTCCTCTAATAGGGGAACACTCAACCTGCTTAGGGTGCCACCCGCAAAATTCAATCCCTATTAGCAGGGAAGGACTTTTGTGGGCTATAAAGAGCTTCGACCCGTTCAAATCTCCGGGTCCTGATGGCATTATACCTGCTGACCTGCAGCATAATGCGGATCTTGTAATACCATGGTTAACCCGAATATACACAGCATGTCTGTCATGGGCGTATATTCCGGAACTGTGGACTAGGTGCTCCGTTGTTTTTATCCCGAAAGGAGGAAAAACGTCGCACACCTCACCGAAGGATTTTAGACCTATCAGTCTGTCATCCTTCCTTCTGAAAACATTGGAACGGATAATTGATCTCCATACGAGAACAACAATTAATCCAAACCGACTCTCAACATCTCAACACGCATATACCAAGGGTAAATCGGTTGAGACGGCACTGCATATGCTCGTAGGATGTATTGAAAAATCTCTAGAGCATAAGGAATATGCATTGGTGGCGTTCCTTGATATAGAGGGGGCGTTCAACAACGTGAAACCGGAGGCCATAATTAGGGCTCTGGAGAGACTGGATGTTAATCAGTCGATTATTAGCTTCATTAGGAATTTACTGACCTATAGGGTCATCATATCCAATATGGGGCGGGCTACTGTCTGTAGGATAGCCAGACGAGGGACACCACAGGGAGGGGTGCTATCACCTCTTCTTTGGAACCTCGCCATAAATTCATTGCTTACGGTACTGGACTCTATGATGTTCACAACCGTGGCATATGCGGATGACGTTGCAGTAGCTGTGTCAGGCAAACACCTGGACACTATATCGCAACGTCTGCAAATAGCGCTTAGACAAATTAGTAGGTGGAGCACCGAAGGTGGTCTAAGTGTTAATGCGCAGAAAACGGATCTTGTATTATTCACTAGAAGAAACAAGATTCCCACATTTTCGCTACCACACCTTAACGGAATGGAGCTTAAACTGTCTGACAGTGCGAAATATCTGGGTGTTATTCTAGATTACAAACTGTCATGGAACCCTAATGTACAATTTAGGGCAAACAAGGCTTTAATAGCCATATATACCTGTAAGAAAGCCATAGGTAAAAACTGGGGCATTAGCCCCGGAAATGCCTACTGGCTCTTCAATACTGTGATAAAGCCCATACTAATGTATGGAGCGCTAGTATGGTGGCCTGCACTAGGCAAGCCTACATACTGTAGTATAGTCAACAAAGTACTACGCACTTCAGCCTTGATGATCACAAGTGCCTTACGTACGACGCCATCAAAGGCTTTGTTTACAATGCTGCACTGGCTGCCAGCCGATCTAATGGCCAAACAGCTGGCCCTGAACTCGGCAGTAAGACTTAGTGCAGCTGGGACATGGAAATCGAAGAATTTCGGCCATGCGACTATTTTGGGATGTGTGCGCATATCGACCATCCCGGAAAATATTGATTATTGTGCACCCTCAGCCATGCCGACCAGAAGGTTCGAAGTATCAACTTCAGGCACGTCATCCATGATGACACATGAAAGTCATCAAGAAAACGTGCTTGAGGTTTACACAGATGGATCTAAAACGGACATTGGAGTGGGGGGAGGCGTTTTCATTCCTTACTTTCAAATAAGGATGAGTTTTAGGCTACAAAATCATTGCAGCACTATTCAGGCTGAAATTTCTGCCATAAAAAGAGCGGCAAATTGGCTAAGGTATCACAGGATATATGGTAAAGATATCCAGTTCCGTACTGATAGCAAGGCTGCGATAAATTCCTTATCGGGCGTTTATACTACGTCCAGTTTGGTTCGTGAATGCCGGACATCTCTAGATGAGATGGCGAGACATTCCAACCTGGAGTGCCCGGAAATGAAACTGCGGACGAACTGGCTAGATCTGGAACCTACCTTAGGGACCAGGAGATAGATCAACTAGTCGGTGTTCCGCTAAATTGCTGTAAGGATAACATACAGCAGGAATTACTGGGGGCTGCGCAGACCAGATGGTCGAACGAGCCCACCTGCACGACCTCGAGGCTTCTATGGCCTCAGTATGACTGCAAACGTACTGCAATCCTGCTGAGAACCCCTCGAGGTCAAATAGGCACATTAGTGGCTGTGCTGACAGGGCATTGCATTATAGGTGCACACGCTAGGAGATTGAATCTACCGCATAATGACTTCTGTAGAAGTTGTCAGGATGAGGAGGAAGAGGAAACAGTGAAACACCTCCTCTGTCACTGTCCGGCCCTATCTATGGAAAGGGCGGCGCTGCTAGGCAGCTCGATATTACAGGACCTCACAGACCTATCGGGCTGCGATATTAACAGGATAAACTCATTTATCCGGCTCTCCGGTTGGTTTTTGCACCAAACCTAAAGTGGGGATCGGTAGGTATCTATCCTGCTCATCCCTCTTTCGGGCGTCACAACGGGACCTAAGGGACCCAAGTGAGTCGGCTTTTCCCCTTTTGCGTAGCCGGCGACCCGTGCAACCTAACCTAACCTAACCTACGTTCGACTAAGAAGGAGGAATATTGCTTCTCTTGGTCGAACATAAGAGAGATGAGTTATAATTGATAACAACAACCGTGTCATCATACAGTTTTTGTCCAGCACAGACTGGACTTAAGTATATATGTTTTTTTTTTCTTAATTCTTAGTTTTATTATAAGTCCTAAGATTTGAGCAGTTATTGTTAGTTCATATATTTTGAAGATACAATAAATAATATGAAGAAAAAAAATTTAAAAAAAAATAACATGTGATTTGTATTCGGACCAATCTTTATACTCGCATATTTCAGTAATTGTCAATTAACCTACTATTTGTAAATATAGCTACACGCTCAATGTAAATTGTATACATTCTTGTAAAACGTGAATCATAGCTATGACTGAATGTATTATCACCGTCATAAAAAACATTGAAAATCTATACTGATGTTTATTGTAGTATTTTCTGCAAATTAACTACAGATTTTTATTTTTCAAAGTCGGCGTAAAAAATATTTACGATTGTGAAATGATATTTTTTGCTAAACATAGTTTTGCTTTAATTGTCTATCAAGAACAGTTGTATCAGTTTGTTTGGAAGGCCAACTTTATATAATTTGACTTTTGACGTATAAAATGCGTTTAAAGTGAGAAGTAAGTTCTAGGCGGAATGTATATTTGATTTCATGAATATTATCAAAGTCACAGATATCCGCAAAACTAGAGACTTGCTTATAATCAAAATCGGATTTATGGACAGGCAAAATCAACGTATTCAACTGCAAATCCATATGTTTGTGATTAGGTTTCTTAGTATTTGGTTCAAGTTAAATAAGATGTAGAAGGGTTGTGCCAAAAAAGGCATCTACACTCGGAGGCACAGAGTGTCCAGGTTGCTTTCCTTCAAATAGTTAAACTGAAAGAGAAAGAAAAACATTTAAGCCATACGCCTATTACTTAGCCACCGACATCTTCCAGTTAACACCGTTCGATGTCGTTCAGTCCATCATGAAATCTTTCGCCTAGCCATCTAAGCTTGCGCCCTTGTAATACCGGACAGTGGCATGTGCTCTACAGTTCCCAGCTCCTCTTCGTCCTCGCACATCCCATAGAAATCTGATGTACCGAAAACCTATGTACTGGTTCTTACCCTAATGGCACAACGGCCGTTGATCACACTAATAATGAAATTTTTAACTTTCTTGTCCGACCCAGAAGCAGTTTAGGTGTTGTTTCGCCCGAACTGGGCTAAATTGCCCATGAGACTCTGCAATCTTCCCTAAGAAGAAGCATATAATAGTAGTAACTAAACGGTGGCTCAGCCCTCCCTTTACATTGCCATTATCCGGAACCCAACCCAACACAAAATAACTCTATACTTGTTCGTCAGCACAGCAATTGCCTTTATGCACTCGCCTACTAGCTTTGATTTAACGCTGTATTATTTCAAGACTTTAAGCGCTGCTTGGTTGCCGACGTATAGAGTGACCTACTCCCCTTCGATCACACCTGTACCTTTGCCTGGAATATAGTACATTTATAAGAGAGCCTTTACGATCTGCAAATACTAGTTCCTAGAATGAGAACTCCTGCACCGGAATCATTTCAATAAGCTTTAAACCTGTCGTAAAGGTTACCACATTCCAACCAATCATCCCTGTTCGTGATTTCTACTAATAGTACCCTGCAGAAATTAAGCTTAATGACCATACAATTCGTTAAACAGGGGTTAATGGAAACGATCTGTTGACCCCGATTTTGTGCAGAATATTTGTGTGTTTTATATTTCACGACCTAACCAAACCTGGTTCATAGAGTCTGAGCAAACTTCTAGCCGCAATTGCGACCGCAAATCCTTTAATGAGAAGTGAGGAGTACTAACCTGGCACCGGTGATACTAACCGAAGCACACATCTAGAGCTTAGTAAAAATTTTCCTTTAAGCCTCCGTTTACAAAGCCTCCCACAAGAATCAGAAAATCCATACGTAATAATGGGTCGTACAACCGTAGTGCCCAGCTTTTACCTATGAAGTTGCTATCTATTTTCCAAGAGAAGAAGAGATATAAACCCAAAATAAATAAAATAAATAGGAAATTTTAAACACTATTTACGAACTCTATGATAAAGAATTTTGTAAAAAAAAGCTATGGTGCAACCTACTTAGAGTCTACCCGGAGACGGAAACCTTTCCACAAATTAAATGTATAAACCATATCTGCAGCATTATAAACGTAATATTTGGCTTCGATTATTTTCAAAATAAAAGACAAATTGGAACAAAGTATTGTCACAAAGCTGGCGGGCACTGCTAATGATTAGATTAAAACGAAACAGAAAGAGATTTTAGTCTTTTGTTATTATTTATAATTAAACAATATCACAATTATGCTACGGAACTTGCAAAGATTTTATCATTTTATTTCTTCCCCACCTTGATTGCATTTAATTCGTATGGTCACCCTAAAACAAATTGTAGATTAGTTTAAAATCAATGCAAACTGCATTTTCACAATTGTCCATAGTTATTTTTATTCATATGCTGTATAATGCAGATGCATCAATTTGTATTGCTTTGTATCTCTGGCTGTAAAAGAAATTTTATTACACTGATAATCGCTCTACTTATTCTCTTTAATATTTTATTTTAATATTTCAACTGTTGTTGTTGTATTTGAGTTACGTGAATTGCTGAATTGCTATTATTGCCGATTGTTGCATATTAAAAGTGCTGCTTTGTATATTGCAGTTTTTCTTTTTTTTTTTTTGGGTTACTGATCACTAAAAGCGATCGACAGGTGTTGATTGCTGTTATTGGTCGTTGTTCTTTGAATTGCTTTTTACACTCGTATACTCGTACATATGTATATACATATATTTTGTTTTATTTACTCTTTTCGTGTCTTGTTTTAATATCTGGTGGATGAGCTTTTATCCAGACATAATGTACGTATTCTTGAAGTTAATGTTCAAGATGAGATAGATACATTGATGTTATAGTGGCGGTATTCCTTCGTAGTATTTTTCTTTTTCAGATATGCTTCATTTTTATTATTTTGTACTTTTTTTTATTATTTATTACCTCTTGCTGGTAATTGTATGCATAAGCGTGAAAACAAATTATTACAATTCGTACGTGATTTTAATCAAAATATCATGTACCAAATTGACTATAATTTTGATAGGTGGTAGGTGATAATTCCAAGTGTATTGAACGACAAAACAAATTATATATATTAATGAAATTTCAAAGAATTCACACTTAGGTATGCAATGTATGTAGTTTAAAATTAGAAAATGTTTAATAACAATAAGGCTACAAGGGCGGTGTTTATAACTAATGGATCAGAAGTATAGATGAAATCAATAAAAAAAATACTCCTTTATAAAGCTCTAATTTAAAGCTTTTGCTCCCAATGGAATAAAAAAGATCATTGAATTCAAAAAAAGAGACTCATTGAGAAGATGACCTTAGAAAAAAACACGGGCACATGTCTTCACCCGAGATATAAAGAGATATTAAAAAAATAGATTTAAAAAGCAGACTCCCGCTCAAGGGAGGCATAATAGTTCTATCAAGTTCATAGCAAACACAGAATGATAACGAAAAAGGCAATCTATTTGCCATTTACTCCAAATATATCGACTGATATAGTTGAGTTGCTAATTTTCAAGGCTAGCGCTGTAGTACCGCTAAGATTTGAATTTAGTAATATTGAAAGGGCAATAACGGATTTAAACACCAAAAAACACCAAGAAAGCCCTTGCTTGGGCTTTAATAAAACCAGTAACAAGATGTTATTTGAGTTGCCCCGTACAGCTCGCAAAATCATTCTTGGTATTTTTAATGCCATTTTATGTCTTGAGTACTTTCCCACAGACTGGAAGGTCCTTTTGATTATTATGACTCCTTAACCAGAAAAAGAAAAAAACTTTAATCATACAGACTTTTATCTAATATGTTAAAGCTGTTTGAGACGATGTTAATAACTAAGCTGAATCAAACTCTAAGCTACAAATCATAGTACCATCGAACAAACTCACAGAAAATACTGCTCTGCCCATTTTATCAACGTTTCCCAAGCATTCGATGAATTATGGCACGCTGGCCTAATATATAAAATAAATTTTAATTTGCCCGTAAACTTATATAAGCAGTCATATAGTTATTTAACCGATCGAAAATTCATTGTGAAAGAAGGAAATTTTTTAATTTCAACTGAGCTAATTGAAGCAGAAGTCCCTACATGCCAACTAGTAACCGAGTACATATATCGATATTTGCTGACGACATAGCTTTTTTAAGCATTCACGAATCTCCCGAAGTAGCATCTCGATTTTTACAAGACCTCGTATTAAATTTAGAAAAGTGGGTGAAGAAATGGGGAATAATGGTGAATGAACAAAAATATAACGGAATCATGCCCTCTTATTCACATAAATAACCAAACGATACCACAGGTTTCAGAAGTGAAATATATCGTCATACATCTTGATCGGCGCCTTACTTGGAAACGCCACATAGAATCAAAGTTAACACAAATGAAGTTAAAAGCCGTCCAACTAAACAAGTCAATTCTAACACCAATTTGGTATTAAGTTATGGGGCACTGCCTCAGCTAGCAATGTAGAAAAAATACAAAGGCGCCAAAATAAGATTCTGCAAATGATCGTACTTGCTCCCTGGTATATGAAAAACTCAAACATTCACAAAAATCTAAACGAGCCAACATTAAATCCGAAATTGCGAAACATGCACTAACGTATTTAAAAAAGCTTGAAACTCATTTAAATCCGCTGGCCCGAAACTTACTAAATGAACGTGGTTGGTTACATTCGAATTATGAGGAGGAATATTGCTTCATTCAACCGTACATCACAGGGATGACCCGCAAATGATAACAGCAACCGTGAAATATAAAATTTTATGTGTCTAGCACTGGCTGGACTTCAAAAGTATAGTTATTTTTATTTTAAATTTAAGATATGTGTAATTATTGCTAGTTCAAATATATTAAAGATACAACAAAAAATGTGAAAAACTATCACACTCAGTAGACGATTTCACTAACAAATGGAAGTAAATCTGTAGTCTATAATCGCGATGTGTGATTTCATTGAAACTTCATACGGCTATAGAAAAGGTATTGTAAAAATCTTAATAGCCAAACCTAAATAAGAGCGATAAGATCAACTTTGTCCAACTCCTAGCTTTCACGTTACAATAATAAAGTTAAATAAGAGCGTCTCTCAGTAATTTTAATTACTCTTGTACGATAAACTCCAATAAAGAGAGATACAAAAGAGAAATAAAATCGCCAAACAGATCTGTAAGTAACTAAAATATCGGATTTCTAATAAATGGATTTTCCAATTGCATAGGATCGACGCAGCACTTTTTGGATTTGCTTCATACATTTTGTATGTACACGTAAATTTTTGACAGCTAAACAACGTTTGACGCGCTCGTTTAGGTTTAGCTGTATGTTTTGAATACGGAACTTATAGCTTTCAGGTAGTAGGAGCTGGCTCCGACTAGGTTATATTAAAAACAAAAAACGATGCGAAATTCTTAATTTTTAACTAATTAAAATTTTTTCTGACGGTTTCTCTATTGCGTTATAAAAAAAATACAAAATATGACTATTGTTAACAACGCCTTATAATTGTGAATTCTATATCTGTGCTTCCGAAACTGTTATCGCTAGAATTTTAAAACTTTGCACAAGTAACCCCAATATTAATAAGTATAGTTTAAGACAAAATAGACAGGAAAGGAATAGTAGGTGTGGACCTCCCAAAAAAATGGACAACTATTATCGTGTGTATCGGGAACTATAACAGCAAGAGTTTTTAAAATTAACACATGTAACTCTCATATTAATATGCATAGTAGGTACCTTCTATACAAAGTGAACAATTATCATGAACATATAGAGCTGTCATAGGTATAATCTTTAAATTAATTGGCAATTTCACAATATCGAAAGAATTCGTTAGTTCGCAAAAGTACATTCAAAACAAAACCAAAATTTTTGAATTTGTTATTGTTTTAAATATAATTGTAAGATAGAACGAACTCTGTCGATATTGTGAAACATGCCCTAAGTTGTAGTACCCCAGTTATTAATGTTCGTAATATATATTATTAGAACAGTGGGCGTGGCACCGGCCATACTAAGTTAATAATTATTATCGGTAGGTAGAGTTTTGAAATGTTACACAAGTAAACCTTATAGTAATGCGCATAGGTTAGCAGATAGGCTGGATTGGAACAATGGTCATGGTAATTACCATAAAATAAAAAATATTTTATCATGTAATCAAAGAACTATAAAGGCTTGAACTTTGAACTTGTACGAGGAACTGCCTTATTAATTAGAGTGCCGTAAAAAATAGTGGATTGAAAGACTAGAGTGATAACTCTCATACTACAACAGATAAGGTTTGAATATTATAGGTATTATTGAGCATAGTCGAGTGAAAAACTGGCTCGGTTGGAATAGTACGAGTCCTACCTTGTCTAAAAAGTCAAAAATCAGTATCGTGAAACTTTCGAACTATAATAGGTAGACTGTTTTTTACACTAAAAATTACATGTATTTTCAAGTTGAAGCTTGGAGATTAGGACGGGAGGGGCGGGTTCAATAGTGACACTCTCTAAATTTTACATTGAGAAAAACGTGCATTCTCCAGTTTAAGCTTGGTCATACCTTTACTAGTAACTTAAAAATTATAATAATCTATACATATAATAAAACAGTAACTCATTTCCTGTCTGTCTTTCTGTCTGTGTTCGCATCACGTAAAAACTTTTGAATGGCTTTAAAAAAAAAAATCATGAGGAGGTACTTAGTATCCTGCTTTCAATAAAGGATACTTTTTTCCGCAAAAATATCTTATTTTCAAAAGAAAGTTAAGAAAAAGCAGTGAAAGTATTCCGATTTTTTTACCGATTTAGAGGTACTGCATACTTTAAGGTATCTATTATTTCGGAAAGTGGGATATTTTAAACACGTTTACGCAACAGATGGCGCTGTTTTAAAATAATGACAAAATATGAATTAAAAGCGGGATATTTTAAACATGGTTGCGCTGTTTTAAAAAAATGACAAAAAATATGAAATTTTAAAAAATTTGTATAGGATTTGTATTTTTACTTTGTGGAATAAGATTGTTATTTATATATTTTAAACACATTTTACAGAGCTTTACAATAATTTTGAGAGTATTATATACATTTTAGAATTTTATCCAGGGATAGGTACCTTTATATAAAGTAAATATGTAAGAGTCTTAAAATTTATGTGGATTTATTTCAAAGCAAAATCGAACAAAATATTGTCAGGACACACACAACGTGTGTGGGCATAGCTGGTGTTAAATAAAAATATCCATTTTCTGTTTTTATTCAGCATATATATGATAGTTTGTGCATATATTGCAGATTTTTGTGAATATAAGTCATAAATTTTTTATGATTGTTACTATAAAAATCTGTATTTCCTAAATTCATTTTTAGGGTTCCGTACCCAAAGGGTAAAAACGAAACACTATTGTTTTCGCTACAATGTCTGTCCGACTGGCCGTCTGTCCTTTTATCTCTGGAACCGTAATAGGTAGACTATTGAAATTTTCACGGATGATGTATAGCTGTTGCCGCTATAGCAACAAATACTAAAACTTATAGGATGTTCCGATAGAGAGGTGTTATTCACGAATATGTGTTTATTTCTTGAACTGTAGGAGGCATAGTCTCAAGATTTAAAAACAGTAATTAAAACTTAGTTCGCTATATAAACAAGTATAAAAAAATAAACCTAAAAATTAAAGGGTGTTATTTGCATGTATAAGGCCTAAGTTTTGAACCATAATAGGTAGACGCTTAAAATTTTCACAGTCTATAACTGTAGCCGTTAAAGTAGCAAATTCTAAAACTTATAGGGTGTTCCGATAGAGTAGTGTAATTCACGAATATCTGCTTATATCTTGAACTGTATGAGTAATTAAAAATTAGTTCGCTATATAAACATGTCTAAAGAATAAACCTAAAATTAAAGGGTGTTCCGATAGTGGTGTGATTTTCATGTATAAGGCATAAGATTTGAACCATAATATGTAGACTTTTGAAATATTCACAGAATGTGTATAACTGTGGCCACTATAGCAATAAATACTAAAACTTATCGGGTGTTCCCAAAGTGAGGTGTTATTTGCCTTTATGTCTTTATTTCTTGAGCTAGAGGAGGCAACCACTTAAAATTTGATGACAGTAATTAATACTATGTTCGCTTTCTAAACGAGTATATAAAATTAATCCTTAAAATTAAAGGGTGTTCCGAGAGTGACGTGTTTTGCGTGTATATGGCCTAAGTTTTGAATGATAATAAGTAGACGCTTGAAGTTTTTACAGGAGGTTTATTACTATGGAAACTATAAAAAATCATAAAAATTAAAGGGTTTTCCGACAGTGACGTGATTCTCATGTATAACGCCTTATTTCTTGAACCGTAATAGGTAGATTCTTAGAATTTTGTACAGGAGGTATGTTGCCACAACCGATAATTAATGAAAATTAAGGGGTTTTCCGACAATATCATGTTTTTCACGTATAGTGACTTATTTTTGTAATCGTAATAGATAAACTTTTGATATATTCATAGAAAAATAATTTCCACGGCCGTTATAACAAATAACAAAATTAAAGGGTGCTCCGACATAGACATGATTTTTACTTAAATAGCCTTATTTTTTGAATCGTAATAGATAGACTCTTGAATTATTTACAGTAGATGTTCTATTTCGGCCGCTGTAACAATTGCTAATCACGTATATTACCTTATTTTTTGAACCGCAACAGGTAGGCCTGATATTTTTATAGAAAGTGTATTACCATGGCCGTTATAGCAACAATTCCTAAAATTTAAGGGGTGTTCCAATCGCGATGCAATTTACGCTTACGCGAATATGACTTTGATTTTAAAAATAAAGGGTGCCCCATAAGACATAAAAAAATTAATAACTTGAATTTATAAAGGTCTACTAAACATAGTACGGAACCCTACATATGTGACTGATTTATTTATTAGAAAGGTTGTGGTTACAGAAAGGTTGTGCTAACAAAATGATAGTAAACAGACACATTAAATTTGCGATTTAATTTCAACAATTAATACAAACAAAAATTGCAGCATACCCCATATAAGACATGATTTTAAATATATATATAGACTTATAATTTACATCATTATATACACAATCTTAAAATTTAAAAAGACAAATTATAAAAACATAACATTAAAAATTACAGGAGAACATCAGACGTGATTTAAACCTACAGTATGCATAATCCATATTAGACACCTTTAAAAAATGAACTATTTCCTTAATATCGTAAATCCTTTTAAAAATAAATTACATAACTTTTTTAAATTGTATAGTTCCCAAGCATATTTAACGTAAAGTTATCCAACTAATTGTTAAAGTTAGTTTTAAAATTATTTTACATAAAATTTATGTGTGCGAATATAAATTTTGTTTATAAAAATAGTGATTTCCGACAAAATACTGAATTAAGATTTTTTTTCTTTGTTTTGTTAAATAAAACCTCTTGCTTAAAATTATTAAAAAAATACTCTTATTTATTTTATTACATGGTAGTCGTTTTCACTAAAATTGAAGGTGTACGAATACGGATTCTGCATACTGTACATATATTTGCATTA
The DNA here is from genome assembly GCA_949628195.1 of Phasia obesa. Classification (NCBI taxonomy): domain Eukaryota; kingdom Metazoa; phylum Arthropoda; class Insecta; order Diptera; family Tachinidae; genus Phasia; species Phasia obesa. The sequence continues at coordinate 167,723,419 of OX451215.1, read as the reverse complement.
TTTTTTTTTTTTTTTAAATAATGCCTTTAGCTTGCTACCTCAATTTTTTACTAAATTTTACGCAAATTAAAAATTGTTTAAGCATTTAAAAGGGTTCACCGATAAACTTCTAAATTTCCAAAAAAAAATTTTCTGTACTTGACTTACACATATGCAGAAAACCCAAGTTTTCGTCATGATTTCGACTTCGCCAGGGTACGGGTACACTTCCATTCGATTCTTCAGTTATTTTTACTACGATTTAAAAAAAAAATTCGGTCAACCTAACCTTAGGATCCTTTCTTTGTGCGCGGTCACATATACGATTATATTTACGCTTTAAATTTTCTCAAGCTTAGCGTTCATTGTTTTCTGATTACAAATAACTGAACAAAATGTAAACATACATTTTTATTTAACTACAAATTATACATAATTTTCCATTTTTCTCAACTAATTGAAAAATGTTTAGTCAATTTTGTAAAGCCATGCCACCCAAAAACCCAACAACCTGATGAATTACCTGAGAATCAATACCAACAATTGTTGTTTTTTTTTTTTTTTGTAATAAGACCCTTAAGGTCAATATTTCGCTACTGTATTTAGAGGAAAGATGTAAATAAAGATTTTCTTAACAAAAACAAGACACAACAAAAATATATCGTATCTCTTTTGAATTGAACAAATTTTTGATACCAATCAAAAACGAACGAAATCAACAATAAATAAATAAAAAAACAAAACAAACAAAAAAAGTTCATATTCAAAATAACATTGTAGTCAAAAACTTGGCTACTGCAATTTTTTATCTTAATGTTTGGAGGGAATAAAAAAAAAAATAAAAATAAATGAGTTTTTTCTCTAGTTGCTGGCTGTTGTTTTAATTTTTTTATTTTTTGTTTAATGTTAAAAGCAAGATTGTCGTCTCAAGGCACGTTTTGTTTGTACAATAACTTAAAAATCTTTAAAATATTTTTTTAGATTTTAATTTTTTCTATTTTGATGTTGCACTGCTGATGTGGTTTATTTCGTGTGTTAGTTTGATATAACTATCGTTACAATAATAAAGACAACTACAACAACTACAAGAAAAACAATAAGATCTTGTTAGGATATTATTTGTTAGATACGACAAGTAGACTTAATTATCATTTTCATGTTTAAACATAAATAATGCATTAGTTACGAGTTTAAAAAATAAAAATTTCATTGTTTTATTTATACACTCAGCAAAAAAATATTAACTCAAATTATATCAGTTGATCAATGTAAGATTAGTAATAATTTATAAATGTATTGTTAAGTAAGGCTTAAGTTCATTTATTCTCTCTATCTAGTCAATAGGATTGAAAGAATATTTTAACAGAATTATCTTTAAAAGAAAAATGTGAATAACTTGCATTCAATTCTCGTTATGGGTGCTTCACTTTTTAACAAAGGTGGTACAGTGGTCCCTTTCACGAGTTTTGATTGAAATTTTTTTAGGATAGGGATTTATGAAAATGATAGAATTTAAATGTGTCTTTTATTTATTTTTTAATGCTTGGAATCAAAAAAACTATTCTACATTAAGTGATTGGGGGTATACCAAAACCCATATAACAAGATTTTTTTTTTTTTTGGTAAATAAAGTAATCTTTGGTTTCAGCTGGATGGCGTACTATGACACATAACTTATAAATCAATCTGTCCTTTACGCCCTAAGTTCGGTAATCGTGTTATCAGCCATCTTACCGACGCAAAGAGCGGTATTTTGCCAATCAAGCCGGACATTAGGCCAAAAATTAAATTTAAGAAATGAAAAAATTTAAGTACGCAGCTCCACAGACAACAAAATTCTATATCGTATAATATAAAAAAATTTTGATTAAGATTTGTCGTTTTGGGACACTTTAAAATCAGGAAAATCGAGTAAATTGCATTCTTTTTTACTCGTATTGCCTTTTTATGATTTTTGAGAGGTTTGCAATATATATTTTTGTGGCTAAATGATTTAAGATTTTGTATTTATTTTTTTTCCTAAATTAATTTTAGAAAATTAAATTAATTTTTAGAAAAATTTTATTTTAAATTTTTGTGATAAAATATTTTGTTCGAAATAAAATTTTTTTTTTTAAGAGTGAGGACAATCGCGATCCTAAAAATGTTGTAATTTTAGAAAATTAAATTAATTTTTAGAAAAATTTTATTTTAAATTTTTGTGATAAAATATTTTGTTCGAAATTGATTTTTTTTAAGAGTGAGGACAATCGCGATCCTAAAAATGTTATATATATATCATTTGAGATCTAAACTTTTAGACTCTAGAAGCAAATGTTGTACATTTTTGCGCTATTTTTTGTGAGCTATTGCAAATTTCACCTTTTTTCTGTTTTTGTTCATCTTGCAGAGTAGATACGAGTAAGAAACCTTTTTGTCGGTCCTAAAATGCTTTTGGTTTCTACGTTGTTTTAAATATATAAATACATTATTTGAAATGAAATGTATTGTTCCTAATATAAATAAGTTATTATCTCTACATAATAAAACTGTGATTATATTCCTGTTTTTCTGTTTGTTTTCGCATCACGTAAAAAATACTGGATGAATTTTAATAAAATTTAATAGAGAGGTACCTTAGTTTTGTGGCTCAAAAATAGGTTATTTTTAACCTTCAAAATATATTATTGCCAGGAGAAAACAAGTCGTGAAAGTACGCAACTTTACCGATACAAACTTGGCAGCAACTTTTATTTTTGTCAGTGGGAAATTTAAAACATTGTTTAGAATTTCATATAAATTTTAGAATTTTATATAAAGCTTATCTTTCAGAAAAGGTACCCAGGGATGGAAACCTTTATATAAAGTAAATACATAAACCATATCTGAAGCACTATAAAAGTATGGCTCTAAGGCCCATTGTTATAACTTGACAATAGCTTAACTTGTAGCGATAAATAGTTTTTTATTGTGATATTGAAACGTATGTAATCTATTTTTTTTAATTATTACAATAATTATAATTTGATTCACCGCTAACAAAAGGGAGCGGGGTGATAAGTGAACAAATAATAGTGGTTTTATTCATTACTATGGTTAGGACAAACAAGTTTTTGTTACTATTTGATCACTAAATGGTTGCTACACCCAAAAAATGCAACATGGTTGGTTAGAACTATATAATTTTTAAAACACAACAAAAGTTTTACTAGTATACCAAAATAATATTAATAATATTATCGGTCAACAAAATAATGTTTGGTTTTGTGTTTAATTTTTTTAAATTATAAGAATCTAATTTTACGGGTTTAAATTTCTCATATCGAATCGTCGTTTCTTATATCGAATACATAAAAAATAAAGTAATAAATCATTATGTGTTTCAGTATAATAGGTGTTTATATAAACAAGTATGAAATGTTTTTATAAGTATAAATACATAATACAATTTCATATTTTTCAATGTTATTTTTAAGTTAAATGGTTATACCATAACAATATTATTGTTGTGTAAATAATAATATGGTTTGACTACAACTGTATAATTTAATCATAATATGTTGCTCTTAGATTATGGTTTCCTCAACCATGTTTTATCTCTGCGTGTGGAGCTACCGGTTTCCGTAGTACCATTCGTTTCGACATTGATCAGAAAATTGTTATCTTCCAGTTTCACGTCCAAGCAAGCCTCGGGATACAATGCCCACATATACACTAGAAGCATTGGCATCAAGGTGTTAAAAGTCAACAAGAGAATACGTCCTAATGATGTCTCATGACGCAGTTAAACAACCAAAAGTAACCCTATTATATCCAAGCTCCATTCTGGGCCTTTACTGGGATCAATCCCACACCCCACAGACTGAGAAACTAGGAACCTTTGTGAGTAGTTTTATTATTAATAAGAGTATTTTGCTGGATTATTTAAAACATAAAAGTTGTATCCACAAAACTTATTCACGCTGGATAACACAGCAAAGTAGAAGATTTTTTTAAGTGCAACATTTTTCAAAAGCAAGTGGTAGGTAAATTTGATGTTTATTTGAAAATTTTTAAAAATACAAAACATAATAACTGAACTATGGTAATAGATTTAAAATGATTTAATAGTTGCAAGATAGTCGTACAAAGTAAATAATTTTATTAGAAATTTTTAAAGAAAATGTTTAAAACCTAAAAAAATTAGCATTAAAACACACACAACAAAAAAAAACTGACCACGAAACACTCTATTAAGAAATTTGAATTTGTGTTTGTGTGTTTTGTTTTATTTTCAAGATATTAAAAACAAAGAAAGATAAACAACAAAAAAATGCTAATAACGTAAATTCATAAAAATACTTATATTCACAAAAAATCCGCAGATATCTTCGAACTTGCTGAAAAACATATTTTCCATGTCGATACGATCAATTGCGTTATGCTAAAAATATGCAAATACGATTACGAATACATTATGCACAAATGCAATGAACTAAAGACGATGAAACGGAAGACAAGATGACCTGCAAGGAGCTAAAAGGAAATAATCATTTCTTGAGAAGACTAAACGTAAAGTGGTCCTCTTCTAGCATTTATTTAGTTTGTTTATTCAGAAATTCGTTGCCGTAGCCTCATATACTTTATATATAAACACTGGCATATCGCGATTTCGTTAACCGAAAATAGCTGTTTATTACAACAAAAACAATCGCAATAACCCTCAATGAAAATGTCTTCTTTTACATTTAAATTTATTTTGATCTGCCGATAGGTTTTCTATTTTTCCCTGCGAAATTTATTTTTGTAGGTGGAGTGGATGGCTGCACAAAAAGAGAATATAACGAGTAAAATAGGATGTGAAAGAAAAACGTGTTAATGTTGTTTGTTTTCTTTTCTTTTAATGCTAGAATATTTGTCGTTATACCTTTTAGAGGTAAATTAAGTAAAATACACACATTGTCCATGCATACGGTGGAATTGGGTTAGAAAAACAATAAGCGATCAGTAAAGGGATTTAAAGTAATTAAAAATACACTGTAAAATCCCATACATTTTTGACAGGTGTAAAGTGACGATTTTTATTTACCTTTCGCAGGTTTTTACTGACACACTCTTTATTTGAAGCAACAGTCAGGAGATGACTCCTACTCATGCAATGTATTTTGCCGTAACTAGGAAGGAGGATAGAGGGAGTAGTGTTTGTGGACATTTGACTTGAACTTTGAAGTTGACGGGAAAGACATCCGGAAGGAGTTTATTCCACATACGAGCTGTTCGGGCGAAAAACGGTGCGATGCCAGTGAATTGCACTACGCACTAGAGGCTAAAACCGATTGTACCCATCGAGTACAATTTCACTGATTTCATTAGAGCACGTGTTATACTCTGCGAAATTATATAAATCTAAAGTTTAATTGAACTATTTTTAAGTGAATTAATAATTATTCAGGCTTAAGTTCTTTATTATAAAATTAGAGACTAACTGAATGTAATGCATTTTCTAGATCGCTACATCCGCCTTTAAAATTTAAGATTTTCATATCAAAATAGATTTTATACGAAAAATATAGGTGGTCACGGATTTTTCTCCTTTTTTGGATAGACGCTTATTTAAGAAACTATAGCCGTTATTTTTCAAGTAATGTTATTTTTCAATCTTTTTGCTTTTTATTAGTTTTTTTTTTTTTTGAGAAGACATAAGCTCGATATTATTTAATTCTCATGTGGTAAAAACATTGTGCAAATTTTTGAACAAAAATCAAATGAATACCTAACAATAATAAATAATGAAGAAACTTTCAAAATCCACCGAGGAGAGGAGAGCACCCGGGCCAAGACTGAAAGAGGCTGTTCTACCCGGGAAATTACAAAAGAACAATCAGTGGTAAGGGTACAAAAACGGGTTTCCGTTGTTCCCAATTCTCAAGTTAGATTTCGTAAAAAACTTCGACCTAATTCAGACGTACATCTAATGCTAAGAGAAATGAAAAGAGATAAGTTTTAACACCAAATGATGCTTCGTTAGCAATCGGAAAATCCGTTAGTCGGTGGACGGCATGTAGAGCCATTCGCGACATTGGTTATATTGCAGAAGTAACTAACAAAAACCTGCATTGTCGGAAAAAAATGTAAAGGCACGGTTAAAATTTGCCAACGAGCACAAAACTTGGATAGTGGATAACTGGAAACGTGTGGTCTGGTCAGACGAACCGTCCGACGGTAAACAATATTGCTGGCGCCGCCCAGGATCAAAATGCAAAGGCACCATGTGAAGCACGGTGGAGGAAACGTCATGGTATGGGGTTGCTTTACGTGGTGAATTGCATTGAAAATATAATGAAGAAAGGAGACTATTTGAGGATTTTGCAGACTCATCTTCCAGATTTTGTAGATATTTTTTGTAGATTTTTTCAGCAGGATGGTGATCCAAAACACACGTCCAAAATCTTGAAAGAATAGCTTGGTAAGCAATATTTTCAATTAATGCAGTGGGCAGCACAAAGTCTCAACCTCAATCCGATTAAGAATTTATGTTCAATCGTGAAGAGACAGTTGAGACAGTACCAATCAGCCCCTATCAATTTTGACGAGCTTTGGCTGCGGATCCAAAATGAATGGAAGAATATTCCAAAAGAAATTGTACAGAAATTGGTGGAGAGTATGCCAAATCGTGTAAATGGTGACTTACAAAATAAGGGCTTTGGAATAACTATTAAAAACATTCGCATTCCGCAAGATTTTTCAACGGTTCAAATTGAGTACATTGAAGTTGTTTTCGTTTTCGTTTTCTTTATTTTTTTTTTTTTTTTTTATTAGAAATTGATGCATTAATTTTTGAATTTTACACTGTTTTGTTAAGTAGGGTAGGCGATTCTAATTAATAAAAATATATAAAATTTAATCTAGGTTGGAAATCCTGACAACTATTGGGGGTAACATTTGCGTAATGAACAACTGGCTGTGACATCTCTTTTTTTTTCCATCGATACCCACTGAATCAATTTCGGTCTCATCGGAAGTGTCCGTCGAGTATACACTTCCAGAGTACTCAAAATCGTCTTCAGAGTCGGACTCTTCACATACAATACGTTCAAGATCCTCAAGAGTTCGCTTTCTGTTTGCCATCTAAACTGTGTATTGGGACAATTAATCCCTCGTGCGAAACGTATTGGGACTATACATCCCAATTTGATCAAATCTGCTTTAATTTATATTCTATTATTATGAAACACCACCAAATAATTTAGTTTTAATAAGAGTTTTCTTCAAATGATCTGTGTAAACTACTTAAATTTTAACGATGTTATGATATTCATTATCGAGAATAAATTTTTTAAAATCTACCGTTACATTTTTTTTGTACATTTTATAATTAACACTTAAACATGTTTTTGGGACTATTTAAATGAGAAATTGTATTGAAAATGAGGAAAATACGAAAGTTCGAAAATTGTTGGGACGTATTATCCCTATAGTCCCGAAAGGGTTAAGCGATTCCAAAAAAACATGGCTAAAACATATTGCCAACCTCAGTAGTTTTTTACAGTTAAAAAAAATCATTTACCCACTCATATTTCAAATAATTAAAAATTTTATATTGTTCAATATTTAGTTAAAGTTGTTAAAAATAATTTATCAAATAAGAATAGACTTTAAAAAATTGTATTTTTATGAAAAAAAAACCCTCTTTACCAAAATTTAATTAAGTAATCTAAAGCCTTATAAGGCACTCATACAGCTGCTTAATTTTGCAAAACCTTACGTAATCTTTTACGTAAATCTTCTAAAATGCCCACAAATTAAAAACATATTGGCCACTTGAACAATCAGATTACCTGCTTGGTGGGATGTCAAAGCAATAGACCAAAAAACTAGGGAAAAGCAAAAACATAAACCACCCTTAAACAAGGCCAATCAATATAAAAAAAATTACAACTGAAATTAAACCAGATGACCAGAAGATAGGGAAGAAGAAGCAGGCAAAAAATATGTATAAACTGTATACTTAATTACTGAATAAGTGAACGTCACACGCCTCTTCAGATGTTTATTTTTCCATTGTTAAATGATGAAGGCAAATGTTTATTTTTTTCACAAATTATTCAATTGATTTTTTTTTGTACTTCCTTTTGGCAAAGTAACTGGTCAGTATCGAATTTTAACCATAATTTTCAGTTTTATTTTGACAACGAAAATGAGATTTTATTAGGAAGATTAGAAAACAAAAGAAACAGAAAAAAATAGAAGTGAGCGAATTGCGTATGAAGAAATAAATTTCTATTACCAAATACTCATATTTGTGCTACAGAAATAAACTGATAAAGAAAAGATTTTTTTTTTGTAGTTTCTACAACAATTGACCGCATTGTTTCGAATATCTTGGCATTATTATGAGAATGCGTTTCTGATTTTTTTTTTGTTTTTTTGAAAAATTGTCTTTTTCCAAAAATGTTTTTCAAGCACAACATGGAGGCCGGCTGTTTAGGGTTTTGTACACAGTTGGTAAAGACAAGCATTGCGTGCTGTGTAATTCAACCATGTGCAGTGGTATAACGTTTTGGCAACAGTAGCGTTATTGGCAACATTTAAAGTAGCTGTAAACATATTATGCAACTACTGCAGTTGCATGTTCTGTTTTCTTGTTTTTTATTAAGCAGGGATGTCAACTTCTTCGTTTTTTTATTTTAAAAACGAACTTAGAATACAGTTTCAAGTACCCTAGGAGTCCCAGTAAGTATAGCTTGGAGCACTAAGAGCGGCTTCTTTCTCTGCTTTTTCCCGCATTTGACACTTAATCAAAAACTAGTCACAAGTGTATGCCTCAAAGTATTGTTACTTGTACTGATTTGCTCCATATTTCAGGCACCATACACGGATACTAACATTTATTCAAAGCCATTACCTTAATAAAATTTGTTATTTGTTCTTTAGAGTAATTGAACAAAGTAAGTGATACCTACAGGGAGCGAGTAGGTTTACTCTTCCCATTTATACGTTCTTAAGTATGTGGACAAACAATGTGATGTTTCCATCTAGATTGGAAAGAAAGCAATAACATTAACATTAGCACTAACATTATGTTAGTATTATGTGTATATTCTCCATATTAATGTTTCCTTCACCTATTAGCATGGTTGTTAAAACATTTGACGTTTTAGTTTTATTTTAGTTTGGCAGTTTTAATTTCCAACAATGCCATCTGATGCTCAATCGTACTATAAATGCTGTAGGCATTCAAACAAAATTTATTGAAAACAGAAAATTATGGCCAATCAGCATATGGACATAAGAACATATTCGCCAGCAAAAACAATATAAACAAATTTATACTATTACAATTTCGGCATTATGTTTGTGTTTTGATCAAATCGATGGCTTGTTGAGGTACATACGGCTCACCTCAGACATATTAGTTGCGTTCGATGACTATCGCCTGCAATAGTACCTGAATGTTCCGTACTCTCCAAAAACTCTCCCACGGTGACTTAGCACGGGACTTAGGTGACTAGTTTGAAATGACAAGGCAGATACATTGACCAATCTTGATATGGTCGTCTTTAAGCGGCGATAACTTGTTAACTTTCATGTTGATGGAAGTAATTTTTTTATTTTACAGACATTTGGCCTGACCACTTGAGATACGACACTTGAAACTGCTAATTGAATCCTTTTTTCCCATAATTATGAATTAATTAGAATTCCTCACTATTATTCTGTCTGAACACTTAGGACTATATTCTCATCTTTGAATAATGTGCCTTTACTAAAATAAATTTTACTAGTTGTTGATGGGTGGCAAGAAGACGAAATGGCAAATCTTGCTATCCCTTATGCGTGAATATAAAAATGGTTATGTTAGACACCTCTAATGAAACTCTTAGGAGTGCGATATACAAATCTGCTATTTGAACGGCTTGAACTAAATTTATTTTGGTATATAATGGTTAATTCAAAATAGGAAATATTCCCATAATTTATGGAAAAGGATTCCATTCATGTGATTGCTGGCTTCGCAGTACCTTTTCCAGTATTTGCAATGTTTCAAGATTTTGTAAGCGTTTCCCGGGTGAGGGTCATTTCTAGATTATTAGGTTTTCAACGCACCCTACCAGAAAAACTCTAATTGCAGCTTCGAAGCGGCCAATAGTTATCGTAGGACGGCTGATAATAAGATTACCGAACTTAAAATGCAAAAAATCAATTGTTTCATGAACTGTTTCACATGGTGATCCATACTGCTGTATCCACAGAATTTCCAAGTTCATATAATTCCTTTTTAGGAAAAATAGCAATCTGTAGTTCTTAAAGCTGAAAGATGTTTGAGACACATTTTGGAAAGGATGGGCCAATGATGCTATCGCTAAAAATCTATACTAAGCAGTAACTCTCTATGGATGCAATGGTTTCTCCACAAAGATGACGGGTTTTCTTTAATTTTTTTTAACTTACAAAATAAATATTTCAATTAAATAATATAAAATACTTGTTTACAGAAAATAATAATCCAAATTGATTACTACGGGAAAAGCATATCCATATAGAACTATTGTACTTGAGCTCCTAGCTGTAGATTTTTTCCAAATTTCTGAATCTGAATAAAAACTCAGTTTCTTATAGTTAATTGACGAAATGCGAATTTTATTCATTTAAGAATGTAAGCAATATTTAAATTTCTTAACAAAAAACTATTTATATTTACACAGAAAAATATGTTTTCACCAATTAATGTTTTTAATTAGTTTTAAATTAAAATTCAATTAATTAATTTAATTAATATTATTAATATGTATTTGTTTAAAACAGAAATAGAAAATTTTTCAATTAATTAAATTTTAATCTGAAACCTATTAAAGCCTTTACTTGGTGGAAATATTTTTTTCTGTGTATAATTGTCATTGAGGCCCTATGTTCCTAATAGGAATTTTAAGGATTACATATATAATTGTCATAAGTCCCTGTGCTTTTCTCCTTCTACTGCATGGAGGTTAGCGCAGATTTTATTTTGTCTCACACTGAAGTATGTGTAAGTATATTTCGGCACGAATAACAGCCCAGAGAGAGCCAATTATAGTTTCCATAATCAAATTCTGTGGCGGAATTGACGATATCTGAGTAGTAGTAGGTAGTAGTAGTACTACCTAGTTAATGTTTTCAGCATTAACTATTGAAGTGTTCTTTTATATTCTTGCCTCCGAGATTTGTTGCATCCTAAACTATCCGCTTATTGCTAATGTTTTTATGACAAGATCGTAAAATCGAAAAGCTTTAGTGAAAAATCTGTTCACGTTGAAGTAGAAAACATTAATTCTCAAAAATAAGGGGAAATTAGTCCTAGAATGATATTTAAAATTTAGTATAATTTTTTTTTTAATCTAGAAACTATATGATTACAAAGTTTCTTTTCCAAATTCGTTGCCCGACATTTCTGATCTTTAAGCACAAACTGATTCTAAAGTCATTTATAAGAAAAAATCACTGCAGGGCTTTATTTTTAAGTGCATGTGACTTTATTTAAAATTAAACTGTATTGACAACACTTTTATTTACATCAATTCTATATCTTCCATGAGCGTGTGTGTTTTATTGATGATGACATATATTTTAGATTTGTTCTTGCCAAATTACGTTAAGAAGCAAACAAACATCGTTTTGGGTTTTTACTTTAAAATAAATGCCCACTCGCATATTGTTGCATGCATCTATTGTTCGTTTGTTGCTTGTTTATTTAGAAAAATTTGTATCGCCTTTTAGAAATCTATTTAGCACACAATGGCGCTGAAAATGCATTATTGCTTTTTGAGTGTTATTAACAAAAAACAAAAAAAAAAAACACAAAAAATATCTGAATGGAAAGAACATCTACTAAAGATTTACACTTCTAGCATTTCCTGTTATAGAAAATTATTTGAATGTCCATGTAATGCAAATATTGGATATTAATTCATATTTTTATGTTTATTTTATAAACTAGCTACGGCCCGGTGTGCTTTACTACTCAAGGTCGTTTAGAATATAAATAAATTGGCCAGGTGCTTGTTGGACTTTAAAATAAAGGGTTCTGCACCACCGTGCTATATATGTAAGTACCATAACTAAAGTGGCCAAATTTTATTATTGGTTTTTAGGTAGTTAATAACACTTATTTTCTCAACTACACAAGTTAAAAACAATATACTGTAGACAAAAAAAGAGCAATATTGATATTTTACCCAAAAAGTATGCAACTCATTTCTATGGAATAAAAATTAAATAAAACAATTAATTAAACAGCATTTTTGAAATTTTAAAAATTAGACTAGGTGACCCGGCAACCTTCGTTTTACGGAAAACTGACCCTACAGACTCCGTTCCATTTAATATATGGGAAATATAGATCTAGTAATAAATTTATTGAATTTCAACCGTTTTGTTGCAATTATAAAAATAGAATAATTATTGTATTCAATTTAATGCTGCACGATACACAACATTTTTTAGTTTTCGCGCATTGTAAGCTTCCTTGATGTCTTCATTCTGATTATGAGTTGATTTCCTTACAATGTCACCATCTTCTTTCGCTCGACGTTCAGTGGAATTTCGATGTCGCGTTGCATTCTGAGAACCGCGCCCAACTTTCCCATAACCTCTTTTGGTGTCGTAAAAAATATTGAACGGAAAATGATTATGATTATCACTTTGTATAAATCATGTATAAAATGTTCAATATTGAATAATTTAGCTTCGATTTGATAATTTGAGCTGTCACGGTCACGGTAATATATAATATAATCTATACGTATAAAAAAATAGTAACTTATTTCCTATCTGTCTGTGTTCGCATCACGTAAAAACTACTGGATGTATTTTAACAAAATTTTATGAGGAGGTACCTTAGTATCCTTATTCAAATATGGGGTACTTTTTTACGCAAAAAAATTTTAAAATTTATTTAAGAGAGAGTGGAGAAAAAGCAGTGACAGTACGCAATTTTACCGATATGTATACTTAAAGGCCCCTTTTATTTTTGAAAGCGGCATATTTTGGTAGGGATGAGATACTTTATATAAAGTAAATACATAAACCATAACTGAAGCACTAAAAAAGCAAGGGCCTTTGGTGTGGATTGCTTTCAATGCAAATTCGAACAAAATATTCTAAGGACGCTGACAAAGTGGCGGGAAGAGCTAGTAATAAATATATTATATTAATCTATAGATTATCAAGTTCTACTATGCTAATATTTATCGATTAGTTTTCCAAAATTTAATTGCCTTTCCTTTTCAGCAGGTACCTAAGAGGAAATAAAATTTCACCTTAAGCTAAATTATTTATTAGATTTTCAGATTTATTAGTTTTGTGTAGAACAAGTCTGGTCCAAATGGGACGCTGAAAAAGTGTTTTCTAAAAAAATCGCAAAGATTTCAGTTTAAATTTTTTTCAACAGGGTATCAAAACAAACAATACTTTCGTAAAATTTTAAATATTTTTTAAATCGTTGAGTTCATGAGCAAGCCCAAAACAAACACTTTTTATATGTCAAAGATCGCAAACAAAACAATTGGGTTTTGACTCATCTGCTTTCTTCGTTATGATATACCACTAGAATCATACAATTTTGAACGAAATTATACGATGCTAGTCTAAATAAGTACCAACAAAAACTATACATCTTGCTAGCTGTTTTTCATTATCCCCAAAAAATAAAAAATTAAAAATACCGTTTTGATATACATATTCTCTACCATGACCAAATCCTTTAGCAAACGTTTGCGAAAGATTTTTTTTCAAAACGTTTTTGTTATGTTCTCCACCTGAGTATGTTTATGTTTATGTTTATGTTTATGTGTTTTTTTTTTTTTTTGTTTGAATCTTTTTTATTTATTCAATATTTTTGCACTAACAATAATTAGTTATATCTTAAATCTAAAATAAAATTTTTAAAATTGGTTTGAGGATCGATTTGTACAGTAGAAGTTTACAATCTAAGCTCAGGATGGAGTTTCTGCCAATAAACTAATTTAGTTGTACTGCTTTAATTTCATTTGTGTTAACTGTGTGGCTTTTCCAAGTAAGGCAACGGTCAAAATGTATACCCGTGTATTTAACGTCTGAAAGCTGCGGTATCATTTGGTTATTTATGCGAATATGAGGGCATGAGTCCCCACACAGTGTGAAAGTTATATGAGTACATTTTTTGTTCATTCACCTTTATTCTCCATTTTTCTAACTATTTTCCGAATTTAAGTTTGCACTCAAAATATTATGTAAATAAAAACTCAGTTAAAACCGGTCTACTCTTTATTAATTTATATCAAATGAAATGTTTTGTTAATTTAAAATACTCAAAAATTAACTGATAAAATACGTAAAAACAAATGTTTTTTTCTTTTATTTTAACAACATAAAAATTAACTGGATATTCAGTAAATTGTAAATGATATTTCCGTTAATTTTGTTTTTTTAACTGTAATAAAATTAAACTTAAAATAAACAATTATTCCGTTGTTTCTGTTGTTTTAACTTAAAAAAAAACTTCAAAAAAAAAAATAAACTACAAATTTCGTAAAAATAATAATTTTACATAAAAATTAATTAATACAAATTTCTTAATCTTAAGACTATAATTTTTTAACAAAGATACATAAGTAAATATAATGTAATTATATATGTACATATATTTTAAGTAAAATATAATTTTACCAGCCTTCATCATCAACTTGAGAACCGAAAACCACAATAATTTGGTTAAGTAAAAAGAAGAAATTATAAAAAAATATATAACAAATAATCAAAAAATTGATGAATTGTTAACCACTTACCTTTCTCTTGAAGTACCGAACCGTAAGGATTTACATATACCTAAAGGAAATAATTAAAAAGGTATAATTAAAAATACAATGCAGTTTCAAAATATCCTAGCTGTCACAGAAAAACAGTTATGCATAAAGAAACATCTTAACAATGTTTTGCAACTAGTACAGAAAAGTCCGAACTTCTGCCTCCAGGAACGAAAAAATTACATGACTTTATTTTAAGTATATCTTTAAATACTATAGCCTCTAATAAGGGAATATGCCAAAAGGCATAAGAATGAAATCTAGTCGAAAATTGTTGCCATTGACTTGTCACTGATATTAAAGCGTGTGTTTTTGATGAATCATTTGGAAAATAATCAGAAGGACGTCAGATTCAAGACGTTCCAAATTCTGTGACCGACATTATAAAAGAAAATGTTTACAATAATGGCAGAAGAAAAAAATTCCTGTTAATGGTATTCTAAGAGAAAAACTAGGAATATGGGTAATATATTTAAAGTGTCATAAACGACAAAAGTCATTTAAGAACAGACAAAAAACTGCCACAGGGAATGCAAAGTGCCCGCTACCAACCATTCTTTGGGTTTCAGACTTTGCAAATGACTTAAAAATAGCAAATGGCAACTTTGTACCGCTATTACATATTGAAATTGAAAAAAGTATTTATTCATTCCACCCTAATGTGTATATGTTACTATTTATTTGTCATAACGAAACTTTAAGTATATGGACCCAAGCAATGATGCAAAAACAAGAGTTCAAGTTGCCAAGAATGATAAAAACAAAATTATACGTAGTTGTCCCACCATAAGTGTTGCCAAGCCTCAATAAAATTGGCAACCTGACACTTAAAATCACAATTAGACTGGAAGATTGGCTTAATTTTGTTTCTCTTATTTTTGACTAACTATTATCCTATGGTAGTTAAATTACTTACCAAATAATATGGTACAGCGGTCTGGTGCACTAAATAATTATTTTACACATTCTTATTTAATATGATTTTCTTAAACAAATATCATTATTTTGATTTTTTTTCTAAAACTGTCAAATAGTTTTAACACACATACTTAGTTTTATTATTTTCGATATAACCGAATTTAAAATAAATTAAAGTATTTACTGTAACGTAAAATCAGTATTTATATTCAGTTTTTTTAGAAATGAATGTTGGAATCAGTAGAAAAATAAAATGATTTGAATTTTAAATGTTTATTCAGTTAAAAATATCTGTACAATCAGTTATTGTAAAAATATTCTGAGTGTATGATCTTGTAAATGCTGTGTCATCAGCAAATGTTGATGTGTGGACTCGAGTGCTAATTGGCATATCCGATGTGTACAGTATATATAAAATTGGTCCCAAAATACTCCAGCTTCAAAGAGCTGTGGCGAGCTTAAAAATTACCTTCTTTTAGTAAAAAATTTCGATTCGTTTAATAATTTTAAAAGAGCTTAGCTTTTCGGACAAGTTCAGCTTTAACTTATATATTGGACTTAAGGCCAAACTTTATCGAATCCTTGAGAAACGTCGATAAAAAGTGCAGAACAGTATTTTTTTCTTCAAAGGTCCTTTTAATTATATTTACTAATCTGTGTGTTTGTTGGATCGTACTATGTTATTTTCTGAAGCCGAATTGACGGTTCGGAATACATCCTTTATCGCTAAGAATTGTATTCTGTTTAGTTATTAATATTCTCTCAAACAGCTTTGACATGTTTGATTAAAGGCTTAAAGGTCTGTATGATTCTACTTTTGTGTGGTCTCTTCCTGGTTTGGGAATCATAGTAATCAAAGGGACCTTCCACTCTGTGGGAAAGTACTCAAGACGTAAGATGGCATTAAAAACAAAAAGAATAATTCTGCGATACGGGGCAACTCAAAAACCATCTTGGTACTTGTTTTGCCAACGCCAGGGGCCTTTTTGGTGTTTAAATCCGCTATTGCCCTTTCATTATCGCTAAATTCAAATCTAATGGGTACTGCGGCACTAGTCTCTACTGGTGGCAACTCAGCTATATCAGTACATATAAAAAGGTAAAAACCTTTTTCAAATGTCCAACAAATAAATTGCCTTTTTCTTTATCATATCTTGCCCAGTCTACACAAGAAGTTCGCAAAGGAGGCTTACATACGAACGGTCTTTTAAGGGTTCTACATGCACGCCATAATGAATAATCTGATTGTTGCGTTAAGGTCTTCCAAGTAATTTTTTAGAGATGATACTCTTCGAGATTCTAGTAGCTGTCTTAGCCGTTTCGTACAGTCTTTAAGTCTAGGTTTGAGTTGACGAGATCTGTGTGATTACCACTCATTTCGAATTTTCCTTTTTTCAGCCAAGAGCCGCTCGACATCTACAGATCGAAATTGATTGTATCTAGCTGGTTGTCAGGTTACTGTTGCATGTTGGGCAGCTGATTTAAGGATTTGATCAAAATTAATGAACAGTTTTTGTTTTCGACCAAAAACAAAACAGAACCAAATGGCTCATTCGTTCTCTTTGTTGCTGTTTTGTTTTTAAGAATAAAACAAAATTAAAGCAAACGTTTCATTTAAATTATTTTCTTTCTCTGGTTTTAAATTATGTAAGTCTTAGCCTCGTTATCATAACGAAAAACGGCTTATCTCTCCGATAAAATCGTAACTTCATAAGTAAACGTAAAGTTTATATCCTTGTAGAACGACCACTTGTTGTATTGCGAATATATTATTGCTTCAAATTCTTAAAAAAAACCACCTCTAAAAAATATATTACAAAATATCTTAAATATTATAAAATCTTTAAATTATTTATTCACATACATACATATCTTATCAAATATCTTACACTAACATCAAAAACAAACAAATATCCGAATCTACATACTCACATAGTGTATTGTCATTGTCACCAATTTTCAACATGTGGTTAAACAGCTACTGTTTAAAGATGTGAAGAAGCTGCACAAGACACAAAAAACTATAATGTTGACAATATTTAGAAGAAAAAAATATCTTGATATAATGCCTAGCTTAAGAAGCGGACTGCAAGATTACGCATTCATACAAGTGATAAATTTTTATGTTTATTTAAAAATACACTGCTCGTACAGACAATATTGAATTTATTAAAATCAGCAGCCATAACAAGCAAAATTTTTAACACCTTTTAGTTGACCATAAGTGACCAAAGATCTAAGATTTTGTATTTATTAAGTCTTATCTTAGAAGGTAAGAAAAAAAAATTACAATAAAACAAAGAAGAAATTGTTGTCTAAGGTGAAAAGTTCGTGAATGTCTCTGAAAACCCAGCTGGAAATAAGTCTTGAATGTCTTTTGCTTTGTTGCTGTTAATATTTTCTGCATATGGGTTATGAAGATGATAATTCCAAATAAAAATAAAAAACAAAACTTTTTTGTATAACAGAAAAAAATATTTTCACCAATTTTTTTTTTAATTGGTTTAAGATTTAAATTTAATCAAATAATTAATTGATTCAATTATTTCTTTAATTAAGAAATTTTGTTGTTCTCTTTTAAACAAATATATATTTGAATCAATTAAAAAATAATTTAAACTTTAATTTAACACTAATTAAAACCTTTAATTGGTGTTAGTTTTCCACAAATAAAACTGGCTGTTTTGTAACAGTTGGCATGGTCTTTTCCGTATTACCGTGTACCTAGGGAACTATAACACAAATGACCTACAAATAACCTTTTTACTAACATGCATAGTCAAGCAAAAAACTAGCTATGTGGAACGTAGGCCAAGTACCTACCCATCCAAAGTGAAAAATTAGGCAATCCGAGAATCACTTACGTTTTCGATATAAAGTTTGGTCATACTCTTACTTACGATATCTTTTTTGAATTTTTTTTTTTAAGAGAAGTAATACTCAGGCAATTAATGCCTGTATTAACCGTGTTACTTCCTTTGGAAAGGGAGAGGAGTAGATAAGACAGAAGGTTAGTGTGATAGTAAAGCTTCACTTATGGCAACACCGCATTTGTACGTTATGATTATTTTTAGAAATGTGTTGAAGCTAGCATAGCCAATATATAATTATTTTTCTTCGCCGGCGATTTAGTGCTATGTAGTAACACCGGCGAGGTCGGGCGTACTTGAGAGATTGAACTGCAACCGATTGGAGAACTTTATGTAGACTCAGTAATAAAGCTAAAAGTGTTGTACGCAATGTAAAAAAGTTCACTATTAGAAAACATTTGATAGCATGAACTCGAAAGAATTGCGGAATCAACTACGGTCAGCAGGGCTAGGAAATTTACATTTTCAGAAAGATATCATGGATGTTTGCCTTATTAACGACCTTATTTTTGATCCAGCCATATCCTTTATTAATTTAACTCTATTAATCTAACTATGTCGATATTCTGAGAAATGGAAATGTGAAAAATTTATTCCAGTAAAAAAAACGGATCGGGTTTAATGAAATTGACGAACGTTAGACCAATTACTATTTTAGGCGCACTGTCTAGCCATATGGCTATGATGTCGACCACCGTTGTGGCTGTAGCCAACTTAGGCTGATTTCTATTTTTGTATGCGACAATTCTTTATTCAACGGATAAGAATAATAAATAAAAAGCAAATAAAATTATCTGTTTCCACAATTTTCTACAATTATGTCAAAGTTTACGGTGTAGCTGTCGTCTTCAAAACAATTAAGTACCTGACTACACCTCGCACTTGTAGCCAACGGAATTTTTGGTCGTGTAGCGGTGAGGTCGCTTTCGTCTTAGTGTTTAACACTGCGTTTACAGCTGACAGTGCTGCTAAGGCAATAATGCATGCAAACTTTTTCAATTGTCTGAACTACTACCTTGAATATTTTGAAGACAGTAAATAGGAAAATGATTTGACGAATGCTGACAATAATTATATTTTGGTGTACAAATTCAAAAAGGAAAAATCAAAAAATTTAAATGAATTGTCTTAATTATTGTCATGTCAGTACTGACAAATGTAAACGCACCGTAAAGAACGATCAGCAAATGATAGCAGCAACCGTGAAACCTAGTTTTGACTAGACTTAACACGTATATTTGTTTTTTTTTTTTTTTTTTTTTTTGTTTTAGACTTACATATAATATGAGTAATTATTGTTACACAGAAAAAATTTTTAGCTCCTATTAAAGGTTTTAATTAGATTTAGATACAAATTTAATTTAATATTTTATTAATTCAATTATTTATTAAATTCGAATTTATTTCATTCTTTCTTAATTAAATATATAATTGTATCAATTAAAAAATTAATTAAAATTATATCTAAGACTAATTAAAAGCGTTGTTAAGAGCAACAAATTTTTTCTGTGTAGTTCAAATATATTAAAGATACAATAAATAAAATATGAAAAAAAGGTTATCGGACAATTTTGGCTTAATGTACCTTTACAATAAACAAAAGCTAAACATATTTAAAGAAAAATAGCATCAAGATTAAAATTTGATTAATTAATGGTGTTAAAAAGAACTACAATCTTTGGAAACTCCACTACATCAAAATACATAACTTAAATTTAGTAACACAACAGAAAAATATGTTTACTAATTGCACTGTAATTAATAAACCAGGCATTTATTAAATGTATATGATACACTATAATTTACTTGTAACTAATAAAACTAAAATTTTCCCCTTCTTAAGAAATTCTCATTAAAGTAATAACTTTCAAACGATTATATTTGTTTCTGCTTGCTTTTGTAAGAAATTTGTGTAACCACAGAGATTCCTAAAAGGAACATGCAAATATCCGCAACTATGATAAAAATTTCTTCCCAAACAATGTCACAAACCATTAATGCAAAGACAAACTGATGGCTGACCCATTATCTATACAGGAATTTAAATCAACAAAATATTTTTAAATTTTTTTACTCCTTTGCGCCTTCTATGTCGTTTAGTACGTAAAAATGTATTAAAGATCATGTTTCTCTCTTTTTCTGCCGAAGATTAAAGGCGATTATTAAGAAAATTTTCTTAATATATTAGGATTTTTTTCTTATTAATGTTTAAATTTTTAATTTCATTTATTAACTCCACTCCTAGAAACGAAAACAAAAAAAAAAAAAAAAAAAAAATTGAAAAAAATACAACTCCTTTTATACGTTGTGGCTGTTTAGATTCTTGAAATATTTATCATATTGTTGTTGTTATTGTAGTTGTTGCCGAATCTGTTAGTAAATTTTCTTCCTCATGCTGTGCTCGATTCATTGTTAGTGATTAACGTAAGGTTCGTAAATTTACAGTTTTCATCAAAAAGAAAGAAAAAAAAAACTTCAACTTACTAGTTTTAGTGACTGGACTCACCTTCACACTATTACCATGCACTTTGTTCGTTGCATTGTTGAATTACTCCACTCTACAGCAAACTTCATCAATAAAGTACCATCTTCTTAGTCGTCTCGTTCTTTATTTTTCTCTCCATCTACTTTTATTTCATCGTCTTAGACAGTCATTCAAGCAGCCAACCACCAAACCAGCCAGCCAGCCAGCGCGGCAGTAAGTCCAATGTAGTGTGGCACAGCAAGAGGTTAAACTTTAAGATCCCATAACTATATAAATTCAGCAATAAGCATTAGAAGGAAAATTGCAATTGTTGTTTAATATGTGTTCAGTCTGCAACAAACAAACAGATGGGCAAACAGACAAACAAACATACTTTAGTAACCTTAACTTACAATGTGTTTAACTATTGTTGTAATAGTTGTAGTTGTTGTTTTACTCCTTCATCTTCGTCATTATATTAAATTTTTTTTTAATTTAAATAAAAAAAGTTTTAACTTGAGGATAAAAAGAATGAATTCATTTTTAGTGAAAATGGAAAGAATGATTTACAATAAATCTAAACGCAATTTATTAAGTCAGGCCATTTCCGGTCAATGCGTACAGTGTACATACATTACAAGAACCCATATGCCATGCCCATGCTTTCTTTCCCTTTATAAAAAATTATAAAAATTAAAAGACAAAGACACTACTTACGGGTTACCCTATAGGAGAAGTTTGAAAGTTTTACAGTGAAGATATCAGAATATAAAAATTGGTATGTATTTGCATACATATTACATATCGCACTTGATCAACAAGAGGGTATTAACTCAAAATTTTGAAATTTAAAATTTTGAGTTAATACCCTCTTGTTGACCAAGTGCGACATGTATGTATAATAAAGTTACAAAAGGATCGTTTCTTAACATAAAAACTACTGGATGAATTTTAATAAAATTTTTTGAGGTACTTTACCTTGTTACCTGGGTTCAAATATAGGATACTTTTTTCTTGTAAAAATATCTCATATCCAGGATAAAATAGTGCAAGTAATTAACGAAATTCCACTGAAACCTTAACATAACCTTAAAGTTTTGTGAGCGGAAAATTTTAGATACTATTTACAGAAACTTTAAATAATTTTAGAAATTTATATAAATTTTAGAATTTCATATAAAGCCTCTGTTGCAACATCCTGACTAATTACTCAGGGATAGGTATCCCTATATAAAATAAATATGTAAACTATGTATGTATATCTACAGCATTATTTAAATAGGAATCTTAAAATTTGATGTGGATTATTACTTTAGAAAATAAATGTCAAGTGCGAGTGACGGTTTCCTTCAAGTGCGAATCAGTAGTGTTCAAGTTTAATTTTTTTTCACTTCTTATGGGAAACCCTTTACAATATTCGCGAAAATTGAGTGACTAGCGAGATTAACTAATCTGTATATGTATAACTACACACCTTCTATGAAAAAATCAAGAATATACGTAAGAAACACGTAACAATCGAAACAGGCGTCACAGTATATCTTTTGTAAAAATTGTAAAAGTCTACCTATTACGCTTTGAAAAATAATGTTATGTACGAGGAAATCAAGTCACCCTTTAAGTTTTACTCTTTGTTAAAGAGGCCATAGTAATACATCTGTAAAAATTTTGAGAGTGTACCTACTTTGATTCAAAAATTAGGCCAAATACATGCATCTAATGTCACTGTCGGAACACCCTTTAATTTTTGATATTAGTTATAGTGGCCATAGTAATACACCTAATGAAAAAATTTCAAGATTCTACCTATGATGATTCAAAATTTAGCTCATGTACATACAAATCAAGTCACTATCAATTCTCCCTTATATTTTTAGGTTTAATTTTTTTATACTTGTTTATATAGCAAACATAGTTTTAGTTACTGTGCAAATTTTAAGTTTAAACGCAAATATTTCGTCACTTTCGGAACACCCTATAAGTATTAGTATTTCTTGCTATAGTGGTCATAGTAATACACCTTGTGTGAAAATTTCAAGAGTCTAAAACTTAGGTCATATACACTCAAATCTCTTCACTATCGGAACACCCTTTAATTTTGAGGTCTATTTTTTATAGTTGTTCCTATAACGAACTAAGTATTAATTACTGTTTGTATTTTAAGTAGGTCGCATACTACAGTTCAAGAAATAAACACACATACTTGAATAACACGTCTCTTTGGGAACACCCTATAAGTTTTATTATTTGTTGTTATAGCGACCACAGTGTAAAAATGTACCTATTACGGTTCCAGAGATAGAATCGCTAGCAGACGGACAGACATTGTAGCGAAAACAATAGGGTTACGTCAACCCTAAAAAGGAATAAAAGTATAACTGAAACACATTTCTAGTTCAATTAAAGATAAAACTCTATATAAGCACTGTCGCATAGGTAGCTTAAGTGTTGTATCAAAGGTGGAGGTGATAGTTGTAGTAAGTATTCTAAGGTAAGTACTGATGCTGTGAGCGTGTATGTGTGTACGTATACTTAGTATAGCGCAACATTTGAGTTGAGCTTTTGGTGGCGATCTTTTTTGATGATGTTAAATTTTGATCGCACGATTCTAACAGCACATCACTTCGTCATCGTACATAAAGGAAAACTGATATATACACACATTTATACAATTTTACTAATAGTGTTATACGTTCTACGATTATATGGAGAGATAGACGAAAATAAAACCACACAATATACATATATATAAACTTTTACATATACATACATACATGCATACATACATACATACATACATACATACATACATACATACATACATACATACACACATTAAAAAAATAAACTTTAATGCAATATTAAGGAAGAAACAGTAAGATCGATTAACGTTATTGTGTGTATATCTATGCTCGAGAAAAAATGTTAATAACATTTTATTACCTCGGTTCAAATATGTATGTAACCGCGATTCATGTATATAAGGGTGGAACTAAAAATATATTTGTTTAATTTCAATATGTAATAGCGATAAAAAGTTGGCATTTGCTATTGTTAAGTCAATTGTAAAGTTTGAACACGATTGGAGTAGCGTAAATGGTGCCGCAAAGCCAAACGCTGCAGATCCAATTACATATATTGAAATTTAGCATATATCAATACATTTGAATCGTCAAATTCTAAGTACTTTAAATAAGTTTTAGTCAAAGAAAAATTTTTACAATATCATATCTACCCCTATCTTACAACAACAATAAAAAAATTAAATAAATTAAAAAACAATATGTTTCATGTTTTTGTACCCCAGTTAGGTATTAAAAAAAATTTATATTTGGCGTTATTTTA
Source organism: Phasia obesa (assembly GCA_949628195.1). Taxonomy (NCBI): domain Eukaryota; kingdom Metazoa; phylum Arthropoda; class Insecta; order Diptera; family Tachinidae; genus Phasia; species Phasia obesa. The sequence continues at coordinate 167,699,066 of OX451215.1, read as the reverse complement.
CATATGAAAAACCACTAATAAAATAGAAAATATCACTCTATAAGATTTAAAAACAAAAAAATATGTTTAAGGCGTCTGCGGCACCTCAAGATGTGGTTCTATCACAACAAAAATTTGTAGAATAATTTCTCACATAAAAAGACAAATTTTTATCACTATTAGAATTGGTATTACAACAAATTAAATTTTGTCATATACCAACATTCCAGCCAAATATACATACATATGTATGTGTGACCAAATAGAAAGGGTAAAACAGAAAATTTGGCAGGAAACCCATTTAACCAATTTGGAAGTAATATTTTTAAAATAACCTTAGGCCCATTATTATAACTTACCTTTTGTAGTTAAAGTAGTTTTACGTTATAATAATGAGGATAATGGTCATTGCTATAACTTGGCCTTATAGTACGTGATAGTTAAAAGTGGTTTTTAGCTTACTTTTAATAACGAAAAACTATTTATCGCTGAAACAAAATCCTAACTTTAGCTAAAGGCAAGTTCTAATAATGGGCCTTATTAAACTAATTTAAACTTAACAAAAAAAAAAAAAAAAAACAGTTTCGGGTAAAAACAAACATTTTTGGGTAAATAGTCCGTCCTCAACTGGGGAAAAAGAGCCTATATATGATATTTTACGAATTTGCTAGAAAATTTCATACGGTCTACAATCAAGTAATTATAGTTATTGCATTACTTGCTAAAATTAGCTCATTGGCTCCCTCGTGGACACCATATCAAAGTTGCTTCCATTTCAGTCAAACATTGTTAAATACCTAAAAGTAATATTATAATTTACTAAGAAAGGCTATAAATACGTGGTCACAGAAATTACATTATGTTCTCTGTAACAATGTATGGTTGCCATAAACAAATTTAGTTGTTTGTAACATTACTTTGGTCGCCATAAACAAGTTTTGGTTAAGATTTTATTTTTAAACTACACCCAAAAAATTCAATATGGTTGGTTTTTATTCTACATATTTTGATAAACTTTAAAACACAACAAAAGTTTTATAAATATTCAAAAATAATATATTCATATTTAACACATCATTTTCTGTTTTTATTATTATTAAAAAAAATAAATAAAATATAAATATAAATATAAAGTAGCAATAAATGTAAAAATGTATTTGTGGAAAATTGTATACATACATAGATAACAAATACATAATTAGCAAAACTGAAATCTTATTAGAAATGTCTCCACTCTGCTAGAAAGGATGTAAACCATCGTCTTGATCAACGTTTAGGTACAAGACGCAAGGCTAATCGTTTTGGTGGTGCTTTCCATACCAAGGGAATTCTACTTGAAAAAGGTGGTTTTGAAGCCAAACAATCTAATTCTGCTATCCGTATGTGCATCAGACTGCAATTGCTTAAAAACGAAAAAAATTAAGGCTTTTGTATCTCTTGATTGTAGCTATGTACATTGAAAAAAAGGTGAAATGTTAGTTCCTGGGTTTGGTCGTAAAGGTCATGCCGTCGAAGAAGGAACATTCAAGAAGTTAAGAAGCTGGCGTTTTATTAAAAAAATGTTATTTATGTATGTATGTATGTATGTATGTATGTATGTATGTATGTATGTATGTATGTATGTATGTATGTATGTATGTATGTATGTATGTATGTATGTATGTATGTATGTATGTATGTATGTATGTATGTTAGTGTGTATGTATGTATGTATGTATGTATGTATGTATGTATGTATGTATGTATGTATGTATGTATGTATATATGTATGTATGTATAAAATGTATGTTTCAAAAAAAATTGAACAAAAAAAAATAAAAACAATTCCTATATTACATTTCATATTTTTTAACCATACTATAATTGTGTAATTTAACCATAATATTATAGTGTTCAGCTATAATATGGTTTACCTACAACCATATAATTCAACCATAATATGTTGCTCTTAGATTATGGTTACCTCAACTATTTTCATTATTTTTTAACAAAATATGTTAGAAAGCACTAATGTAAATATAAAAAATAAAGGCGCAATTTTGATCTAAGGCCAAGATTATCAAAGGAATAAATTTAACCTCCGAATTCAATACATTCATGCAGTAAATTATGTTTTAAAAAAAATAAAAAAAAAAATTTATTTTTTTTAATATTTACAAAAAACTTTACAAACCCTTTTCAAAAAAATATATTTACAGAAAATTTTTGGAAAAAAAATTTTTAAAAATTTTCCTATAAAATTTTACAAAAAAAATTTCAAAAAAATATTTTTACAAATAATTTTAGAAACAATAAAAAAAATTCAATATTTCTGTGAAAATGAAAATCATGTAAATAAATTAAAAAAAAGTTGATTAAACCTGTAAATCGGTTCTCTTAAAGACTTCGACTTTGGTTCTGGAGTTAGTTTCCAATTAGAGATGTCAGGCGTTACTGACTTTGCATCTTCCGGAATTCTCAATTATCGTTTATCCAATCCCAAAAAAATTCTTATTTACAAATTAGAAAATCTATTTGAATATGGCGAGAAAAATTATATAGAAACACCATTAAATTACTTAAAAATTAGGTTTAAAAAAGTCATTAAATCATATTACAAACATTTTTCTCTTAGTTTAAACATGATTACTTACTTCAAATACCGTATGTCTAATGGTCTTTTAACGAATCTACAGAAAGCATAATTTTTTTACTCTGAAACTGATTTTCGTCTTAAGTCTAAATTTCATATGGGAAAGGAAAAATAAAAAATAAAAGCAAAAATAGAAACCAACCGCCTTTATAACCACCCCCTCCCTCCCTATACACATTCAGATACCAAACACAAAGGAAGCCTCTTATTAAATGGGTGCCTCATATAAACACCATTAAAAGTATAAATAAATTCCTCGTATTAAATTCGTATGGGACTCAAAGGCATCATAAGACACATTTACTTTCCATTTGTTAATGGCAACATAAAAATACTATCAATGACCTGAACAGCAACAATTTAATGTTGTTGGTATTAAAGGAATTGATCTAACAACTACAACAACTGTTTTGTTGTCTTTTGTAAAAAAAAGAGCAACAAAATATTGGTGTGATTGCTGTTAGCATTGTTAATAGGAAAACTATCACACTTTAATAATGTAAAAATGCTTACAAGATCTCTGATTTGTTTGGCTGCGAACATACGTTAGCCAAGTACACAACCTTTAAAATAAATTCGTATTGGAAAAAGCATTGGTTTACAATTTGATGACCAATTTTTTATTTCTTATTTTGGGCGTTTTGTCTTCTATGCATTTAGTTACGCTCGTGCCGATTTATATATATTGATAGGTGCGTTATTAAAGAAGTGAAAGCCTTGGCTGATTTCTTTGTTTTAAAGATGAATTTTTGTTTTGGCTGAAGGTGTGATTTTTATATTTGATGGCATGACAATATTCAAAAATAATGCATTTATTCTTGAGGTTAAAAAGAAAATTTATAATCTTTTAAATCAATATTACAAATACTTCAGTTTGTAATCGAAATATAAAAATCTCCTCCATGTTGTGGTGGTTATAAAGCTATTATTTCTTGGTAGATAAATGTTTTGGAAATATACATATGTATGTATTTCAGAAATGGTATCTTCAAAAATGTACAAACATAAATTTTTGTTTAAATTGCAATAAAATTTTGTTAATGTTTTAAAACCCTTTTTAGCACTTAAATGCAAGGTGCCTGACTGGTTATTGCTTCTGAACCGAAATTTGTATGCGCATCGTATTTTTTATTTCCAACCTAACAGAAAATAAGCGGAGTATGGATGGTATAATGTAAATCTATGTAATTGTAATTGTTCGAACTACAAATCATAATAATAACAACAAAAATTTGTTCCTAAGTTTTTGGTATTACATAAAAATAATCATGCTTTAAAAGAAATATGGATATATCGAAATATCGTCATTTCTTGCACGATATATCTTTTCTTTTTATAAAGAGAAGTAACACTCAGGCATTTATGCCTACCACTTAACTGCGGTACTTTCTTTGGGAAAGATATAGGGTAAACGTAAGACTGGTATAATAAATAAAGAGGGAAAACTTTCATTTGGCAACACTCTAATTACTCGTCTTATTTTTTTAGAACAGTGTTGCAACGACTCTGGTGCCAAGTAGGCACGCACATTAGTTTTGAAGATAAATAGCCATTTTATTAATATTTTACAATAGATATAAATAAATCAGTCAAATAAGAGTAAGACTCGCACACGTAAGGTTTAAAAATACAAGTTGTTAATTTGTTCACGTCTTATGGGGCATCTTTAATTTTTAATTATTTTTTATACTGAAGCATAGTACTAGATACTCTGTACAAATATCAAGTTTTTGCCTATACCGTTTATAAGAAAAGGCCAAATTACTTAAATTCGCAAAATCTAGGTAGGGAACATCCTTTTATTTTTAACAAATTTATTTTCGTTACATGTTATTACAGTAGATATTGTGAGGTATAATCTGTGTAAATTTTAAGTGTCAGTCTATGACTGTTCAAATATAAGGTTATACATACATGCAAATCGTGTTACTATCGAAACACCCTTTATTTTTTGGTTTTAAAGTGTTACCTATTCCGCTTCGTAATATTTTAATTTACATTTACATTTATTATTTTTAATTTACAAAACTTTGTATAAATTCACGTTTAAAATATTAAAAAGTCATATTCGCTAAAACTGTATCACTATCGGAACACCCTTTAAATTTTCATAATTTTTGTTATAGCGACCATGGTAATACACTTCCTAGGAAAATATCAGGAGCATATTGTGGTTCAAGAAATAACGCAATATTCGTGAAAAAAATGTCACTCTCAGTTTACCTTTTAATTGTTAGTAATTACATGCAAATCTCGTCACTGACGGAAAACCCTTTAATTTTAGTGCTTCTTTGCTATATAAATAGCGAACATTGTTTTAGTTTCTATATGGAAATTTTTAATTTAAGAAATAAAGACATAAAACCAAATAAAACACGTTACTTTCGGAACACCCTATAAGTTTTAGTATTTGTTGCTATAGCAGCCAGTTATAAGGGATGATCCATTTCGAGGTTCCCTACTTTTTTAAAGAAAAAAAGACAGAAAATTCAAATTTAATGGAGAATGTTTATTGTCATTTATTTTTTGACGATTATGTCTATCAAATGTTGGTCATTGGTCGTCCATCCGTTGAGTCCAATTTTCGCTGACTCGTTCGATCATTTCGACTGGTAACTGGCGAATGGTATGTGTGATGTTTTTCTCCAAGGCCTGAATCGAAGCAAGTTTTTCCGCATCAACTTTATATTTTACATATCCGCACAGGAAAAAGTCTAACCGTGTGATATCACACGATCTTGGTGGCCAATCGCCCGGCCAAAAACGTAAATTATGTGCTAACCGAAATGTTCTCTCAATAAATCCATTGATTGATGCGATGTGTGTTAAGTGGGGCCGTCTTGCTAAAACGAAATGTCGCCGACATCACGAGCTTCAAGTTCAGGCCAATTGAGCCAGAAATGGGACTCATCGCTAAACAAAATTTGCCTCAAAAACATCGGATCTTTTTGGAACTTTTCAAGAGCCCATAGAGCGAAGCGATTCTGGCGTAAGTCTTTCCATTATGAAATGCCAAACAATACTAAACAAAAATAACGTGACAGCATGACACGACTCACACGGGATCTACCAAAAAATGGCTATTGAAAAAAGTACTTCGAAATGGATCACCCAGTACAACTCCTGTGAAAATTTCAAGAGTCTACCTATTATGGTTCCAGAAATAAAAGGCGCTGACAGTCGGACCATTGTAGCGAAAACAATAATTGAAAAAGATTGGTGTTCTCTTCAAAACAAAAATATATTTTTCAAGTAAATTCTGATAATATTTCTAATAGAAATTTGTATTCACCACATTCCTATGACAAGGTTCTTATTTAAATCGCTTCTTTAAATAAATCAGTCAAGTGCGAGTTACACTCACACACGTAGGGTTCCGTACTATGTTCAGTATAATTTAAAAATTCCAGTTGTTTATTTCTTTATGTCATATGGGACACCCTTAAATTTTAAAATTAAAGTAATATTTGCGAAAATTGCATCATAATTAGAACACCCTTTAAATTTTAATATGTAATTGATTTTATAGCGGCTATGGTAATACACTTTCTATTAAAATATCAGGAGCCTACCTATTGCGGTTAAAAAAATAAGGTAATATTCGTGAAAAACACGTTACTAATGGACACACTTCAATTTTAAGTATTTGTTATAGCGGCCGAAGTGACACACCTACTGTCGGATTTTATATTACGGTTTATAAAATCTTGTCACTGTCGGAACAGCCTTTAATGTTATTATTCATTATAGTGGCCATGGCAACTTCCTTTCTATAAATATACTAAAGATCTACTTATTGCGATTAAAAAATAAGTCACTATAAGTGAAAAACATGTCACTGTCGAAACACCTTTTAATTTTTAGTAATTGTCATATCGGCCGTGGCAACACATCTTCCGTACAAAATTTCAAGAGTCTACCTGTTACGGTTCAAGAAATAAGGCTTTATACATGCAAATCACGTCACTGGCGGAAAACCCTTTAATTTTTATTATTTTTTATAGTGGACATAGTTATACACCTCCTGTAAAGATTTCAAAATTCTACCTATTCATTCAAAACTTAGGATATATACATGCAAATCACGTCACTATTGGAACACCCTTTAATATTTAAGTTCAATTTTGTATACTTGTTTATAAAACAAACATAGTTTTAGTTACAGTCTGCAAATTGTAAGTGGTTTCCTCTTACAGCTCAAAAAAAAGACATAAACGTAAATAACACGTCACTTTTGGAACACCCTACATTTTAGTATTTTTTGCTATTGTGGCCGCAGTTATACACTTTTGGTAAAATTTTCAAGAGTCTACCTATTATGGTTCAAAACTTAGGCCTTATACATACAAAGCACACCACTATCGGAACACCCTTTAATTTTTAGGTTTATTTTTTTTATACTTGTTTATATAGTGAACTAAGTTCTAATAACTGTTTGTATATTTCAAGTGTATCCCTCCTACAGTTCAAGAAATAAACACATTTTCGTAAATAACACCTCTCTATTGGAACACCCTATAATTTTTAGTATTTGTTGCTATAGCGGCAACAACTATACATCATCTGTGAAAATTTTAAGAGTCTACCTATTACGGTTCCAGAGATAAAAGGCGCTGACAGACGGACAGACGGACAGACATTGTAGCGAAAACAATAGGGTTTCGTTTTTACACTTTGTGTACGGAACCCTAAAAAAAGACATTATAGTTTACCACTGCTTCAATTAAAATTTTCAAATAAGAAAATTGATCGTTTAAATTATTATGGATCATCATCTTATAAGATTAAAACAAAAAATGTTGCCATTCATTTGCAAGTTAAACACTTTTAATTATAGAAAATTGTTGTGTAAGAAAAATATTATGAGGGTCACACTTAGGGTTACAATTAAATTCTAAACACATCCATCATTTAATCATATTTAAAGAAAAAAAACACCAACGGATGCTACATACAAATAAATATTACAACATTTAACAACAAAATAAAATATAAAATAAGTTTTATTTTCATATTTAAATGATTTCCAAGACGAGGGTTAAAAAGATATTGTATGTTACCACAATAATTAATTAATTCGAATAAGAATTCATGCGTTCATAACTCGAAATGAAAATTATCATAGAAACAAACGTATGGTTTAATTGAAATTGAAATAAGCGGGTCAAATTAGTTAAAATTATTGTATAAACATTTATAGAATGTTAATATAACTGAAGGAAACCCAATTTTCTACATTAACCCTATAAAGAGAACAACAAATAACTTAAGTTTATGAAATGCATAACAATCAAATGATTTCTAATTTATTGTTAAGAGTCCTCATCACGCAAATGTTACGGTATATTTCACAGGTACCATATTACGTTTTCTGTAACAATATAAGTTGTTTGCAACATTACTTTGGACACGATAAACAAGTTTTGGTTAAAATGCCATTATTGTTGTTACGTAAGCTTCCGATACGGTCAGCAACATATAACGTTTAGCAACAATTTTTCCAGCAACAATGAGAGTGTCCTTTTTGGCTGCTGACTGAACGCTGACATTTTCACACAAGTAAATGCCTTTCACCACTTTCAGCCATAAAACCGCACCAAACAGTAAACCTGGCGGGGTGTAATTCACGCTGATGTAATACCCTAGGATTGTGAGTGCCCCAAAATCTACAATTTTGTTTGTTAACATAGCCATTTAAGTGGAAATGAGCTTCATCGCTCATTATAAGATTGTTTAAAAAGTTATCATTTTCTCTGGCTATTTGACTAAAACGAATAGCATATTGAAGGCGTGCCTGATGATCTTGGGGAAGCAGTTGCTGTACCATTTGAATTTTATACGGAAACATTTTAAGATCCCGCTTCAAAATTCTTTGCAGGGATGTTCTGGAGATTCCCAATTGAGCAGAACGACGACGAGTAGAGACAGATGAATCTTCGTTTATAGCCCATTCAGGCTGCCACGAAATTAAGTAATTTCGAGCTGAAATTACGAACGAAATCTAAAGTGTTCATACTGGGCTTTTTGACACTTGAATTAATTTCGGAAACAGCTGATCACGTTTAGTTACATTTCTATAATTAAATTATTTTGCAAAAAGCTTTCGCACAACACTTTCGTATTGAGTCAAAATGTACATGAATATTAAAAACAACACTACAATAAAATTAATGTAGAATTATGATAATATTTCCATTATTTCATTTAGCTTTTAAATTTTTTTCAAACAAAACGGACTTTCAAGGTTGTAAGTCTGGTCATGGTTGCAGAAAAAGTAGCTTTTTCTACAAAACCAGCGTTGTCTATCGTAATTTCAAGTTAATTTCGACGAAATTAAGTAGAATGAGTTAATTTGGGCAATGGATGTATGCGAAATTACGTAATTTCAGCCTCCACAACTGCTTCATTGCGCACAGATCGACCTCTTCCTCTTCCTGGAAGATCTGACACTCTTCCATGTTCCTCAAAACGGGAGACTAAGTTCCTAATCATGTTGTCACTGGGTGCTGTTCGGACATTAAAATGACGACGATAATTTCGTTGAGTTGTAATAATTGACCTTCCGGAAGAATAAAAAAATTCAATGATTTTGACGCGTTTCTGCACAACCCGAGTTGAAAGAATACCGAGTTCTTTATCTTGCATTTGTTTTCAATCCTTCTTATTTTTTGTTAGTGCTAAGCATCTTTTTCGCATCCTCTCGGAAGCTTTTTCACGTAAAATTTTTAGTTTTTTTTTTTGTTTTTCATTTTGCGATTTATCACATGTTTTACCTATCTGTGAAAGTATATTTGCGTTTTAAGAAAATAAATGCATTGTTTTTGAAAAGAAAAAAAAAAAACACAAAAGTTTTTTTTTTTATTTACAATTCAGTGACACCGAATTTAATTAAAGTGTGTTATGTCGGGTACCTGTTGACGTTTAATGCAAAGCAATTACAATAAAATGATGTTTTCGGTCGCGAACATACGATTAATACATAGATTAGAAACAAAGTAAAAATTAAATTAAAAATTAAAAACCATCTGAGATTTTTTTTATAGTTATAAACAATAAAACACGATGGTTAGCAACATTTTATTTTTCCATCGTGGTTGACTATTCTGAGGAAATGCCCATATGTCCTTTTGAAAAAAATAATATAAAAAATATAGAAATTCTAAACTACGTGAAGAATGCTAGGCGGACTGATATATTTTTAAAACAAATTTTTAAAACAGATTAGATAAGAGAGCTTTTGAAGAATTGTTAAAAAATCTAATTTCTTAAAACGGTAAATCGATGTCTTTTTCACCTTGCCTTTGTTGGAGTACATAGCCAAGGGATGAGGTTTTAAAAATCTGATTACTTTTAATCAGTGCTTTGCTTTGGGGCAATTTTACAACATATAATAAAAGACTAATTCATTTCCTGTCTGTCTGTTTGTCTGTCTTTCTTTTTAATGGTCGTATCATGTAAATCTACTGGATGATTTTAATGACGGTTGCGCAATAGATGGCGCTGTTTTAAAATAACTACTAAATATTAATTACTTACTGCCAAATATCCAGTTGAATAAAATTGTATTTGATTTGTATTTTTACTTTGTGGAATTACATTGTTCTTAAAATATTTAAACGCCTTTTACAGATCTGTACAAATATTTTTAAAATTTCACATAAATTTTGAAAATTTTAATTATTATTAGTCGAACTGTTTTATGTATTACATACAATTAAATTTATAATTGAATACAAGTTTTCTCGTATTCCTTTATCTGGGTTTGGTTGGTTAAATAGATGATGCTTACAACTAAAACACTACCCTAAGTAGATTAGATACAAGTAGTGCTGATGACGGACGTGGCTGTCTAGAAAATGTGCATTCCACTCGTGCTGGTGTCTAAAAATTAAATTTTCCCAATTTTTCTTTAATATTATCACCTAATTTGTAATTTAATTAATTCTTTTTTAGAGAGAATAAAAACGAACTTAAGCTTGATTATAAATTGAATTGTATGTAATTTCAGATAAATTTTAGAATTTTATCTAGACGTAAGAGTCTTAAAATTTGGTGTGGATTACTTTCAAAGCAAAATCGAACAAAATTATGTCAGGGCGCACACAGTGTATGGGCACAGCTAGTAATTTATATACCTTTTTGGGAAAACCCTGAAGAAAATGGTAGTTTTTACTTTTAAAGAAAGGAGCTGATAGGACAAATTTTGATACCATTTCATTCAAAATTTTATCAAACGTGTAGCAAATATCTTAAAATAACAATCTAATCAAAATAAGTCAACCGAATCAAAAACACTAACCTGACCAACTAAATAGAATTACCAATTATCATGTTGCTTTCTGCACCCCATTGAACGGTTAAGGGTTAATACAAAAAAGAGTTTTGTAACAAATCATAAAATTAAAAACAAATAAAAAACTATAAATTGAATAATTTAGGTCATATTTGTTATTGTCATACATTAACTATTAATTGTATAAAATATTCAAAGATCTGCTATCGTTCTTCTCTCATACATTAGTTAAAAAATAAATAAAAAAATAGAAATATAAAAATATACAGAGACGCGATAAAGAAAATTTACAAATAAGCCAATGTACTGATGATTGTCAGCGAAAAAAAAGAATTCATATAATAACATGGTGGTGGTTGTGATGATGGCTTAGGTTTGACTTTAATTAATTGTTCTTTAATGATTTCGTAGCATGCATCTTATGTCATGTTTATGAGAGCTTAGATAACATTGTTTTTATATACATACATATATTCAATAATTGGCAATGTCTTCTACAGCCCGAGTAAAAAATACACCATAAATAACAAAACTATTTAAAAAACGATGTTCCTCCCGAAACAAATGATTTTCAAAAAAACTGAATTTAAATAGTTCACTAACATGTTCTCAAACACAGAATACGAGTAGATGGAAAAAACACAAACATTTTTGTTCTCTGTATGTATATAATTTATGTTAATTTCCTACAATTTTTACACGACTCTTCTAAGACAATAAAACTAAAAGAAAATTCATCCGGAAAACGGCTTCTTGTCTTTACTTTTTTAAGAATTTTCTTAAAATTTTATTAATGATACATGGCAAATTTTAATGCACGTAGAGGCTTATACATCATGCATGTTTAAATGTTTCTAACTGATTTGAAATCGTTAATGCACAGTGGTGCCGATTGTAAAGTAAGTTGGATTTATTTTTTTTCATTTAATCATGAGTTCATTTTTAATTGCCTTATAATTACATTTTATTTAATTAAGATGTAAATTTTGAACAACTAATTGTTCTTGTAAAATATGTTTATTAACAAAAGAAATTTTAGCGATTTTTTATTCACATATATTTCCTTTCATATTTATTTTAATGAAAGCTTACAATAATTTATTTGCGTCCTTTAGCAACAAAATATTTAACTTGGCAGGAAAACGCTTCATAACAGATTGTGATCACAGATTACATACAACTTCTTCTCAAAGCTTGCTCGATGAATTAAATCAATGGTTTAATTAATTTAAATCAACGGTTTAATTTAGTAACGGATGTAGTGACCGTAACTTTGGCAGCACCACCACGAGCAGCAGGTGTTGCTGCTTTCTTCGAAATTGCAGGCTCAAAGCTTCCTCGATGAATTAAACCAATATCAATGCCCTTACTAAAACTATTAAAATTTTTTAATATTTTTTTATTTAATAAGAAAACTATAAATAAATTTTGGCGATAATTTATTTATATTTGGGAATTTTTTCACAATTTTTGGACCAATTTTCTATTATTATTCTTTGGGAAATTTTTCATTGTTTTTGGCTGATTATTCTTTCGCCAATTTTTCATTATTTTTTTTGGGCGATTTATCATAGGGTCATTTTGCATGCAGCCTAAAAATTTTTTTTATTAACGTAAACAAAATATAAAGACTACTAAATTTAATTTTATATCGAAACCACTGTTCAGTATTGCATAAATTTATTTGACACATGTTTATGTTTGTATAATGTTAATAAGTTCATGTATAAATGGATGAATTGTTGTCTTATGCTGGTTGACATTTACTCCTATGACAGGCAGTAAAAAGAAAAACATTGAAATTAACTCTTTCCAAATGGTGTTTCACTAAGTAAACATTGCCACCACAAATGAATACAAGACCAGAACCTCTTGCAACACCACCACCATTTGCCAATCACTAATAGATTTTTCATTCATTCTTTCCATTCATCACAACAGTTTGCATGCAATTATACATTCATCATCAAGATTATGCCACGACATGCATGTCGCCGCGATCAGTGGCATCTCTAATTCCTTTTCTCTATTTAATGTAAAGCTACATGTATGTTCTTTGTTGTTGTTTTTTTTTTTGTAATGTAGTTGCTTCTGTTATTACTGTTGTTGTTATTATTATACCAAAAAGTTGCAATATTTTGTATTAGTTCTATGTTCAACTATTCATATCTTGTCATAGATTGGGATGCTTTTAAACACTAACATGCATGCCAACATGCGAATAAACTTTTTAGTTTTATATTTTGTTTGTTCCTTTCAAGTCCATACATACTCATGTAAAAACTGCACATATTGCAAACTGTTAAAACTAATTCTACTTACACCAAAACTAAAGACCTACACACTCATTTTTAAGTTTAAATATTGCATATAAATATGTTTAGCTTGAAGTATTCAGTCGCAGAAAACCTAAAGGTTTTCTTTAGTGCATAATTTAAAAGGGCCTCTTAAAACACAATTTGAACATTTCAATTGTACCAGTTTTGAAAAGCAGTGTATGACAACTAACAAAACTTTTCGCAAACGTTTCATGCAAAGATACAACTTTTAAAATATTTAAATCATTTTGTGCCTGACCTTTAAAATGACAAAGATTGATTTGGCTCGTTTTGTAGGGTTCCGTACCCAAAGGGTAAAAACGTAACCCTATTGTTTTCGCTACAATGTCTGTCCGTATGTCCGTCTGTCAGCGCCTTTTATCTTTGGAACCGTAATAGGTAGACTCTTGAAGTTTTCACAGATGATGTATAGCTGTGGCCGATGTAGCCAAAGTGACTAAAACTTATGTGGTGTTCCGATAGATAGGCGTTATTCACGAATATGTGACTATCTCTTGAACTGTAGATGGGATACACTTGAAATTTACAAACTGTAATTAAAACTTAGTTCACTATATAAACAACTATAAAAAATAAAACTAAAAATTGAAGGGTGTTCCGATAGTGGTGTGATTTGCATGTATAAAGTCTAAGTTATGACTCATACCAGGTAGACGCTGCAATTTTCACAGAAGGTTTATAACTGTGGCCACTATAGTAGAAAATACTAAATCTTTAGGCTGTTCCGATAGAGAGGTGTTATTCATGAATATGTGCTTATTTCATGAACTGTAGGAACAATTCATTAAAAATATACAAGCAGTAATTAAAACTTAGTTCGCTATATAAAAAAGTCTAAAAATTAACCTAAAAATTAAAGGGTGATCCGATAGTGGTATAATTTCCATGTATATGGTCTAAGTTATGAACCATAACAGGTAGACGCTTGAAATTTTCACAGAAGGTGTATATGTGTGGCCGCTATAGTAACAAATACTAACACTTAAAGGGTGTTCCGATAAAGAGGTGTTATTTATGAATATGTCCTTATTTTAGGAACTGTAGGAAGATACACTAAAAATATGCAAGCAGTAATTAAAACTTAGTTATAGTTTCTATATAAAAAAGTCTAAAAAATAAACCCAACAATTTAAGGGTGTTCCGATAGTGATGTGATTTGCATGTATATGGTCTAAGTTATGAGCAAAGGCCCCCAAACCAATAAAAGTGGTTAAAATGAAAATGCATTGGTTTGCTAAATATTTAGCAAAGTGACACAAAACTACCTTTCTGATAGCTGGTATGATACTGATTTAAAATTTTCAAATGTTTTGTTCTCATTCAATTTTCGTTGAGATTGTGTATGTGCTCACAGACCTTTAGGGGTTTGCGTGGGGGCTCTTGGTTATGAACCATACAGACCATATAGATACAGAAGGTGTATAACTGTGGCCACTATAGCAACAAATACTAAAACATATAGGGTGTTCCGAAAGTGACGTGTTATTTGCCTTATGTCTTTATAAGGTTAGCTTTCAGATAGTCTGAAGTATAAAAGTGGATCTGCATAAAGGTCCCTTTATATTAAGTAGAAGGATAATGAATTGGTTATTTACTACATCAAGGAGAAATAGATGATATTATTTGTTGTTGTTGGACACACAGTTAAAATTTACAAAGAATCTGTATGACAAAGTCCTCTATAACAAGTATTTAATTTAAAATTTGAATTTAAAGGGTGTCCCAATAGGTGACGTCATTTGATATATATGGCGCTATCTTTAAAACAGTTATTGACAAACACTTAATAGTTAGACATAATGCCCATTACTATGCCTGTTAAAAAAAAGTATAAATATTTTAAATAGTTTATGTAATTTGATGTATATGGCTAAACTTTTAAACCGTTATAGACATACGGTTGAAATTTACAAAGAACATGTATTGCTACGTCCGCTATAACAAATTTGAATTCGGAAATTACAGGGTGTCCTAATAGTTAATGTAATATACAGATAGTCGTTTGGGCATTGGCTTGACCTGAAAAAACCCACAACCCCGTGGTCTTGTGCCCCTATATACTCTGGAAGGACTGTTCCCCCGGTAGGAAATCAACAGATATTTGTTTTAGATTATTGAATTCCAAAATTAGTTTTTTTTTATCTAAATTGACATTTCAGGCTACGACATTTAAAAAATCCCGCTGCAATCTTCCTCGAATATAATATAATCATTGTATAATTAAGTTTGTCTGTCGCTTTTTTTCTGCAAGAATTATTATTTACATTGTTATTGCTTTTATATCAAAAAATTGTTGAGAAGTATACTTTAGAAATTTGGAGTTTGGGGCTAATATTGACTATATCGTACCTGCTCTCTGCTCAACAGTAGAGTGTTAACATTTTCTTTAGGCTAATCTTTTGTAAAAAAAAAATATTTCAAAATTTTTATAAACACTCCGTTAATGTAAAATAAACATTTTAAAATTTTGATGTAATACACTATGGCTGAAGAAGTGCGTTGTACATATACTTATGTTATATCTGTCGTTCCATAGAAATTTTTTTTAAAAAGCTAAATTTGCAGCAAAAATGATAACTATCTCGGTTCTTTGTTTAAGGATATTTTACATTATCCCACATGTAATTAGATCTGTCACAAATTTGTATCGAATGAGGAAAATAGAATAGTTTAAAAGCAAACTGTACTAAGTAGAAAAGAAAATATGGAAAGCGGATGATAACTTTTATTTTTTAAACCATTTGAAAAAATAAAGTTTTTGCATAAGACCAGTGGTGTATTTTAATGTAAACAGTGTTACCGAGTGTGAAAATTTATCGTATTTTTGTATTTTTTTTAATAAATATAATTTCAAACAAGATCGATTCGAACCATATTTAATTTAATAAATAAAAATATTTTAATTTAAGATTAAATTTTGGAAAAAGTTAAACAAATTATTCTTCCATGTTATTCTTCCCTGTTATTCTTCCATGTTATTCTTCCCTGTTATTCTTCCAAGTTAAAACGTCTGTTATGTTTTAGGTTATGGTAATATTTTAAGGTACATTTCATTCTACTTTTACTTCTACAAAATGAAACGAAAAGTATTAGTCTAAACAAACCTTAAGTTGTTAATCACATCTGACATTGAAAAAGGCCCCCATATAAGGACAGGCCTTGCATTTAATGGCTCTTGTGTTAGACAGAAATTAACTAGTTATAACATGAATTTAGTATTCATGCAGATATATTCGTTGTCTTACAATGCTCTTCAGCTTTTTTTTTCTCTTAGTTTTCCGTTTTCGATTTGTGGCATAGTATCTTAACATGCAATTTAACAGCGCCACACAATTAATTGTTCAAATGATTTTAATTGTATGAGACTTTCGGGCTTAGGTGAAGCTCAAAACAATTTTAAAAGAAATTTTGTGACGGAAAAGTGTTGAATTTATCAAAATGGATCTTTTATTTAATAGCTTTCTAACAAAGAAATTTAAATTGTAAAATATTTTATTTATTTTTATCAATAGAAAGAACAAATTATTCTTAACCTTTAATAATAATTAAAAGGATATTTGTGTTAAAACAAGACAAAAAGGTCACCTAATACACACAATTTGGGTGCAAAATTCTCTATCTCTCTCTCTCTTTGAAGTGCGAAGTAAAATGATATATTTAGTCATGAATCATGAAGCGCAAATGCTATAATATGAAAATCTTTCACAGTAGTAAGTATATCCTAAAATTATAATACAATATTTGGTATATTGAGGATGCTGATGATGTTATTAGCTTAAGTTGTAATCTTTTTCCGATTTGAATCCCAGTCGCTACTAATTAAGTAGCTCAACTATAATGATCGGTTTTAGTGTATTTTTTTCTAGCATACATATAAAAGATGGTCCAAATACAAGTATCTTTTGTAAAAACTTAACAAAATAACAAATATTTTCTTTGCTTATGCACACGATTTCACGTATATGTAGCAATATGCCAAAAAAAATATTTTTAATTTTCAAGCTATGGATGCCGAATGATTTTTAATGCTTCGGGGGTAGAGTCAGCTACCTTAATTGGTCACTTGTCCTAAAATTCTGCGGTGGGGCGTGAAGATCGCATTTTTCGATTATAAGAAAATTTGAAAAATATTAAAAAAAAAAGCGAAAAAAATGGAAAAAATTGTTTTTGTCACCTTCATTCACATATAACTTTTGAAGTAGGAATGTAATCTTCAAGCACCACGCCAAAATTTTAGATATTATAGTTAGCAAGAACTATGTTGAATTTCAAGGCATAATATTCAGCCAAATTTGTGCCGTACAAAAAACATGAAAGCCTATTTTCGGCAAATTTTATTTATTCATTCATAGTTCGCTATAAGTTTTACATTTGTAATGTTATTGTTTTTTATTGTTTTTCTTTGTATCAAGAGAGTAAATAACTGATTTACTGTTATTTACTCTCTTAGTGTATTGGAATAATTGATAAGAGCATCTATACTAGTGTTATCAATAATAGGTCTGTTTGTGTACTTATTCCGTAAAGCTTGATAGCTGTACATGCCTCTTACAATATTTTCAAAGACACTATTGAAGCACTCAGTAATACTTGCAATGAGCCTGTTTCCAAAATCAAAATCATTGCAAAAGTTTTCAATTTAAAAAATGGTGCTCATTACCCAATATCCGCTGATTTCAGAAACTTTCAGACCGAAAAGGAAATTTCCAACCCTGCTGCTTTAAATATTCGAATATTTAGAGTTCGAAGATATAAATAAAACATTGTTCTTGAATTAAGTTCCCCACAAATTTCAATTTAGTTTTAACACAGACAAGCTTAATTTGCTTACTGCAAACATTTCCGAACAGTTTTATGGGCGGCGAAAGATTCAATGTTAAAAATATATATCGATAGACCTGTCAATGATGTATACTCATTCCACAGTAATGTCAATGTGGAGAGAGTGTTTGCGATGGCGACAAGCAGCAAGGATAGAGCACCTCATAAAGAAATATACACCAGATGTCAGCACGTAAAGGCCCTTCAAAAAAATGCATTCACTTCCTTTTCCACATTTTGCAGTTCCATCCAACGAAGCAAGATGTGGGAAATGGTGTAGATAAAAATAATGAAAAAGGTTTTTTAGAAAAATAAAAAATAGAATGCTGAGAAACGAATAAAGAAGAAATGGAGAGCAAAAAAAGACGTACGGAAATTAAAGTTATATTTCTAAATTTTATTGATATTGATGAGCCTATGGTTTTATTAATTTATTACATGAACTACCTTATGTCGATGTACAGAATAATCGGATAAAAATTCTTAAAAAGCAAATAAACATTTTGATAGGTTTAAACTACAAATATCAGGGTGAAGAAGTTTGGCAAACAACAAATTTGGATTTAGAGTCACGCTCAAAGAAAAACTAAAGAATATACACTCTTATGTAGAGCTTTGAAAATTTAATTAATAAAAATAACTTGTATGTTTTTAAAAGTATAAATAATAAAGAATCTTTTAAATACCATTCAATTAAAATAACTGAAATTTTATTCCCAAAACTAAAACTGTAGTCACGTACAAAATTTATATTTGAATAAAAAGTTTGAAACTATTTAATTGTCTTATAGCTCTTCTCTTTCGGTTATTTTCAAACAATTTTCAAAAAAAAATAATTTAAAAATGTATCAAAACACCCTGTATGAGTTCATATGTTCAGCAAAAATACTCGCCAAAGGATTTTGCACAAATTTGCCAAACATTATTTGGTCGAATTCTGGAAGTATAAAGTTCAAAATTTTGATTTTTTTCAATAACCTAACTTTGCAAATAACGGAATTTTGAAAAAGTCAAAGAACAAAAGTTGCTACAGAAACCCTAAAGAACTATTTTCAACAATAAAAAAGTTATTTTTCGCAGAAAGTCGATTTTGGTATATTGCTACTTATATGATAGTCGGGACTTATTTTATTTCATTTAGTTTCATGCAAAATAAATTTTTAATTTCTCGTTATTGTTCTATGATAGTATAATAACCTTTAGGGATAAAAATTCAATTTCGACAGTTCCAACATCGACATCATTTGGTAGATAAGAGTTCTAGACACTCTCACACTCACATGAAAATTTCTAAGAAAATATTTCTAAGGAGTATAAGTTTAAGCCACATTAAAGCTAGATTTCTATTTGGCCTAGTGCACATATGTTGTCTCATGGTTACATTTTATAAATGCTTCAATCAACAAAAAACTAATTTTGGGCACCCCTAGATGTAATAGTATCGTCCCATAAGTATATATTAACTTCATTATTACGTTTATAATATCTATGTAATAGACAGCGACAGTTTTGGGTAGAGCAAATATAGTTTCTGCAAGTTAAAGGAAAATAGCGAAATATGTATCGGGATTATGTGATGTCAGTGTCTTTATATTCTATAATAAACATTGAAATACCGAAATTCTGGGAAACTATAAAGTATCATTTACATGGTTACCACACATAAAAATTCACTAAAGAAATTATGTAGTATAATTTTGAACTACGAAAATTTGTTATGATAAAAAGAATGAAAATTTTAACAAATTTTTTTGAAAAAAGTTTATGAATAAAAGGTTCATAGTATATGGTATTAATTGTTATCATTAACTAATTTTTTATTAAAGTGGACTTACACCTAACGCTCGTTCGTAAGAACAGTTTTTTGTCTCTTCTGAATATTTTCGCTGTTCAAATAAGAAATTCAGTTTCTGGTTAATATTAGCTGCACCCTATACTCCACCGGGAGCCGGAGGATATAAGAAAAATAAAAACATACACGGCGTGCAACGTTACATCAACCATCAAAAATAAAAGAAACATTTGTAAGTAAAACACGACCTTTAAAGAGTGCTACTGTTACAGTTCTAACTTAGCAATTTAGCCACTAAGCCTTAGCACCATAATGTACGTTACTCTGATAGCATACAATTTTTAAAGCCAACCAAATTAATTTCCTAGGTATACTATAATTATATTTCCCTTTGTATGAGTGGCATCACACCGCCTGCTGCAATCCGGCTTATCTATTAATAGTAGATTTAGTGGTACGAAATTTTAACAAGACCTGTTTGCTGTTTGGATACTCTAAAATAATTTTTCAATTTGTGCGCGCTGTTTTTACTCGAGTACGAATGTTTGTAAGAGAGTTTCTTCAACAAAATATCAAGACTCTACGTATTTTAGTTTCCTAGGTACACGATACTAGTTTTCCGTTTTGTTTGTAATATAACACGCCCATTGTTTCAATCCAGAAGGTTTTTTTTCTCAATTATGCACATTATAAAAGAGGTTACTTGTATGAAATTTCAAGATTATCTATCTATAAAAGTTCTTAAGGTTCACGATAATAATTTCTCACTTTGTATGAGAGATACCAAGCCCACTATTCCAATAAAGCTAGTTTTTGCTTAATATAAACATTTGTAAAAGAGATATAGGCAAAAAAAAAACTGTATCTATTAAAGTTCCCCGAGGTACACAAAAATAATTTTGTACTAAAGAACTTTTTTACAGAAGGTACACGCCAACTATTTCAATGCAGCCTGTTTTTCGCAGGTATATGCACATTCTATATAGTTCCCAGGTATTGAATTTGTATAGAAAATGTCACGCCCACTTTCAATATAAAAACAATTTATATACCCTGTTTTACCCTGATATTTGGTACTGAACAATGAAAATCAGTTCACTATTGTAGGCAGTTATAGAATTTCGACAAACAGACATACACACAAAAATATTTTGTGCTTTATACATATGCATATATAGAGTGAAATGACCTACAATCAACTTTACCATACCTCATGTAAACAGATGGATATATTACATAAAGAATAAAAGTTCTAAATATATTCGAAACAAAAAAATAAAAAATATATGTATTTTGGGTTTGGGGTGTCAGGTAAACTACCTCTTTTCCCCTCCCGATTATGCTCAAATGTTTTACAGATCTTCATCTACATATACCAAAGGCACATACTGAATTTCATTTTGAAATGTCAAACAGTATGACAAAAATAGTGGCATACACACCCACCCACTCAAACACAAGCATCATCATGAAAAGTTAAAATGGATTAAGGAGACCTCAAAACGTATAAATTGGTTGAAATCACGACATTACATTTTTCACGATTACTATATTTTAACTATACTGCGTATGGTACAGTGAAATAGAGAGAAAATAATTCTGCGTGACTTGATTTTAACAGTTGCAACTGTCATTACTACAGTTTTTTTTTACAGTGTGGGAACTTTTTTTAAAATGAAATTATAATAAACATCTCACTTACAATATTGCCCTAAAAACCTTTACAAATAGTTGGCGCTGCACTATTCTATTGTTTAACAGCACCACCTACTTATTTCACTACTTTGGGAAAAACTGTTAGCCTTTTTAAAAATACAGATTTATCCAGTAATTTATTTAAAATTAATTTCAAGCGACACCTTTGTAAATCATAACCAGTTGGGTACATTTTCTTTAAAAGAAAAAATTACAAATAAAATTGCTAGGTGTGAATTTTAATGTTTGTTGTTTGTTAAAAACCCCAGGGGTAATACCTAGTTGAAAATTATATATTAATTAAATCAAATTGAATATGTGAATAATTTATTAAATTTATAATTTCACTTGTGAACTTTTATAGAAAAAGTGCAATACAAAATAATATTGGTATACATTGAATAAGAGTATACAGGATTTAACGTAATATTTTATAGTTCTTTATTAAAACTTTTAACACTAACATTAATGTCAAAACATAAAAATTTTTCATGAATGAAGTACGAAAACTATTAAAGAAACTACGAAAACCATCTGTCTAATTAATATGTATATAATGCGGTTCACGAATGTGTATTTTATACACAAGCATTTTCTCGTTTGTTATATTATTTAGAATATATTTTTATTTTTACTTAATTTTATTTGATTTGATTTGATTTAGCGATGTTTCGGATATATAAATATATGTCTACTTACGTCTTACAATGCAATGACGTAGTGTATTTTGGGACCAAAAAGGCAAGCGTAGTCCGATGTGAACCAAATTTTGTACAGAGGTGTTTGCCATCACCATAAGGAAAAAATCAGAAAATGGGATGTTTACACCCACTAACAAGCCTCCTACGCATACAAAGGAATTCGCGTCCAGGTGATTTCGGGAGATGAGCGGATATACAAAAAACTAAATTTTTATTTTTATAAATTTATATCTAAAAAACTGCAAGGGATAGAATTTTTTTAAAAATATATTTGGATTTAATGAGTCAAGGAATATAAATAAAAACGTTTCGAAAAAAAATGGTAAATTGAAAAACAAATTTTTGTTGGTTGACATGAAGTGACCCATTACTAAAATTACAATTTTAAAAAAAGGTAGTCGAGTAGGTGCTAAATTGTTTTCTTATTATATTAATAGTCACTAGATTTAACTTTTTTAAAACTTACAAGCCTGCCTTCACCGGCCTATTGTTTGAGAAAAGCACTTGTTTTCAGTCAACGGAATATCGAAAATAGGAATCTACTACTAAACTAAACTAAAATTTACTTTTGTTTTCTTGTGATAAATTACAGTCTTTAAAAATACACAAAATGTGTGCCAGGTTGCATTTAAAATTATTAAAATAACAGCATGTCCAATTTCAGCTGAAAATACGAATTTTTATATCGAAATTTTAATTTTTCGATTTGTTTCAATTTGAGAGCACCATGTGTCATGTGTGTGGAACTAAAAACAAATATTGTGTATATTTCTTATTTAGACTATTTATTAGCAAAAAAAAATTTTTTTTTAATTTCGATAAAACATCTTATTTTGTGGAAACAAATATGCTTCAGGTCATAAATGAGACAAATGATTCCTCATCGGGATCAACGGTGGGAAAAAATCCCCACTACTGAAGGATGAAATAACATACCACACCCTTTACTTTTTCCCTTCCCATATCTTATAACTTCAATCATTAATGTAGTTCTATAGTTTTTTAGACTTTTAATAAAATCGGGAAGTGTAACCTTAACCCACTAATGCCCAAAATGAAACTAATGCTATTTTCTTTAATTTATTGATATTTATTTTTTCAATATGGACTAAATTAAACATTTTTTATAAAATATTAGAAAATAAATATGTAAGTTCGTAGTTATAGAGCTGTACTCAGATGTGTACAATGGGCGTATTCAGAAATGAAATTCTCTAAAGCAAGATCGCTTAACACACGTATTTCCTGACAAAGCTCCCAATACCAGTCAAGTCTACTATGACAAATTTCCAAAAATATAGTTCATAACATAAAATTGACCACCAATGGTGCATCAAAATCTTTTCTAAACCCCAGTAACCACGTTCGGTTGGTTATTCGAAGTAACCAGATAGTACCAAATATCGGGCATACTGAGTTCTAAGCCGTGTATATTGTTTTGATCCACACGTATTTCACAACGTCATTTTCATTAGTAAATAACGATTTACGGACTTCCTATATAAAATTTACCACTAGTTTTCACGCCACCGCCAAAATTCTCTTTTACATAAATTAGTAGAGTCGTCTATCGTCACTTTATGCAACTAACTACTTACTTAATAGTAAACATTAAAATACATAAAATTGCACCTTCATTAGATGTACTCAAGCGGGTACAGAGTGCGTTAATGAATTAAGCAATTTGTCTTTATCATGCATTGTATAATTCTTTCTATTTTTTACGGCTCTTTCTTTTTTTTATATTGTTATTATTACTGAAAATTTAAATTTTATTAGTCGAATTATTTGTTAACATGCAGATGAAATTTTGAAGTCAAGCTTAAGCTTGTTTTATTTTCAAGAATATTTCTTAATTTATGTATAAAAAATATTAAAACATTCCAAAAACTATACAGCACTTCATATACGAAATTCTCATATTGATTTTTATTTTGACATGTCAAACGGTATGACCTGTACTTTAAAAATCATACTTGTTAAGGCCAAACAGTGCTAGATACAAAAATTTCATGTTTCGAGGTCGTTGTTAGCATTTGCTGGTGGTCTGATGTTCAAACAAGAGAGACTCGAAAGTAACCCCTATCATTAGGATGTTAGGGGCCAGCGGATTGCTATGTGTTTCAACATTCTAAATAATGGCACGTTTAGATCTTTATGAATGTTCGATTGCAACTGTGAAGTAGAAGCCTGAAATTTATGATGAGGGTGGATTTTCTGCTCATAAGATAGTTTAACTCGGGGCTGCTTTAAGCTTAATTTGTATCAAAATTGAGTCTATATTGTTTTTTTGAGGTATTTGACTTTATAAGCTGAGGTATTATTTGGTTATTTACACGAATTGGAGGGCATGAGCCCAAACGCAGTGTTAACGTTATGTGAGTATATTTTTAAAAAAGCTATATTGTCAGCAAATGTCAATGTGTGCACTCGGTTGCTAGTTGGAATATCGTCAGTATACAAGTGTAAAATAGGTCTCAGTTTTCTACTTGGAGAACTGCGTCATTAATTGGCTGAAGTGGGTTTAAAAAATATCTATCTTTCAGTATGAGCTTTTGATCAGTTTTCGGACAAGTTCAGCTTTAACTTATCAAATACTTGAAAAACGTCAATAAAAACCGCAGAGCAGTATTATCTTTCTTCAAAGGACTTCTGATAGATAAGAAATAACTAAGTTTTGATAAAAACCTTCAAGGCATATATTTGTTTCCTGACGGTAACTTTCACAAAAACCACACACAATATAAAATGTTTGATTCGGCCCTTTATCATAATTGCCGGCCCCCGTACAATTTTAACCGTACGGTTAAAACTGTCGGTTTGTGGCCAAAAACCACCCTTCTTGCACGTATAAAAAATATCTGTTGCTTCTTGATTTTAATCGTCAGTTTTGAAACGTGTTCGTTCAAAACTGCTCGTGTGTGTCATTACGCAGTTAAAAGGACGGTTTTTGTGAGTTTTACTGTCAAATTTGTATTTTTTGTTTTATTTCTGGAAACAAATTGAAATAGTTTACCATTTGAGTTGCACCTTTGTTGTTATTGTTGCCGTCATGATGCCACCAAGTAAAATAAATATGTCTTGAACTGAAATAAAGAACGTGTAGTGTGTGGATATGGTCGCTGTTCGTGTTTGACCGTACAGTTTTAACCGTGCAGACAAAAAAGAACGACGTGTATGGGCGCCTTACAGATACATATTCTCAATTACACATTACAAGTAACTGTAATTTAAATAAAGGACTAAAGACAATTACAATTACATGTAATTGTAATTAGGAAATAATCATTATTTTCAATTAAACAAAGTTCTATTATATTCCTTAAAGTTTTCCATTACATGTAATTATAATTGATTTTTTCTATTACAATTACATGTGACTGGTAATTTTAAATTTCAGATTAAAAGTAATTGTATTTTTTTAGTTACAAATTACATGTAATGTGTAATTGAACAAATCGCAATTACAATTACAAATAGTTGAATGTAATTGTAATTGAAAAATTCCACATATAATTGAGTAAATGCAGGTGTAATTAATTACAATTTGTAATTGACCTTCTTCAAGTCTGGTAATAAGGAACCTAGTCAACATGTAATTTGGCCAATATACATATCTAGTACTTAGTAGTCCTACCGCTCTCCCAATTATCCAGATAGGTAACAATGATTTCGTTGTTAACATTCCGAATAGTGCAACCCTCAGAAATAGAAAGAAATATCATCCCATCATCTTTTTATAAAAATTTAAAATTTTTATAGAATAATTGTGAAAATGTGATATTTTGGACTAAACCAAATTGCTTTTTAAAATTCCGATTGGTAATACAGACTTTTTTCTGCTCGGCCTTTTTTAACCATATCTCCAATATTTGTGGACCAATGCAATTTGAAACTATGCCTAACAGATGGGTGTAAACATTGGAAAAATTGTCGATTTCCCAATGTATAAGGATTCACAATATATACACTTTATATATACCCTTTCCTTCCGTACTGAAGATTATAAAAACATATATTTTTGCGTATTTACTAATCCAAAGGCTACGCTGGGGAAGCCGTAAAACTTTTACCTCCACCTTTGATGCCAGTTGCTAACACCCCCGCCATTATTGCCCCAAGCACTTTTGTTTCGATCATCATAAAATAAGCGGTTCTTGCATATCCATATCTTGTTACTAATGATCTCCGTACAATACTATTTCAACCCTAATGACCCATCAGGCGAAGCTAACAAACAAATACTTCCAGGAAAAAAATTCGAAGGGGCTAATCTGGTTTAATACTTTTGGAATAGCTCTAGATTAGAATCTTTCATTTGGTTAGTTACTAAAAATTAAAAAAAAACCAATTAAAACTAATTACATTACACTGCGAACAAATTCAAGTTAGCAAAAATTAGGTCGATTCTGAGAGTGAGGGATGAAAATAGAGGCTAAATTAAGAGACCCGTATCGACGCGTATTTTTATGTTAGTTCGAATTTATTTTTTCGAAGGTCGATTAAAAAAAAATTCGAACTAACATAAGCCATTCGTTATAGGTGTCCAATTATGAAGAGAAGAAAAAAATATCGTATCCTTTTTGCCATATATACCAAGGACAATAATATTTTTTAAAAAATATTCTTATTCAAATTTGTAACAATTAACATGAAGAATCTTTTAAAATTCGAAAAACAAGGAAAAAATAAAATTATTTAAATTAGTTTATAGATATATTCTGTACACAAAAAAAAAATCTTCAATGAAAATTTTATACGAAATTAGAAATTGAGCTTTAAGTAAAATGTAAAAGTTTTACTTTTTTTCCAAATGATGTTCCTTTACGGAACAAAAATATCATCAAAACAAACAAAAAAAAACTGTAAAATACAACCAAAAACCTAAAAAATTATACGAAAATGGTGTGAGAATTTAAAACAGATGGGACTTTATAAGTCTAGTGGTAAACAATTTTGTAAAATTAAACTCATCATCTCTATTCTTTACACTCAAAATTAATTAGACACCCCAGTAAGAACACACAGGTATTAACAACAACCAGCCAGAAACACATTTAGTGGTAAAATATGGGATATATTATAAAATAAAGAAAGGGAATTTTATTGCATACTTTTCGGTTTAAGGTATGAGGAAATTACAAATTAAAGCTTAAAAGTTAAAAAGGGCCAATAAGCTGTGCAGCACGTTTTACAGGCAAAAAGCCAGGCACTGTCATCATCATAAACTTCAACACTCAATATATACGTAATCATCGAGTGAGTGATGATTACGTAAACACTACAACCCAAGTCCTTAAAAAGGCAACAACTACAAAAAATGTATGTAAAATATAATGTTGATTAGGGTTGCCATTTTCTTTTTTTTAACAATTTCATCAAAAGTGTCAAATATCGCCAAAATTAAATTTTTCAAATTATTATATTTTTAATAATACTCAAAAAGTAAAGTCGCCAAAATAAAAATAAGTCGCTGAATTATTGTTTTTTATTTAAAACAAAATAAAAAGGATTTATGAGTGCAAGAAAGATAAAATATTTACAGTAAACTAGTTATAGTTTACTTAAAGCAAATGAAAATAATTTGGATAATATAATAAATTTAGATCTAAATTTAAAGTTTCATTATGTCTGTGACAAAAAGGAATAACTGCTTAAGTCAACTTAAGCTCTTGCATATTTTCATCGTGAATAACTCACTAATTGTTTTAGTTTATATGCAAGAAACGACGCCCACTGGTGGTTTAAGAGCTGCCAATACCAATGCATCCTAAAAGCATTGTCTTGTGAGATTTGTTGGGCGGCTGCATAATTGGTCCGTACATTTTCAAGAACCATTGAAATAGCATCGTTGACATGCGGCTTTAATATGAAAGTGGCATACGCCACTCGGCATGTGATATCATGAACCTATTAAGAGGTGAGGTTGGTGAGCAATTAATCTGATGTCATGGAGCAGTCTATAGGCCATCATCAAATGGGATTTTACTCCACTAGACTCTTTGACGTCTCTTGTGTACAGGGACAAGCCAGCCGCAATTATAGCCCTGGAAAACAACATAACAGCTGGAATTTAAGATACCGGTCGAAATGCTGAAAAAGTATTCGGAAATGAGGGTTTAATGGGCTATGGCATAGCATCAAGTAACATTTACATAATAATCTTAAATAAAGTTAATTTTCTGTTTTTTAATTTCTCAAAACCCAAACGTTTAAAAAATCACCCATTAATTCCAAGATATCTTATGAAATCCTATTAATTTCTTTTAATATGAGAAACTATTTCTCGTATATTTTCGATATTTCCATCATGCAATTAGACTATGCTGAATTCAGTTTCAAATGCTGACATAATTTTCAAATAGCCAACAAAATCATCAACTAAATATTTTATAAATCGCAAATAACTACTCATGTTTTTATAATTTAAAATTGGAATGCCAAATAAATTTTTAATCGCTACGTTTGGCAAGAAAATGCCATATGTGCAACCCTGATGCGAACATAGCATCCTTACCTAAGCACCCACAGTCACCCACTTTTTTTATGAATGATAAATTACTTGATTGCATACTTTGTGGCGTTTACAAAATTACGCATTCAATTTACCGCATGCTGTTCGTTTGTTGTTTTATACACACAGTTTAATATGAAGGATTTTTGTTGCCTTTTAACATCTCCAATAACCCATGCCCCATGTACAAGTGAGTTGCATTTAATATTTTTTGTCAGCCATTGTCAACCAATTCTCATTGCATATTTTACATGCATTCTACTTGTGAATGTATGTATTAATATTTTGGATATTGTAAACTTTTTTTAGCAAGATTCTTTCACCAATGGCCTTTGCAATTGGTTTAACAGAATGTTTTTGGGCAATAAGTTAAGTTGCGAAATTTATTGCTGCACATGGCTTTTTGAGGCCAATGCGATCAGTTAAAGCCATTGCATGTCGCTGGAAATTATTGAACTTAAAAGAAAAAAGATGGTTAATATTTTAATAAACGCACATTGTAAACCGCAAACTGGCAATTGTAATTGATTTCTTGTTCGTAGAAGGATTTTCATTCAAAGGCATGTAGATGTATAGAAAGAAGTACATATATTTTATTCTTCTATATTTGTTTGTTTTTTTTTTTGGAATATTTGAATTTCCAAAGAATTCTTTAATTATAGTTGGCATTCATTAAAACAACCATAGTTAAGTTCAAGTGATTTCCTAATGAACAATTTGTCGCATAATGCAGACGATTTAAAAGCACAAATCGAGTTTTCCGCAAGCCAACCAACCATGGTGATGTTTTTGGGTCATCTCTCCGATGTTCGCTAGGAGAAAGAATATTGCTCGATCTTAGTCGAACTCAAGCACAACCATTTCAATCCAATCTGAACGCTTTAAGAAAAGTTCTTAAATCGAACTTCCTTTAATATATTAGAGTCCGACTGTAATCATTCGTAAAATCTTGCTTTGGCACCTTGGAATTTTTTCTAAGATTAAAGCCGAGGCAGTACCTCTTATCTTAATACTATAATGGTTTGAGGATCGAATTATGAAGTGAAATCTTACAGTCTAAGCTTGGAGTTGAGTTTCTTCCAATAAACCAATTTATTTGCCCTGCTTTTAACTTTATTTGTGTCAATTTTGCTTCAAGATTATGGCAAAGAATTTAACCTCCGGGTGTTGAGGTAAATTTTAGTTAATTATTTTAAAATAAGGTTATGAATCTATATGCAGTGTGAATGTTAAGTGAATACATTTATGTTCATAACTTTGTATACTCCAATTTTTTTTAACAAAAAATTAAATATATGGTCTGGAAATATTACTATTGTTTTGATAGAGTTTAAAATTAAACTGGAGTGGCCAACACTCAACTTTACCATACCAAATGGAAACAGATATTTTTGATATACAGTACACGCTCGATAACGTGAAACCAAGGGAGTTCACGTTAACAAAAGTGTTCACGTTTTCGAATGCCAAATAAGTACGAAGCGGATATACATAGTATATGTTTTTACACATTTAAATTCATATTTTATTGTTTATTTGTACATTAATTTGTGCGTAACAGAAATAAAAATCTGAAAAATACTTTTATTTAAAAAAATCAGTCATCTTTTTTTGTATCTTCTGTTTTTCTAACAACTGAAACACAGTCTCAGTACATTCATATCACTTTGATCGTCGGCTTCATGGCTAGCCCACTGTACAGCTTTGTTCAAAATTTAAAATTTAATTTAATTTTCTCCGATGCTTCTGAGGTGCAGTCATCATATTTGGAGTCATCATCGTCCCCGTCTTCAATATCGTTATCCGCAATGTCTACGTCGATATCATCATTCCATTCCTGAACAGAACGTACATTCAATATCAGGACTTAAACTGTATAACATCTTCGGGATCATCATCGTTTCCTGCAAAATGCAAAATGTTGTTTCAGAAGCTATCTAAGGTTTCTTCGCCGACACGAATCCAAGCGGCATCCAAAAGATTTATAGCTTTTTTCAATGTTATTTTCTTCATTGACTCGAGCAGATCAGATTGCGTCGCTGGTATTGACACTAAAAGGCTGTTTCTGTAGTGCAACTTCGTGATTTTTATTGCATTCTGATCCATCGGTTTAATGAGCGGAGTAACGTTTGGTGGCATAAACATTGCGAAGATTTGCCCATCTTCCGTCTTCAGTTCAGCTTCATTAGGATGGGAAGGTGCGTTGTCGATTAGAAGAAGAGCTTTTATTGGCAACTTTTTCTCTCTAAAAAATGATTTCACCTTAAAAACAAGCCAAACTATAAAAAATGTATACAAAAGTCAAAGGAAATATTTACCTGTGGAACAAATGATTCATGAAACATTTTGTAGTCGGTGGGGAACTGAAAGTTTTTAAAGCAGCGTGGATTCTTTGCCTTTCCAATTACCAAAAGTTAATATTTGTGAGATCCAGTGGTGTTTGAACCACACAAGAAAATGCTTCTCTGTCTTTACGCCTGAGGCTCTCTTTTCCAAACTGAACACGTATGTTTTTCTGGCAGAAGCTTCCAGAATAAGCCAGACTCATTAGCATTATAAAGCTGATCGTTGCATAACTCCATTTCAGCCATTACAGTTTTAAGTTTTTCTTTAAACGGCTCCACCAGTCTTTATTTTTGGTAATTAATTATTTTTGGTTTGGGGTGTTGGGTACACTACCACTTTCTCCTTCCCGATTATGCCCAAAATTTATACAGCCCTTCATCTCCATAAACCAAAGGCACATACTAAATTTCATTTTGATATGTCAAACGGTATGGCCTGTACAAACTCCACAAAAATAGTGACATACACAACCCACCCACCTACAGACATCATCGCGAAAATAGCCAAAATTCATTCAGGGGACCTCCAATCGTATAAATCCGTCGAAATCTCCATTTCGATTTTTTCATGATTATTATACTTTACCTTACTATACCTTATTATACTTTACCTATACTACAACTGTTACAGTTTATTTATTTTAAATGGGACGGTCAGAATATCATTTACGCTACAGGATTAGACTAACAGGTCTATAGTGAACAACAGTATGCTGATTTTAAAAAGATTACATACCGCAGCATTCTTAATACTTCGCAAGGAGATTATCAAAAACAAGTGGTTCTATTACATTTACCCAGAGCTGGGGATAGTTTTCACATTCCATTTTTTATCAGCACCCTGACAAATAAGGTACAGATCGATACATATATAGCAGTACCTACTTCAAGCACAATTGAGAACATTCTTCTACTCATCGGAGATAAATAGACAAAGCAAGTTTAACTGGGATTAAAATTATGTGGTAATGCTACAGCTATCTCTAAAGGTTCATTTCTAATTGCCTTCGCTTCAGTCTTGCTTCAATTTCTGAGCTCCTAAGGGAGCATTGGCATGCTCGCACCATTTACAACCTGTGAAGAATGTATGATAGTATTAAGCCTGACAAGTTAATAGATCCTATTATTTACATTAGGTTTGCTGTCTGGTAAACCCCTTACTCGTCCCTTTAAGAGATTTGAGTATTTAGGAACAAAAAACACAAACCAAAAATACTACTATACACACGTATAGGGAACCTTTTATACAAGTACTATATTTTGTATTCCGGCTAAATATTTTGTCGTCATTTTTGAACATATATTTTTTTTAACAATCAATATTCTGACAGTAATTATAAGTTTGAAAGAAAACAGACCTTTGGGCTTTAATTATATTTCAATTGCAGTTACGCGTAATGTGTAAGTGAATTCCAATTTAACATAAGAAATTGTACTTAAAACTACAAACTGAAATTATGAAATTAAAATTGCAGTTTGTTTAATGACAGTAAATAACTGGAGTTGCACAATTACAAAAAAACACGTAATGTGCAATTGCTAAAAATCCAATTATAATTAATTTTAATTGAATAATTTCAATTACACTGGTTAACAAAGATTTTATCATACAGACCTTGCTGAGGGTTCTTAGATTCACTTTCCGAAATGATACCGAATCTATGCTTAGATTCTTTCTATCACGTATAATTTCTTTGAGTGACGAAACCACCGGCGAAGATTTAGAAAGTGATCAAAAATGTGAGAATAAAGGATGCGACAACTCGAAAGGACCCAAATTTCGGACCTAGTACATCTGATGGACCTTAGTTTATATTTTAAGAACTAGTTCGCAATTTAAATTTGTCCAAAAAGCAAAGTGAAATCTTAGGACACCGATCAAAGGGTTGGAAATTACGTAATACAAAAATTTATATGTATCGATATCACCATGCCGAACTTAAATTATTTTTTTCTCACAAAGACAACCTTATTTTTGGAATGTTGTTCTTTTCCAGCCTGTTCTTTTGCCACCTCTATATTTTAAATTCGGACTTTTGAAAATTTTGTGAAAGTCATAGACAAAAACGGTTTTACTTATTTGAAACAAAAATTCTCTAAAATCAGTGAAGCTAAGACCAAGAAGGAAGTTTTTTGGATCTTAGATTAGGGAAGTGCTGAAGTTTTGGAATTTAACAGCAATTGTGTAACGATACCAAAGCAAGCGCAGCAACATGTTAGAAGATTTCTGTTGGAAACTGAAAAAGAGCTAGCCAGATGGGAAGTATGAGAGAAAATCCTAATTAACTTTCCATTTTAAAATTTCTTTAATATACGATTTATGTCCTGAAACAATATTTTATCCATTTGTCCTAGGCGTGATAGAAAAAATCTAAGATTTTGAATCAGCACGAAAAATACTTTCAGAATCACTTAGCTACACATCTAGGACAGAACACAAAATTTTTTGTTGATCAGTATTACAATGACAAGTAATATATTAAATATTTGATTGAAAACGTTTTACCGACAATCTGTTTCCATTTTCATTTTATAAAAAGACCTATTGACGACCTATTACTATCCTCGTAAATTCTATATTTATATATAAAAGAAAATAAACTGGTTCAAAATTATTTATAAATCATAGTTGGATATGCTCAGAAAGCTTTAAGAAGCTTTCTGAGCAAAACGATTTTAACTTTCATCTTTACATGATTTAAATATTGAGAAATTGCTTAAGTTTTTTATACGAGTATACCTTTTCTGAAAAGAATTATTTTATACTAAGTTTGCTTTTGTTCAGAACTTGATTTAATGAAAGTAAGTTATTTTATTAATATTTGTAAAGTAATTTCAAATTTTTATGTTTTAACATTTAGTTTTTTTTTTTGTAAAATCTTTCACTTAAACATTAATTTTTAAAAGTTTTTGTAAATAATTTTTTAATTCCAATTTAATTATAAATTTAATTTATCACTACAAAATCTTAAAAATATTTATAAAATAATAAAAGTACAATGACTGTTCATTTCAATGTATAATTCGTGCCTTTGTATGAGTCTTGACAATTTGCTGATTAATCGCATTTACTCAATTGGCTCTTAAGTGTAACATCCTTTCACCAAATACCCAATATATCATTCTTCCATGCCAACATTATCTGTCGGCCATAATGTTTGTAGTGTCATTGTAGTAGTAGTGCACTCGTTTTAAAGGATACTAATAATTGTGTATAAAACATTTTATCGGTGATGTATGATGACATTACGGCATACAAACATATGCATCATCAATATTATGAAACATTGCATGTTTGTGTTTGTGTATAGATAATTGTACAAGTATGCAAATTGTTTGTAATTGATTACAATTTTACAATGCATTTATTTATTTTAGAAAAAAAGGGTATGAGAGCGTAGCCATCCTGAACATTTTTATGATTATATGCAATTTATGTTGAGGGCAAATTAATTAGTTTTAATGTCATTGAAAATGTGTATATTTATGGACTGGTTCGGGTATAAAAGTATTTGTGGCAAAGGATTAGGATTAAATGGTGGTTAGTGAAGTTAAAATTCAATTTAAATTCATTTTATATATTTGCAGCAAAATGTATAAATAATTTCATATATTACACTCTCATTCAGCTAATTAGAACCACATAAATTTATGTTTTTAATAGCTCACATTTTTCTAATTTTTTTGTTATTAAAAAATTATAATAAACTTATAAAACAATAAAGGTACACAGACAATTTTTTTTTTCACCAAGGATTTTAAATTAAAGTTCAATTAATTTTTTAAATTGATTCAAATATATATTTGTTTAAAACAGACCAAAAAAATCCCAATTAAACAATTAAGGGAATCAATTAATTATTTAATTAAATTTCGATATGAAACCAATTAAAACCTTAATTGGTAAAAATAATATTTTCTGTGTAGTTTTCCAAAAAAAAAAAAAACATTTTTTTCCGTTCATATGTTTAGAACCACTTTGGATTTCAAAATTTGATGCAAGTTTCTTTTTGCGGTTAATAAAAATTGGGCAAGCACAGCATTTTAAATAAATCGGAGAGAGTCAAAATTCGCAAGGATATTCTCTGGAATTTGCGGTGGAAATTGGCGAAATCACGAAGTCAGAAATGTGCTCAGATATTTAAACCTATGGAAAGAATTAAAACGAAACATTCGCTTTAATTCCATACCACCCAACAAGGAAAAATTTTGGGAATTTCATCAACTTTTTTCTTTCAGCATAAAAAATCAGGCCTCAAGCTGAACCATTGCAAGCTGTAAATATCCAAAACTAATAAAAGATGAAAAAATTGCAGCTGTACGCAAAGAAACTCAAATAGAATGAACATATGTCATAGAATATTCAAGTGAGAAGTCATGCTAATGTTGATTGGCGTACTATAGTTTTTAGTGACGAAAATCAATTTAATTTGGATGCACAGATGGTGTCCCTATTACGGAATAATCGCTTTAGAATTTGAAAGTCAAAAAATTACTGGAGAAGCTAAATCGGCTTTGCCTAAAGTTAGTTATATTTTTGGACCGTTTCCATGGACTCGGGAGCAAAATGCCAGAGTTTTAAAATAATTTATTTAAAATCAAAATGTTCGTCTTCTTAATTGGCCACTATATTCTATCGGCGTAAATATAATTTAAAATGTCTAGGCTTACCTTTTCCGCAATATTTAAAAATAGGGAATACAATTTGACGATAAGGAAACACTAATTCCGTTATTAAGGATTGAATTTTTTTGATTATTTGAGGTCAATTTATGATATAAAATTACCTTCTACTATTGAATAAAGCTCTGTGTGTGCTCCTGGTTAATCCACTGGTATTGCAAGAATGTTAAAAATTTAATTTTTATATATTTTATGAAAAAAAAATTGCAAGTTTAAATTCCAGAAAAAATTACAAAATTGATTAAACATTTTATAAAAAGGTCCTGTAATATTTAAAAAAGAACACTAAAAAGTACCTCTTAAATGGATGTCCAATCTTGTTAGCTGGAATGCATATGTCGATGTCACAACTTTTTTGCCATAACAATTATATGTACATAAAAGGTACCGATTAAATATATAAATATAAATAAATACATAATATATGATATTTTTTAGTTTTCACAATATCTGATATTCCGACCATTTTTGGCTTGGCTACAAAGTATTCAAAGACTTGCACTATTATCTTTCCACTTTTCTAACCCCTCCAATATTCGCTTTAGGAACATACATTACTGATAAGAAAAATCATATTCTACATCACTTTATATATCAAATTTTATGGAAACAAGGAAGAGTGCTATATTCGGCCATGCCGAATCTTATATTTTTTGTAAAAATTTTTTTAGCAATATTTTTGATTTTTTTTGACTGCTCCTGGTTACCAGTGGGCACCCTGTAGGGCTATCTCTATAAGTATTTCCTGCTACAAATTTAAAGGCATTTATCAATTTACCAAATCAAAGCATAAAGACCTTGTGAACCTAAAAATAAACACAAAATCGGCCGTCCCAGGAGGTTATTGTTCCCCCGACATCTGTATGCACCAATTGCAATCTACCTGTCGCGGTCTAATATTTATTTAACAAAAAAAAGCAAAATAGATAATTTAAACCGAAAAAAATCAAAAAAAGTAGGCGTGGTTTTTTGCCCGCAGCCTCCAATGGAATACTCTGATATTACCGAATTGCAATCCAAAAATTTTCGAAACTATGCGTAGCTGATGGGTGGGGTTAAATCTTCTGTATCTTATCTGGTGCCTTGGCAAATGACATTACTACCCGTACAAGGACAGACGGACATCTCCTAATCAACTTTAATTGTAAAAATTACACATAGAATGACAAACTTATATCTATATACCCAACTGTGGTGAAGGGTTTGAAAAAAAGGGCATTATTATTCCGATAATTCGATTTTAATAAAACAGTTCTACACAACTACCAAACAAACACACTGAGTGTTTCAAACAAGAGACGAGTAAGCACTGCGCCCACTAGTATAGCAAGTTCGTTTTACTAGGTCAGCTTATTACGTTAATGATACAAGCAGAGCTTTGCTCAAAAATAGTATAATCTAAGTAGGCATGTGTTCAGTAAGCTAGTTTGTGTTCGAATATGACCACATGCTCATGAGCTTACGAGTACTCCCATTATAAGCTTGCTCATTCATATATTAATTATCTATAAAGTTTAATAAAAAAAAATTCCAGAGCTTCCTATGACTTAGATTTAGCTGTAGCAAGTGTTTAAACACCAATTTCCATTTTTTTTTTCGTTCTGCATAAAGTGAACAATGGTAAACTATTTCACTGGTATTTAAAAACCCATAAAGTTAGACGTAGGCAATGTCGAAAAAAAACGTTAGCATTTATATAATTTTCTAGCTACGCTATAATGAATACTAATTTTGTTTGGAAGTGGCCATGCTTCGTGTTGACTTCAAAGAGGTAGAAAGATAAGGATAAAAATTGCGGTACGATCAATATACCGGTGTAGGCTACTCTAGCTTTCAAATCTAATTTACAAAAAAAAACGCATTATATATAAGACCTCGCAAAGAGAAAGGATGAAAAAGTATATTTTAAAGGAGGGCCGTTTGAAGTTTGCCTTGTTTTTCTACATTTTTTACCAGTGTAAATGCTACTAACATCCTGATTAAGTCAAATTTTTTTTTAATTTTTTTCTAGCACCCAAATTGTACACTTAAACAAAAAATGTTCGGCCTCAGAAACACTTCCGGACCTCTACCAATCGATTTGTAACTAAATTTTATTACAAGTAGAAAAATATTGTTTAACCCTTTAAACCCTTTGAAAGACTTTAAAGATTTCCAAAAATTTTTGAAAATTTCATGATGTTGTCGACACGAAATCGATTCTTCAGTAAATTTTAACCCCACTTAAATAATTTAAAAATCTTTTTGTTTATTTTCATAACAGTATTTGAAGACGAAATTTTAAAAATAAATCTCGCATGAAAAAATTGTTCGAAAAATTTTTCGAATATTAATCCCATGAAAAAACTCTTTAATTTTCTCGTGAATGATTCAAATAACAAATCATTCACCATAGAAAATTTGTGAGTTTTTTCAAGGAAATAATGAGTGAATATTTGGAATATTTAAATTAGTTATAAAAAATATAAAAATATAAAAACTTTTTAGCTGCACCAACAAATTACGAGTATTCTTACAACAACACTCATAATTTGTTTGTGCATTTTTAGAATTTTAGCGAAAGATTTAGCTACGAGAATTACAGAATATGGCATCAGGTCTTCTCAGTTCAGGCCTTTTCTCTCTGTTCCTGCCATATAAGTCATCTTAGAAGGTCTTGGCTCTCCCTTCTAAACGATCTACTACACATTTATACTTCCCTTCTCTTAGAGGGGAAGCATGAAGCTCTATTTTTATATCTCTTTTTTTTATGGCAAAAACATAATTTCTTATTTTTGGATTTCTCATTTATAAAAAAGATAATTGACATTTATTTAATTGAGTTCAGCTTTGCCATTTAAATGACTCGATATACTAATTGGTAGTGCGCTAGTTTATCAGTCTGGGGGTTAAGGGTTCGATTCCCAAAAAAATTTAGAATAATTTTAAAATCATATGCATAACATAAATTTAAAATGTTAAATTTTTATAACGAAAATCCTTCAAAATGGCATTAAATTAAATGCCTTATAGCGACAATTTCCGGAAGACCTTCCGGAACGCTTGATGCTTGAAGATATGGATGCGACTACAAGGTCTGGTGGAGCCTACTGGAGAAGGAGTAAAGAGGCCTTATATAAAAGTTTTATACTACTACTTTTTACCGCTAAAGCTTTGAAAATTATTACTTATTCAACCAACTAAAAGTCCCCAACTACATTATTTATTTATACAATAGACTAATGTTTTATGTGTATTTTCGTTTGTATAAAAAAACATATTTATTTTTCCACCAAAATATTTCGTTAATGGACATTATAATATTGTATGTCTGCCATTTTAACAAACAAAATAATAGATGTATTGTTGGGAGTGATTTTAAGAACTTTTAATGCATAATGGACATTTGGTTGCAATGTCCTGCCACATTTTGTAAACAACATAAAAGAAAAAAATTTCAAAAACCATAAACATACATATTTCTTTGTACATTAAAAACATTTTATAAATTCAAATAATAATAAATTGTTATCCAAATCAAAAGAATTCAAATGAACTTCCAGTTTTTTTTATAAATTTCAATTAACTTATCGCAAAGTATTGTATTTAGTTGCAGGAATTTTCCCTTTAAAAGCTGTAAGTAAACATAACTTTTAAACTGACAATGTCATCTGATAATAATTACAGACAAAAAAGTTAAATGTTTATTTTAATTTACAAATCAATCATGTGTAAATAAAGTAGTAAATAGATTAAGCGCGCACCCCAAAAATTACAGTGGTTGCGAAAAGCTACGCGCACATGTGTTGTGTTGTTTAATTGAAAATACATCCAATTTAATTTGATGATATAAATGTGATATTCTATGTTTCTGGCTTGTCAATGGCTGTGGTACGCCATTAAAATCTTGTTAAGAGTTATGAAAAAAGATGACAACAACCAACGGCCCGATACACACCTGAGAAACATCGAATTATTGTAATTGAGTTTTGAAAAAAATTTCTATTCTATTCAAATCAAAATACCGTGAAATGGGCACAAATAATCATCAATAATATCTTCAAGAAAATCTTGCAGATGATGTTGGCCTATCAATCGGCTCAAGCCATGCACTTTCTCGAATGTTTTGGGCATGAAACGTGTGGCAGCGAAGTTTGTGCTAAAATTGCTAAATTTTGAGCAAAAGCAACGTCGCATTAGTATCGCTCAGGAGTTGTGCTCAAAAAGGTCACAACTAGTGATGAAACGTGTGTATATAGTTCTGACGTCGAATCCAAGTTCCAACCATACCAATGGAAGCGGCCAAATAAGTCAAGACCGCCAGATGAGTCAAGTTCGATAAAATGTGAAGGCTTTGCTCACTGTTTTCTTCGATTACAATGATATCGTGCAACGTTTGCGTGAAGCAATACGGCTTAAACGATCGGAATTGTGGAAAAACAACATTTTTATGCATCACGATAATGCACCAGCTCACACGTAAATGATTTTTGGTAAAAAAAAACATCCTAATCATGAAAGAAGCGCTGGCATATGTGCATTATATCTGCGGGGGATTACTTTGAAGGGGACATAATGGATATTGATTACTAAATAAATACTTTTCAAAAAAAATCAAAATTCACCTTTTGTTTTGAACAGACCTCTATACTTTCTTAATAAAATTAGAATTATAATTTAACGTACCGAGTAACATTATGCAATTTATGTCGCTGCAATTTTTCTCGTTTCTTCTATCATATTGCATATGTGTTTATATAGTGCAATTTTTATTGCAGCAATTTATATGTATGTGTTTACATTTTGAACTTCAAAATTAAAACTACGAACGAGAGAACAAAACACTTCGATCGAGAGAACAAAACACAACAGTACATGCATGTGTGTACCATTTTTAATTCCTCTCTCACCTATCGTATACTATTGAAGAATTGCAGCGACAAAAGTTGCATAATGTATTTCTGTCCTACTAAGCCAAATTTTTACAAAAAATATATTTTTGTTCGAAGCTTTTTTCGGAAATATGACCATATTGCATTAAAGGAAAAATATACTATTATTAATGGGCGGATTCGTTAGGATTGTTACTTTAATCAATCATATAAAATTTAAAAACTACAAGTATCTTTTTATTGCAAATAGTTGACAGCAGCTTGCGTATTTCCCGATTTGTCAGGTTTAAATTCGTCCTATTCTCTCTAAGTTGAAAGAATATTTTTTTGTATTACAAACTAGGTGATTAATTTTAAGCAAAAATGGGAAACATTTATCTTAGGTGCTAGGAGAATCTAATTCATTTTCCGGGGGGGTTTCCGTCTCCAGCATTCTTCGCAACTAACAACTTTGGATGGTGTTAGGTTGTCAATATCACAAATTTAACCAACCAAACTTAGATAAAGCAATACGAGAAAATCGCATTCAATCATCTTTCAGCAGTTGGTGAGAACGAAGTTTACCTCAACCATTAAGAAAAATATTTTCATACCAGAGTTACTAAAACCTAAAAAAGGTACAAACATTTTTTTTATAATAAATTAATTGCATCCGTTATTTTGTCAACTGCTTGAATTCGTTTGCTTTGCTTTTATAATGTCATTTACCATGTTTTCTTTCATTTGTAAGCAAATACAGACCTTGTGGTAACATTTAACAGGTCTTTACCCTTCAGGCCTTCTATAAGGCTGCAGAACCTTCTGTCGCTACGACCCTCATTTTTCTATGCCTAACAAAGACAGGCTTTAAGAAGGCCTTGTCTCTTCACTTAGAAGGGAAGCGTTATCTTCTATTTTTATATCTCTTCTTTTGTATTTCAAAACCATAATTTTTATTTATACATTTTTTTGGGAATTTAAGTATTAATTATTTAATATTATGGTAATTACCCACAACACTTTTTAATAAAAATGTAATTTATTTGTTAGAGGAAAATATCTACATAGTTCCTATACGTATTTTTATTTATAAAAAAAAACAAAACTTTGTTTTTAATAGCCCTTTATCTGCGTGTCATTGAGATGCTTTGATAGACTGATTGTTAGTATGCTAGTCTATCATCCTCGAGGTTGAGGGTTCGATTCCCAACGTAGTGAAGAAAAATGTAAATATGTATTACATTTTATACTTTCATATACTCCTTATTCTTATCACTGGGGAGTTGTTAAACTTATACACAAGGACTGGAAAAAAGTTTTTTATTTTTTTTCTATGAGGTTGTCAATTTTTTAAATATTGTTTAGTTGAAGCTGGAAGTAACAAATTAAATCTATGGTAAAAATTTATGACACTATCGGCATTAAAACTACATACATATATCAGGCCTTAGGAATTGGTAAATATTTTCTTGTTTATTAAAATTGTCACCAGCGCAATAATATTGGTATGGTTCAATTATGTATGGAACAAAATATCAGCCAAATTGCCGTGTGCGGCCAAGGGCACACATCCATCCAATGCTCCAAATTTTCGATGACCCTGAGCAATAATTGAGGTTCTATGCCATTATTGTGCCGAATTATCTCATCCTGTAGTTCTTGCATTGTTGCTGGCTTATCGAATCTTTCAAATAACCTCAAAGAAAGAAGTCCAACGGTGTCAAATCACATGATCTTGGCGCCCAACTGAATTCGCCACCACGAGATATAACACGGCCATTGAATTTGTAGCGCAAAAGAGCCATTATTTCTTTAGCTGTGTGGCAAATGGCACCGTCCTGTTAATACCACATAACGCCCACATCCATATCTTCCAATTCGGGCCATAAAAACTTCGTTATCATCTTACGATAGCGAACACAATTCACAGTAACTGACTGACCGGCCTTATTTTGGAAAAAATACGGCCCGATGATGGCGCCAGCCTATAAGTCACTCTTTGTGGGTGCATTGGTTTTTCGACAATCACTCTTGGATTATCATTCGCCCAAATGCGGTAATTTTGATTATTGACGAATCCACTGAGGTTAAAATGTGCCTCATCACTGAAGATGATTTTCTTTGAAAATTGATCATCCAAAGTTTCCATTTCTTGCCATTGAGGTAGTCTGAAATTGAGAAATGTCAAATTAAATGCAGAAAGAAACTTGACGATTAGGTGTGGTATATATCAGTATAAGTATAGATATACATATGTATATATAAAGCACAAAGTGTGTTTGTTTGTCTGACAGCTATTGCTGTCTATGTAAGTTTGTAACTAGATATCCGGCAGGTTACTAGATATCTGGTAGGTAATTTTTGAAATGTAACCCTTGCAATAATGTGCATTGTCTGGCAAAAGACAGAATGAATTGGAATAATGGGCGTAATACCTCCCAAACGAAATAAAAATTATGAAGATGAACCTAAAGAGTAGAAGCTTCAAATGTTGTACATTTAAACCCGTTATTGATAACTACGCATATCAACAAAAGACAGGCTATATTGAAACAATAGTCGTGGTATTCCCCATATAAAGTAAAAATATATTATCGTATACCTAGAAAACTCTAATAAGCGAGTGTTTAAATTGTGTACAAGTAAGAGCCTCATTAATGTTTTTAGTCAAGCAAACAACTGACTGGATTCAATTAGTGAGCAGGATACCTCCCATACGAATTTAATAATTATCATCATGTATCTAGTAAACTATAGTATATAGTATAACAAAAAGCAGGCTAGATATAAACTGTGGATGTAGTACCTCATACAGAATCCAAAAGTAGTGCCTTGCATTTTGAACGAGAAACTCCTATATTAATGTACATACTCGATCAAAATACTGTCTGGATTCGAACATTGTTCATTGTATCTCTCACACAAAGTAAATATACATCAGAATGTTACTTTGCAATTAAAATAAGTAGAGTTTTAATACTATGTATGAGTATGTTTTCGAGTATGAGGTTAGGATCACGATGATAGCACACCGGGAATGTACAATTCATAATAGAAATAATATTCTGCTGAGCTGTAATCAAAAAAGATTTAAAGAAATATTTAAAGTAATCATCATATTAAACAATTGTATATGCTATTATCTGCTTTTGGACAACTCTGCTCTTCAAAAATATATTTATTTACTTATTTAAATTGTCACACATTTCTAATTTACAAACATTTAACCACTTTCGTGTGTACGACTGAGTACTTTGATACAAAAAACAGCAATTAAATAAAAACATTTTGAATTACAAACACATACAGAAGGGCTTTAAAATAGTATTTTTATACATATTCCTGCATGTGTATGAGTTATCGAGTTTCAACTAAAGTCAGGATATCCTGCTTATGTCCCTGCAATGAGTTTTGTTCGCACTCACACACACAGAGAAAAAAACTTATTTGAAAAAGTAACGCGTGCTTTAAATTTGTTAAATAAACAATTGGTATTTTAAAGTACGTTTGTTTCACTTGGCATCGTTTAGTTTGTATCTCTTTTATTTTGCCATCTACCACTAACTTCCTTTACATTTAATTTTAAGGACATCTATTTAAGTGATTATGTTTCGTTTGGTTAAATATTTATTTTGTTGTTTCGTATAAAAAATAAGCTTTTATTTGTGTTTTTTTTATGAAAATTAACTTTTGCTTTAAGTGTATGTGTTGACATTTTATGTTAACTTTTAATT
Organism: Phasia obesa; assembly: GCA_949628195.1. NCBI lineage: Eukaryota > Metazoa > Arthropoda > Insecta > Diptera > Tachinidae > Phasia > Phasia obesa. The sequence continues at coordinate 167,654,688 of OX451215.1, read as the reverse complement.
ATGATTTTGTGGCTTTGAACTGGTATTTGTTTTGTAACGACTGTGTTTATTTTAATGTCCTTCAAAAGTGTTTTACTAAAGAAAAATATATTAAGCATATTTTGTTTTTTATTTATTTCTAATTAGTAAAAATATCTTAACATTATTGATTTAGTTTTAATTAAAGTACTTGTGTATATACACCGATAAGAATGATAAAGAAAATCTATACATATAATAAAACTGTAACAAGACCATTTCAGTATATGAAAATTTTTTAGAAATTTTTGTTGCTGGTGCAGTAAGTAATCGAAACTGAATACAAAACAGCCATTTTAAGAATTGTTGTCTGCACCTGTCGTCTGTCTTCGCATCAAGTAACAAAATTTTGTGAGGAGGTACCTTGGTTCAAATGTTGGATACTTTTTTCTGCAAAAATGTCTTATTTCCTAAAAAAAAGTAGTGAAAGTTAGCAATTTTACCGATTTATAGCATTTTTTATTTTTGTCACAATAATTTTAGAATTTTATATAAATTTTATATTTTTATGTAGGAATTGGTAGCTCTATATAAAGAAAACTCATAAACCATAAATGAAGTACTATAAAAATAAGAGTCTTAAATATTAGAGTGGACTACTCTCCAAGCAAAATCGAACCAAATATTGTCAGCTAGTCCACAATAAAAAAATTGCAACTGCAAACAAGCTAATGCTTGTACACGCAGGAGCTTATTTACAAAATATTTGTGATGTTTTTCCTAAAATAGGCGTAACAAATGTTAACAGTGGAATAGAAACGTTACTGTGATTCCTAAATCGAGTGTTTGATATGTATGCTTAATAATATAAAAGAACTTTACATCACTGAATAGTGATTATATTGTTGTAAAATAACTTTTGTATCTTAAGAATAAATAACGTTATTAACGATTTTTCACAGAATATCAAAACAAATTCGTTCAATTCAATAATATAACACTTGCTACTAACAAGGATTAAGATTTAAAAATCTGTTTACCCCTTTTTTAATATTTTCTTTGCACTCGGAGGAATATTACAAAGCTTCATAAATTTTATTTTAAAATTTGCCATGTTTACATTGGGCTGAGGGGATAACCTCCACAATTTATAACCCAATTTTTCTTTTATTCGCATTTGTAGTATAACATTTTTAATTTTTTGTACCCTTCATCACTGGTGTAGGGTATATATAAGTTTGCCATTCCGTGTGTAATTTCTACAATATTAATTTCCGGCCCCATGAAGTATATACGTGTATATATTCTGAATCCATATACATAGAGAAGTAAGCGATGTCCTTCTGTCCGTGTTCGGGTAGTAATGTCATTTGCCAAGGCGCCAGACGAGATACAAAAGATTTAATCCCATCAATCTGCCAGGATAGATTTGAAAATTGTTGGATTGCAATTCAGCAATATTAGATCATTTCTTTGGAGGCTACGGGAAAAAAACAACGCACACCTTTATTTTTTCACGTTTTTTTGTTAATCTTTTCGATTTTAAGGATATTCTTTTACTTTTTTGTTAAATATTAGACTACTACAGATAGATCGCGAGGATTGCATACAGATCTTGGGGGAACAATAACCCCCCGCGAGGGCCGATTATGTGTTTGTTTTTAGGTTGGTAGGGTTTTTCTGCTTTAATTTGTATTAAAGGCCTTTATAGAAAGCAATAGACCCACACGGTGACCACCGGTAATCAGGAGCAGTTAATATGGCCATTAGTCGCACCATTCTAACGCAATATAGATTGATGGAAGTTCTTAATTTTTACAGAAAAATGTTTACAAAAAATTTGCAAAAAACTTTAACAAAAATTATAAAAAAAAAAATTAAAAATTTTTTACAAAAAAAAAATTTCTAAAAATTTACAAAAAATACATCCTAAAAATTGAAAAAAAAATACAAAAATTTTTAAAAACTAAACAAATAATTAACAAAAAATTTTCAAAAAGAATTTTTACAAAAAAAAAATATAAAAAATTTTCAAAAAAAAAGTTTTAAAAAAATCTCAAACTAATTTTCAAACAAAATTTTTAAAGAAACAAGATGGTAACAGAATATCAAGGATTACTATGGTGAAGGGTAATAAAATTCGGTATGGCCGAATATAGCACTCTTACTTTTTAAAGACATTTTTAAGGACTATCTAAATTTAATTTAACTTATTAATAAATTTAGGTGACATTTAAAAAATATATGCATGAGTTACCCAACTTTTGCGGCACACCCACAAGTCCCCTTCATACTAGGTTACCGACCGTCTGCTAATTCAATCGAAAACAGAGGCGTTTTGCCAATGTGCATTGTAACGGGTGGTGCAAAAATAACCTTCCGATGTTTTTTGGCTGTAATTTAAAAAAAAATTAAAAACTTTGATTCTTCTTGTGGATTATTTTTATTTGGTCTTTTAATTTTTTTACATCAAGTCGAGAATATGATGTCATGTAAATGGCCGCCGCCACAGTTGATTGTCATTTGAGCCCTTTTCATGGCATTTTCCATCACTTTGGCCAAAACTTCCGGCGATAGGTCCTCACATTCTTAACGGATATTGTCTTTAAGAGCTACAAGAGTCTGAGGCTTGTTGACATAAACCCGCGACATCAAAAAGCCCCACAAAAAGAAGTCTGCAGCGGTCAAATCAGGCGATCTTGCTGGCCAGTGCAAATCGCCAAAACGGGAGATTAGGCGCCCGGGAAATGCATCCTTCAGCATATCGGTTGTGGCACGTGCAGTGTGTGCCGTTGCACCGTCCTGTTGGAACCAATGTATTTCGCAAGTGTTTACCACAAATGTCAAAACAGAATTGACATTAGGAGCCAATCGCAAAATTTATAGCATTTTCTGATAGGAGGATTACTTTTGCGCCACCCGTTATTATCACGGACTTGCTTAAACATATTGCATTCACACTATCACACTTCCCCATTAGATTTAAGTTTTTGACAAGTCTCTTTAAGTTTCTGACAAAAGTTGCAATTTGGCCAAAAATATGACTCATCACTGAACAACTTTTCTTCAAAAATAGTATTCGTGATCACGCATTCATTTGATTCAATACAAAAGTTATTGTTTGTTGGTAATATTGAGGTGTTCATTATATACAGTGAATTTTGGGTGATCGCTGGTCGGCTTTTAATATTCGTAAGCCTTGTAGAAGCACTGATCCGTAAATATGCAGGCATATGACGAAGGGACTGTGTTGTGGTGAAGGAACCAGTTCATGGTTCTTCTATAAAGAATTATGATTTCGTCTTTGTTCAAGACTAAGATTGAACTGTTTAGCAACGCCCGGAATGTCTGTTCGTTATCACTGTCGGGTACTTCCGCTGTCTGCGTAAAGGCGTAGAGCCTTACTCTAAGAACCACTAGGGAAAGAAACTGTTTAACTGGTTTTCAATATGAATCCAGGAAAATCAATATCATGTAGGGGAAAATCAAAAAATCACTTGATTATTGTTTAAACGACAGTCAGGTGGTTTAAGTTAAGCTCCTTACACATTAACATTTTCGTAACTGATGTGACAAGGTGATTGATTATGTTATTTATATTTCTTAAAAATAATCAATCGCAAATAATTATTCCTATAAAAAAACTCCCAAATTTTCTATACTGAATGATTTCCACCGTAAAGTACAAGTAAATGTGTTATTTGACCGATAGAAAATTTGGGAGGTTTTTATGGGAATAATTATTCGCGATAGGGGTGATTACTTTTAAGAAAGAGCAAATAATGTTTTACGGCCAAAAATTAACCACATTTGCCCAGCAGGCATATCTTGTAAACTAACGATTAAACGCATTACATTAACGAACCAATTTAAAACTATCTTAATTGAAGTTTACAACATTTTAAAATATTTCAATTTGTTTAAATAAGAAATAAACTTCCTTTGAAATGTATGTTACACCCCAGTTTATTAAACTCTTTCTAGAAATTTTAATTTTCTTTAAGTAAATAAATTAATGTGTCAGCTTTCTATTAAGAAATTAAAAAATATTATGCTTTCGTTAACATCATCTCTATAAACTAATCCACAAACATGCTTACATTTGTGTAAAATATATACAGATATTTTTTCATCTTGCCACAATTAAATTATGATGCATATCAGAATGATGATGTTGATGTTGTTGCTGTTGCTGTTAATACTTTCTCCCTAGTTAAAACACCCTTTTTGAACTATTAAACACACATTTTACACACTTAGTTATTACGCATTCATCTGACATATCTTAATAATTGGCAAGTGAAAATTGTTCGTTAATTAAGTAAATGGCAAAATGCTACTGCACAACTACATACACATATATCTAAGTAAAACTGGCACTAGTCAGTTACGAAGTGTCATTGTACTTTCACTTGATGTAGTGCATAGAACTACTTTTATTAATATCTACGAGTATGGTTGGCTTTTATCATTTAGCTTTCCATTATTATAATTATTAGTAATTACTTGTGCAAAAAAAGAAAGGAAAAAAAGAAGAAATGTATAATGTAACCAAAATGCATATGATACGTATATTAAGATAAGTATCACTGGAAAATTATTGTTTAACACATAAAAGTTGCAATTAACTTGCAGAAGACACAACGAGTAAGTACTTTTTATAGTAGAAAACATTTATAATTAAACACTTTATAATGATTTAAATGGCACACAAACAAGTTTTTTCTGGATTGTGAGTTTTAAATAGTTTTATAGAGAAGAAGAAAAAAAATGATAAGTAGCTTAAAGGCACATTTGAGAAACTCTATTTTATAACAGTCCAAACTGCATATTTTCAAATTATATATTTTGGTTTTGAAATCAAAAATTTCCTATTAATAAACCTTCTTGAGTTTTGAAAATGTTTTCTAAGAGGTATCAACATTGTAGGATTGAAAATATTTATCAATCACTATTATTGTGTATCGTGTATACATGCATAGCCAAAACATGGTTGTGGAACCATATTGTGCTCTCTGTAACAATAAATGATTGCGATTTTGTATTATTGTTTTAAGCATTACAATGGCCGTGATAAACTAATTTTTATTGGCATTTGATCATTAAATGATTACTATACCCAAAAAATCCAACATGGTTGGCTATATAATTTTTATGTAAACTATAGCTAAAACCAACGGCTATAATATCGAAAAAACTACTTACACACAAGACAAAGACAAAACCAATACAACACGATGACATACTTTTTTCACAAATTCTACACTAGCTTCAGATTAAATTAGGAGGAAACAATCAATTGAACTGGATAAGTAGGCAGCACAAATTACTTGACGCCACCGCTTCTTCAGTACTATCTAAAATGTGGCTAAATGTCCTCACATTTTAAGCCCTCGCCAACTATAGCAAAGAAACAGCTTGTAACACAGCACATATATTGCTTATATTTCTGTGGCAAAAGCAATTACCCCTTAAGCTCTTATGTCTTGTTATTATATATGTATAACTTTTATATGAATGTGTTATTTACGGGAATGTGGAACAATACATTTTTTAATTTATAAAGTCCCGTCCGAAAGAAATATACTTAATTTCAATTGTTATAAATTAATAAGAATCAGCTATAGATTTGATCATAATAGAAGAAAATGTCAGTATATTTTAGTCATACAAGGTATATTAAAATATATTTATTTTTAAACATAATTATTGTTATATTTATCATATTATAATTAAGTTGGACTATAATATGGTTTGTATAGTTCAATCAAGATGTGTTGCTTTTTGATCATACTTACCTCAACCATGTTTATGCTTTACGCTCAGAAATACGCCTTAAATTTAATTATTTACTTTATTCACAGCGAGACATGGGATGATTTAATTACATTTAAATTACAATTAAAATTACAAGTAAAGTGTTATTGCATTTTCTCAATTACACATTAAAAGTAATGGTAATATAAATCAAGGATTAAAGTCAATTATAACTACTCGAAATTTTTAATTGTAAATTTTCAATTACAAGTAGTTGTAATTAGGCAATAATCATTACTTGAAATTGAACAAATTTTAATTATGTTCTTAACAATTTTCCATTACATCTAAATTTCAATTTTAAATACAATTACATGTAGATATAATTGTAATTTTTTAATTAAATATTACAACTAATTGTACAGTCGAATTCGCTTAGGCCCAAATGAAAAATTAAACGATTTTTCACTTATCCGGAATTTTCAATTATGAGGAATTCGGATAAGTGAAAACGGGTTTCTTTTAAACGAAGTGATCACTTGAGATTAAAAAAAAAAACAGACATATATTAAAATTCAACTCAGAGTAATTTTATTAAGTACTAGCCCGTCACGTCATAGGTGTCCTGACCATATTTTGTTCGATTTTGCTTTGAAAGTAGTGCTTCAGTTATGGATTATGTATTTTCTTTGTATATAGGTACCAATCCCTGGATAAAATTCTGAAGTTTGTATAAAATTCTCAAATTGTAGAGTTCTATAAATAGTGTTTAAAACATCCCACTTTAAAAAATAAAAGATGCTGTCATTTTCTCAGTACCTGTTAATCGGTAAAATTGCATACTTTCAGTACTTTTTCTCTATTTTGTATTAAACGGTTGCGTGGAAATAGTCTTTAATATTATTATTTTTTATTTTTTTTCTTTTTTGTTGAATTGCTTTAATAAATATGTAATATCTAAAATGAAACTATCGATATCCCCATATCTTCGAGTATACTGCAGAACCTATCTTCGTTTGTTCTCCAGAGATCTTTTTGCCTTCGAAACTTCAATGGCATGTTATCCATAATAATCTATAGTTATACTTATCCATCATTGCAGCAACAGCCTTATTGCACTTGCCTACCAGCTTTGAGTTAATACTATGAATCTTCAAAGACTGTGACAAGAATAACCGATTTGTCACGTGCCCCTGAACGGGTTAAAATCGGTTACATTCTAATATAAGAGAATGTTTGATATAGGAATATCAATTACCTTAAAATACAACTTAGAAAATTGCTATTTAGTGGAACTGAAAGAAGTAAAAAGGACTAGAAGATGGCTATTTAAAACAAGAGAAAGGAAGATGGAGGATTATTGAAAGTTAGAATTGGCAGCTACAGGCCAGAAACTAAAACGTCGATATGCTTATTTAAAAAAAAAAATATGAACAATTAAAATACAATTTTTTCAACCTTTTTTTAGTATATCGATTTGTGGATTGCTTGATGGTGAACCTTACGTCGCTCTACCGACTAAAATAGCCGGGAATTACCTCACTTTTTTATTTATACTCAACAGTCCATGACAACTTTTTCATCGCTAGGGCCTAGTGTAGTGGTTTTAAAAACGGCTACAATCTTGGCCCGGCATACACTGCAGTCAACCGAAAGTCTAGATGACCTCCGAATGTGTACACCAAATCAGCAGACATCAACTGCAGTGCCCACATTCATCTTCGAGTCGTCCATGACGACTAAACATTTCTCATACAGTAAGCCAGATTCCGTCCACAAGTCCATATCCGGGAATACTATGTTCTAGCAAAATAACAAAAATAATTTCATTATACTGACGTTAAAGTATTGGTTTGTTAATAATTTTTTTTTTTAATTGCTAAAATCTCCCTAAATAAATATTATTAAATTTCAAAAAAATTTAACATAAACAAAAGCATAACCGAACGTAAAAGACTGCAATTTAATGTATATTTGCAACTTATGCTCTTTTCATTGTCTATTAAGGGGGCTTGATAATTTCAGTTAATTACTAAAGATATATGCGTGTCATGCACACTGTCTAATTAACCCCCATTACGACAAGTCTTTGTTTTTTTTTTTGCTTGTTTCTTCTATACTTGGAATATACGAGTATGTAGCAAAAAAAATGTGAATATGAAAATATTTTCCATAAAGAAATTTATGCTGCTTCACATTAGCAGTAGATTGATGTTGCTGGTTGGTGGTGTCCTGTTTTGGACACTGGCTAATACTTACAGATGCTTTTATGTTTCAATAATGTTAAAATCTAAGACGTTTACTGGTTTTGCGGTCGAACGCAACAAGTGTTTTACTGAGAAACAATTTTACAAACCAAATGCTATTTGACACAAAAAAAAGAAAGGAAAAAATTGTTTGGGAGGGAGTAGATTTATCAGGTCATTTACAGAGAGTGTAAGTGTAATTAAGATTTTTCCTTACATTGTTTTATTTTACTTGTTACATACTCTCTAGCATAATTTTTCTAGTTTTCATAATAATTTTTATATTGTGAGGGGATCAGAATAATCATGCTAATGACCAGATAAAATGTGTGTTTGGTGTTCATATAATTGCACTTGTTGTTCACATCTGACAGTAAATATTTATTGTATAATTTTGTATATTTTTGCTTTTATTCGCAGTAACTTATTGTTTTTATATATTTTTTTTCGTCATAAAAATTATATGTTTTATTATAATGAAAAACAACCATCTGCGCTGGACAGTGTCAAGTAATTTATGGCATTTAGAGTAAATGTTAAAATTTATTCAATGTTACTTATTATTGTTCCTCTTGCTTTTTGTTGACATTTCAAGTGATTTAATGTTATTGTTTGATGACATTAAAGATTTAAGTTGGGGCAGAATGAGATTATTTTTCAATTGAAATTGATGTTTTTATTATGAAGAGAGTTTAAAAACTAACTTATTAATTGTAAAATATTATGTTTTTACAAAATTACATACAATATACTTATAAAATTTAAACTTTATGAAGCTCTGTTTTATGATACTTATGGAACTTCCAAAAGACTTTTGGAATTTGCAAAAAAAAAAACGTTTATGGTTACCGACTTTAACTTTATATTACTTATTTTAAAGTAAATACCAGTAAACCTCCATAGTCAAAAACTACAATTCTGAATCAACTTTATCACAGCCAACAGAGTAAACCGTAATGGACTTTCTTAGAATTTGCAAAATTTTTCTAGTAAATTTTAATTTATAAATGACTTTTGTTTTAAAAAGATTTTAAATCCAAATACAATTTATATTGCTGTTGTCATACCTGTCGGTGAAGACATACGTCACTAGCTGTTGGTTTGATACGTTTGGCGAATGGTTTTGATGTAAAGATATCATTATCAAGCCGCGTTTAAAATTTAACTAATACGTAACTTACACCATGAAATCGTTTCATGAAACTTCTTCAATTCTCTTTTGAACTTTCTTGTTTTTCCTTGCCTCTCTACACCTCTTGCCACCACAAAACCGGTTTCATGCAACTGATTTCATGAAAAATGTCATCGTGTAATTTAGCTATAATTTAGCTGCAAGTTTTTACATTGAAAGTGCTTGCCAAGCGTATTAAACCAACAGCGCTTCAAAAATAGAAGGAGTTGACACAGACTTTTAGAACTTTGCAGGGCAAATATATGTAGCCTAATTAATAAATTAATAATTAATAATTACGAGCAATTATTTTTAGAAAAATCTCCTTTCAAATCTCATCACCACTACCTGAAACGGTATCTTCATCATTAACAACACTTTCTTTTTGTATATATTTACAAATATCTTCACAATATATATTATTTTCAATCTTAATATTTCCTCTTGAAAGCATAAATGGATCTATGGATATTAACAAATCGGTCATCAAATCCTTATGTGTGTCTATTCGAGACGTTTTTCTGGTATGCGACAACCGTACTTTTCTCACATTTTTGTGAATGGCTTCTAGCACTTCTTCCGACAACCGGCCTAAAATGTTTTTTTTTTATTTATTATTTGAATTTCAGAAAGGTGTTATAAATCATATGTAACTATTGGCAAATTAAAATATTACATCAATTCCGTGGATTAATATTTTGTTTTAGTTAGATTTACTATACCACAGACGTTCACTTGTACTCACCTCAGAGTACAGTATTTATCGCCATATTCATAAAAATTAAAGCTTACTTTACTTTACTTTATGTGAAATTTTTATAAAAATTACAATTACAATTATTTTTTTTTTTCGTTAAAAACCTTTAAAAACTAGAGAAATTCGAATAAAAATCCAAAAAAATGTACTTTAAGCAAATTTAATTTTTTTCAAAGTTCCGGCAAAAAGAAAACACAACAAATTAGCAAAAACAGGAAAAAATCTGAATACCATATTTTTTTCTTTTTTGTTTAATACTCCATCGAACTTAAAAGTCATTTCAATTTTAATTTAATTAATGTGACTTTTTACGTGCAATAAGAAGTCACTTTAACAAAATATTTACAAAACGTTCTAATAACTTATTATTGCTGATAATGTTAGCTACCAGAAAAACCAAATTTCGATCTTCTGCTTCCGAAAGTTAAATGTGTGCAGCTGTTTTTAAGAAAGAGTCAAAACTAAGTTTTATTTTTAATAATTAAAGCACATAACTATCTGATTTTGCGCCCTCTGATGCCGTCAATAGGAGCTAAAACTTAAAAATTCTTTCACACGGGTTCGAACTATGGTGTTAGCTGTCGAAACTTTCGTTACAATAAAAGATATAGTTATTTTTTGTATTTTTGTCTATGGAACAAAGCACTGTGCGACGGTCTTCACCGCCAGGTATGATAACGGTATAATAAAATTTAAACTATTGTCATAGCGACAGGTATGGCAATAGTATTTTATTTACTGGCGGAACAAATCCAATCAATTTAATACGTTTTTAATAAATATGTACTCTATAATTAGTGCTAAAAAATAAAGTTGTTGTTGTGTTTCATTTATTTTTTAGGGTTCCGTACACAAAGTGTAAAATCGTAACCCTATTGTTTTCGCTACAATGTCTGTCCGTCTGTCCGTCTGTCAGCGCCTTTTATCTCTGGAACTGTAGTAGGTAGACTCTTAAAATTTTCACAGATGATGTATAGCTGTTGCCGCTATAGCAACAAATACTAAAACTTATAGGGTGTTCCGATAGAGAGGCGCTATTCACGAACATGTGCCTATTTCGTAAACTGTAGCAGGCATAGACTCAAGATTTAAAAACAGTAATTAAAACTTTGTTCGCTATGTAAATAAGTATAAAAAAATAAACCTAAAAATTAAAGGGTTTTCCGATAGTGGTGTGGTTTGCATGTATAAGGCCTAAGTATTGAACCATAATAGGTAGACGTTTGAAGTTTTCACAGAAGGTGTATAACTGTGGCCACTATAGCAATAAATACTAAAACTTATCGGGTGTTCCGAAAGTGAGGTGTTATTTGCCGTTATGTCTTTATTACTTGAGCTATAGGAGGCAACCACTTAAAATTTGCAGACAGTAATTAACTCTATGTTCGCTTTCTATTAAACTAAACCTTAAAATTAAAGGGTGTTTCGAGAGTGACGTGCTTTGCGTCTATATGGCCTAAGTTTTGAACAATAATAAGTAGACTCTTAAAGTTTTACAAGTGGTTCATTACTATGGAAACTATAACAAATAATAAAAATTAAAGGTTGATCCATCAGTGACATGTTTTAGACGTATATTACCTTATTTTTTGAACCGCAAAGGTAGGCCTGATATTTTTATAGAAAGTGTATTACCATGGCTGTTATAACAACAATTCCTAAAATTTAAAGGATGTTCCAATAGCGATGCAATTTTTGCGAATATTACTTAGATTTAAAAAAAGGGTGCCCCATAAGACATGAAAAAATTAACAACTTGAGTTTTTAAAGGCGTACTAGCCATAGCACGGAACCCTACGTGTGTGAGACTAACTCGCACTTGACTGATTTATTTATTTGTTCACTTATTTATATCCATTTGCACAACACAGTATGTGTCTTATGTTTAAAATAGGGGAATATATTTTGGATGGTTAACTGTTTGGGTAGTTTTTAATCTTTTTTTTTTCAAAAGTTACAAATTTTCTAAGAACCTCCTATTTAAAGAGCACAACTTTTTCTCGTCGAAAAATATCGTATTTTAATTTATATCCCTAACTCCCCTTATTTCTATACCCCATTGTATATCCGTTAGGTCCGCCAGCCTTTAATCTTATCAGTTATTCAGCTTAACGTACTTCTATTATATCTGAGCACCTTGCTGGCCTTCCTGGCAAAAGCCTTCCAGCTGTGCCTATGTGTCCTTCAACCTACATGAATGTTACCTCATTGACGGAGGCACATGTGTTAAGTTTTAAAATATATTCCAGCACTAGTATACGTTCACCTGCCTCATGCGTTTTAATTATAACCGATTAGCTGTCAAGTGAAATGAGAACCTTTCTTCCCTGCACACGACTTTCCATCAGGTGATCCAACGCACGCCGCAGCCCAAGCAATTCTGTCTGGTAAATAGAGACATACTTCCCAAAACGTAGACTACAAGACATGTTCAGTACAGTGGAGTATACACCTGCTCCTGCTCTATCGTCCATTAGAGAACCAACAGTTAAACTGCTGATATCGTTCTCCCTATACTCATTTCGTATAACGCCTTACGCAAAGAGTGTCCGATGCAGTCTATCGACACTATCTTTCTATCTTTCCTTACCAATTAGGTCCAGGATACTCTAATGATCGATTTTCGGCCCAACGCTATGCCAAATGCCATCGCTCTTCATATGCAAAGCTTACATTGCAGCCGTTGACCTAATGAATAAGTCTAACGGTAGCAACCCCAACATTGCCTCAATTGCCTGTATTGGAGTAGTACGCATTGTGCCACATATAATCATACAAGCAATCCTTTGTACCCCATCTAACTTACACTTAATTGTCATTTGAGAGGCGTTTGGCCACCAAACCGCAGATGCATAAGTTATTATGGGTGGCTCCATCATTTTATAAATCTAGCATGTAGCCTTTGGCTGGATGTTACGGGCCAGCTTCGTTGCTGCACTTTTCGCTATTGCTGTCTATTTCGCTATTAAATGCCACTTGTTATCACTTTTAGATCTTTGTGGATGTTTGAGTTTTTAACATACCAGGGAGCGGCTGTAGTAATTCTCCAAATTTTATTTTAGTACCTATGAATTTTTTCCAAGTATGAAGCTGAGGCGGTGTCCCATAAAAGAATCCATAACACCAAATTGGTTTAAAGTATTACACTGCAATCATATTGGCAATAATCCAATAAGCTTTTAACTTCATTGGTGTCAATTTTGCTCTAATGTCAGTAAATCAAGATGTATGTCAGAGTACCCTACCACCAAGTGTTGAGGTGCAATTTGGTTATTTGTTCGAAAATGAATGTAAATGTTATGTGTTTAAGTATTGATTTTACCTCAAATCGAATTTCCTTAGCTTTAAGTAAAAGACTTGTCGAAAATCAAATTTAATTAAATTTCAAAGCAAATACTTTTTCGATTAATCGAGTACAATGTTATTTGAATTTTTTTTTTCATCATGTAACAATTCTTTTGTGTTTTTTTTTTTTTCTTAATGTTTATGCTTATGCTCATATGAAAAAATAAAAACGAAATAGTCTATGAAATAAATGTAAAATAAAATAAAAATCAGTAACACAAACAAAACCATATTGATTTTAATCAAACGTATAAGGGCTTATAGAGCACTTTTAATTAAAAAGATACACTTGACAATGGTAAAATGGATTGTGTTTTGTTGCGACTAACATTTTGTGAAATAAAGTTTATTTGGGTATAAAAAATTAAAAAAAAAAACATCACATGCATTTTTCAAATATTTTTTTGTAAACACATTCATACAAATATACATACATTTATATGTATGTATACACACATAAGTACTTATATATGTATATACATATATTTTTGGGCTAAGTTATATCTTCAAAATCACATCTCTGAGAAATAAATTATCCAAACAAATTTCGAAATAATAAAATATTTTGGATTAACAAAGGTTTATTTAAAAAATTTCCATTCAAAAAAAATTTGCTTAAAAAATATTTTTTAGCGGTGGTTTAATCACAGCTGTATTTTCGAATGTCCTTTGCCTAGATAGACTGTCCAAGTCTCTGGCTTATTTCTGCAAATAAGCCAAGAGCTTCGCAGGTAGTGTTGTCTTAAATAAAAACAGCTTTTTATCGACGACTAAAAAAACAGACAAGCTCGAGTAAGCGAAAGCAGCACTGGACATACGCAGAGCCGAATACTATAAGCGCGTAGAACGTTGCATAAACAGAACACATATTTTGATACAAAAATTTTGTCATTTGCACATGTTGAAGGACACTATATCGTTTCAAAGTGATTTGGCAAAACATACTGTTTAGCAAATCGACACATGTAGCTTCAACAAAAAGGCAGATATCAATTTTCAAAGTTCCTACTGGAAGACTCTTTAGATGGCCCACTCTAGATAAACCTCATAGTGATTTTCAATATTTCTTTTTATATGACATCACCTGCTAGTGATATTAATCCACCAACTAACAGATTGAATGCAATATAATAACCAACCTGATCCTTAATGACATCATTTGTATCATAACACAAAAATATTTTTTCTTGTCACTTGCGACTTTTGCTTTCTAGTGAGATCCAAAATTATTGTGTGGAAGATGAGGCACAAGTGTGAACTTGGCCAATTAAATGGAAAAAATTATTTTTTTCAAGGTTACGAATATTAATTAAATTAAAAAATCCTGCGGATTTTCTATCACCCAAAAAAATGGACGAAAGTATTTTTTTAACGTTTTAAAACTTCAGGAACTCATGTATCACTAATCATGTATCATTAATAAAATTTCACATTTCACATTTCTTTCGAAACTAACGGATGGCACGTGAAAATGCCTTTATTTTAGCAAATGGCGAGAAATGCCATTTCCGGTCCTAGAGATGTTACGTTTTGGAGACTGAAATCTTCCTTTAACGACATTTAAATCTCTCGTTTACTACAACAAAACCGAAAGCTAAAATATAGAGCTCGTTTTTTTTTTCTTTTTTAACAAAATTATAGCCATGATATTATGACATGACTTTGCGCTGTTTGGTATATATTTAATTTTTTAACCAAATCACCCACTGTGGAAAGTGGTGAAAAAATCGCTTCCACTTTTATAAACAATAAGGATAAGGATATAAGGATAAGGATAAAAACAATAAGGATATGATAGTCTTCAGCATGTCACTTTTTATAAAGAGATTACAATTTGTATCGGCTGCTTATTTTGCCTTTAATTAAAAATAAATTTAAGCAATTTTACTTAAAAATAAATTTCTCAAAATAAATTTGTTTGCAAGACGATTTTGGCTGTTCAAGCAACATTTTTTTCAGTACATATTTTTGTCAACGAAATAAATAAATGGAAATAGAATTGGAATTGGAAATGAAAATAAATATAAAAAACATTTTTAGATATTAAATCGAAAAGTCGATTGTGCATGAAGCGCATAAAACATTTTTTCTCCCAAATCAACAGCAACAAAAGTTTGGCGAACAGCAGCCATACAGTAGATGTGAAAGTCGTTGGGTTGGAGCAAAATTAAATTACAAAGAAATAAATAAGAAAGTTTTATTTACATATAAACAAATTTTGTCTTTGTGACCATGGTAAAATAACACAAGGTAAACTTATTAGTACAACAACTACAACCACAGGCCTCTTGTTGGTATCAGCAAAAAAAAACCCTTTATGTCATAAGCAAAAAAAAAAAAAACAAAATGAAAACAAACACAAAAACTTAAGAATTTTTTATTTTTTTTTTTTTTTTCTGAACAATTGCATGCTAAAAAATGTAAAAACATTATTTCTTTAAAAAAATGTAAGCAATAAAAAAATAAATATAAAACACAAAACAAGCCCAACATAATTTTGACATTAAAGTAAAAACCATATGATATGGAATTCGCTATTGAGTTTACCTGGTATGAATTTGGCTTGTTTGAGACAGATGAATATAAATTGTTTTCTTAACCTTCATAGTAGATTAAAAAATTTTTATTTTGGAAATAATACGGTAGTTCATGATGCATTTTACATACAAAATGAAAAGACATGGGTAATATTCAACGTTTGCATTGCATGACTTCTAGATGAATCCTTCATAGAAGTCTCTTTCCTGCTGCTTTTTTTCAAATTTTATTTACCAGTGAAATGTAAAATTTCATTATAAAGTGATTTTTAGAACTAAAGTATAGACGTCGAAACACTATCAAAATTTTAAACTGATATAACAGATATATTTAGGAGAGTTTTTAAACAAACAGTAAGCAAATTTTAATATTTTATTCTCAACGTCTAAATTTTTTAAAAGGCGAAAATCATGTTCCAAAATATTAGATTTTTAAGAAAGTGGCTGCTCTGTAATTGCTAATCATGGGACTGACAAATCAAGGGATGAGCCTTTAAAAATCTGTTACTTTTTTTTTAATCTGAATTCCTTAAACGGGAAAAAATTAAAAAAAAAAATGTGTTTTGAGTGACTTTTGTTAACCACGAAGCTTTAAAAATCCGTTAACTTTTTTCATTAAAATAGTTAAAAAAAATTACTATCACCGAAGCAAATGTCATTTATATAAGCAAAAACTACACCATCTTTTTGGCGTTATGAAAGCGCCCATGTAGCATCAAAACATTTACAAAACCAAATACTAAATATAGAAAAAATGATTTTAATTTTAATTATTTTGTTGTATTTTGTTTTATTTTTGCTTCTACTCAACACAAAAATTTAACTTTGAGAGAGAGCTTTGTTTCTCTTTCTTTATAGCTTTCAAAGTACGTCAAAAGTTGCCCAACTTTCGGTCTTTGCGTCGAAGGAGATGTACTGATTGTGACAACATTCATTAGAAAATCTGTATTTCAACTTTCTTGTACGTTGAAAAAGACGACGTATAACGTATGACGGATCTATATGCCCCAGCCTTAAATACCTGGTTATACATCTTGATCGGCACCTTACTTGGAAAAGCCACATCGATTTTAAGTTAACACAAATTAAATTAAAAGCAGTACAACTAAATTGGCTTATTGATAGAAACTCTACGCTGAGCTTAGATTGTAAGCCTCTACCGTAAAAGTCAATCCTCAAACCAATTTGGTATTATGGGATTCAGACGCCAAAATAAGATTCCACGTATGATTACAATTGTTCCATAGTATAAAAAAACTCGAACATCCACAAAGATCTAAACATGCCATCAGTCAAATCAGAAATAGCGAAACATGCAGTAACGTATCTAAAGAAGATTCTCATCCAAACCCTTTGGCGTGTAACATTCTCAATAAACCTGGTTACTTTTGCCTAAAAATAAGAGATACTGCTCTTCTTGCAAATGATTGCAACAACCGTGAAACAAATATTATTTTTGTCTAGCAATAGCTGGACTTAAAAATTATAGTTCTTATACCCTTCACCTCAGGTGGAAAGGGTATATCTAAGTTTGTCATTCCGTGTGTAATTTCTACAATATTCATTTCCGACCCCATAAAGTATATATATTCTGGATCCTTATACATAGAGAAGTTGATTAAGCGATGTCCGTCTGTCCGTCCGTCCGTCTGTCCGTGTTAGTGTTGTAATGCCATTTGCCAAGAAAATTTTGGTATTGCAATTCAGCAACGTCGGAACATTCCTTTGGAGGCTGTGGGCCAAAAACCACGCCCACCTATATTTTTTCACGTTTTTTTTTTAATTTTTTCCGGCTTTAATGATTCTGTTTTACCAAATTAATATTAGACTGCGACAGGTTGATCGCAAGGAGTGCATACAGATCTCGGGGGATCAATAACCCCCTGCGAGGGGCGATTTTTGTTTGTTTTTAGATTGGTACGGTTTTTCTGCTTTAATTTGTATTAGAGACCTTAATAGAAAGCAATACACATATAGGTAGCCAATGGACCCATACGGTACCCACTGATAAATAGGAGCAGTTTTTTTAAGGATCTCTTTTTGCTTTAGTCTGACCATTCTAACTTAATATAGATTGCAGAAAGGTCCTAAATTTAACAAAAAAATTCAATAAAATTTAAAAAAAAAATTTTACAAAAAAAATTTCAAAACATTTCCAAAAAGATATTTTACAGAAAAATATTCGAAAAAAAAATTTTTAAAAAAATTTCCATAAAAGTTTCGAATAAAATTTTACGAAAAATTTTTAAAAAATTATTTTTACAAAAAATTTTTTGATTTTTTTAAATGTGTTTGATGTTTAAATAGATGATATATCTGTTTTAAAATCTAGGTGCATTAAACATATAGAGATCATCAGGATACCGACTACAAACTGTCAAAAATAAAATACACACGTTTATAGGTAAACGATTATTTTGAAGCCATCAAAGCTACATGGCTACCCGACCTCCGTTGTGGCTGTCGTCAACTCAGGCTAATTTCTATTTTATTCAACAAAAGAAAATGTCACAGAATTGTAAATTACAAATTCATATACAAACAAAAAGTTTTAAAGGAAATATTTATAATTTTTTGAAAAAGTTATTTAATTTTATAAAATCAAAATAAGTATTTCTACAACAATGTCAGAGTTTACGATGTAGCTGTCGGCTTCAATATCATTAAGTAGCTGACAACACGGCGACAATTGTAGCAAACGGCATTTGTTTTCATTTGTCTTCTATTTCTTTAACTCATGAATAATGATTTTTTCTCATGCGACTTTATTTAAGTAAAGAGTCAACAATATGGATAATGCTGTACATGTCTGTATAAATAAAATCACCGTGGTGAAGGGTATAGAAGATTCGGCACGGCCGAATATAGCACTTTTACTTGTTTATTTTAGACTTAAGATATGAGTAACTATTGTTAGTTCAAATATATTGAAGATACAATAAATAATAAATGAACACAAAAAATCTCTTTGGCGTTATTTTTTTTAATATGTTTCCAATTAAGAGGCGTATAACTTTTTTAGGGAATAAGATATCAGTATAAAACTTTTCAGTGTTAATCTAAATTTGATCAAAAGTTCAGCCGAAATATTAGTCCGACTATAAGTACTCCACGTCAAATACCAAGTTAAGTTCGGCCAAAACTCCCAAATAAAATTTACAAAGTAAATTTTCTTCCTATGACCGAGGTACCCATCTTTAGGGGACATATCCACAAGTCCCCTTGGCCTAAGTGGTGGAACATATGCAGCTCTGCTCAAAAACACCTCTGATTTGCCACTGTAAATTTGTTTCAGATATCTTTAGATACCGATTTTTTCCTAAATATAAAGGTTTTATGTATAAATAATGTGTTGAAATTAATAAAATTAATAAAATATAAAGTCAAACCTTAAACAAAGCAACAAGTATAGAAGATGTGTGTCAACGCTCTATACCCGCGTAAAAATCCCGAAATCGAGCGCCACTAAACTAGATACTCTGATATCTGCAAAAACTACTTCTATAGACTCTGAAGCTCAAACCCATTAATGGCAATTTTAGTACGTAAGAAAGAATAAACAAGAAATACTTGCAAAGTAATTAGCAAACAAATTGGTCGTGTTATATTTTGGAGCTTTACGAGTATATTTTTCACCTAAAGTTCCCTAACTATTTAAAATTATAATTTCATTTATTTAAATTCGTCCTAAAAACTATTAGGAAAAACATTTATGTATCTTGAAATATATTATATCAGTGTACAGACTTATTCAATATTAAAAATTATAGACAACACATTTTAAGCTTTAACGACCTTGTATACAGAATAAGATCTTGGGAGCAATAAATATAAATGCTTCGCCCATTCCGAAAGAGGTTTCATATATTGTTTTATCGCACGAAAAGAAAATACATGATTTAGGTAAGCATAATCTAAGAGCAGCATATTATGATTAATTATATGGTTGTAGTCAAACCATATTATTATTAACATAATAATATTGTTATGTTGGAACCATAATATTGTCTAAATTAAAAATAACATTGAAAACGTAAAATTTTATTATGAAATAAATTAAATATAGTGAGATATGTAAATATGAAAACATACCTTATTTGTTTATATAAAAATACCTTATAAAAAACACACAGTTGTTTATTAGTTTATTTTTTAAGCACTCGAAATGAGAGATGACTCCATTCATAAGTTATTATTTTTTGAAAGAAACCCATAAAATTTTAATAATTTTATTTTTTTAAACTTATCATAATTTGTTTACTAATAATATATTATTATTATTATTATTATTATTATTATTATTATTATTATTATTATTATTATTATTATTATTATTATTATTATTATCGCAACCATATACAAAGAACATAGGATGGTTCTCGTGATCATGCCATAACCACGTTTTTTCTCTGCGTGTGTATATTACATGATATGCCTTGCAGATCCTAGTTTGACGAAACTTTGTATCAAATTCTAACAATTTGTGATAGAAAGATGCAGAAATAACTTTTTCCCCCAACCAATGCATACAACATTTAATGTATTAGAATTGATGAAATACATTGGAGACCATTTCTATTTTTTTCTTTTATATTTTTTTGGCAACCACTAACAATGACAAAGTATATTTTTACTTTTTTATTCCATCATGTCTTTTTGTGTCATTGGCTGGCTTGGCTGATGATTTTTTTTTTTTTTTTTTTTTTGTTCGCAATTGAGACTAACATGGCAGCTTTGTACGAATAGCAAGTACGTTTTGCAACATTTTTAGTAAATTTTTCACTTTTGCTTCACTTGTTTTTTTTTTTTTTGCTTTTTTAGTAGACATCAACATATAATTTTTTTTCCGTGTGATAAACTCTTATAGTTAGTGAAATACGATCCCAACAGTTGAAATGGCTTTTTGACAAACAATTGACAATGCCATGACTTCACCAAACATTTCATTTGTTTAGATATCGATTGCGACAGCCAATAGAAAAGTGTTAGTTAATAAAATTTTACTGCTACGGTTATCGCTTTGTTATACTTCCACTGTTGTATGTTTGACAATTTGTCCTGAAACTCATCGATTTTAATTTTTGCTTAGTCAAATTTAGTCTCAGTTTCTTTTGTGACAAATTAAAAAGAGCACTGAATTGTGTTTAAATAATACAAAAATTTAAACTATTAAAAGCAAGTACAGTGCGCCCTCGGCTTGTGTAATAATTTGGGACTGAGGATGTTGCAAAATTCACAAAATGTATGGATTTAAAGAAACTAACAAAATGCTAGTTATAAAAGAATAATTGTTTTTCTTTTATATACATACATATGTACATGAGTCTACTTATTTCATTATCAAGGCCCAGATATCCATGCACATAATAATTGATTTTATGTGCTCAAAGGATGCATTTAGAAAGAAAAAATATGAGCTAAACTATGCATTTACCTACAAAATATGCTCTTAGCGTAAACAAAATTTTCAAATAATTTTTTTTATTAATAAAGCTGGATTCACCCATTTTGTCTGGACAAATTTTTTGTTCGGACAACATTTTTTATACGTAGTTTCACATTTCTCTCTGAGAGTGAGAGAAGTGATTTTGTGCAGACAACTCTCAGCTTGATTTGATTTTATTTTAATTTTTTTCCGGACAAAATTGGAATGAGTTGCAACTAAAAATTTACTTTAGTAAAAACTGAATTAAGTTATAGTGTTTGTATATTATGAAACAAAGAAATATTTTTTAATAAAAAATTATTCTATGAAAATGGAATTTGATTGAAGCAGTTACCCTCAAGCTTATAATAGAAATGAAAAAGCCCAGAAGAGAATGCCTTTACGACATGAGCAATCTATATATAAAAAGCACAAAATGTGTTTGTTTGTATGTTTGTCGGAAAGCTACAGCTGCCTACACCAATGAACCGATCTTTTTTTATTCGACGTGGACGTGGCATCTCCCATACAAAGTAAATATTTATCATTGTGTTTCTTGGTAACAGTAACAGGTAGCACCTTAGAATTTTGCACCACTAACCTCTATATTAACGTTTATAGTTTAGAGAAAGATGGACTAGATTGGAATAGCGGGAGTGGTACCTCCCATACAAAGTGAAAAATTATTATCCTGTATATAGAGAACTGCACTAGGTAGCGCCTTGGAATTTTGCACCAATAACCGCCATATTAACGTACATAGTTTAGTTAAACACAGACTGAATTGAAATAGTAGGCGTGGTACCTCGCATACAAAGTGAAAAATTATTATTGTGGGACAGTGGGCGTGGTACCTCCCATACAAAGTGAAAAATTGTTATTGTGTACATAGAGAACTATAATAGGTATGGTCTTCAAAGTGGGTACAAGTAAACCCCATACCCACGCGTATACTCTAGAAAAACATAGGCTGAATTGGGACAGTGAGCGTGGTACCCCCCATACAAGGTAAAAAATTATTATCCTGTATCTAGAGAACTGCAATAGGTAGCCTCTTAGAATTTTGTATCAGTAACCCCCTTAATAACATACATTGTGTAGAAAAACACAGACTGAATATGAATGGAGGAGGTGATACCTCCTATGCAAAGTGAAAAATTGTTATCGCTTTAATACGTATAGTCTAGCAAAAAACGGATTGGATGGGAACATTTTTGAAGTGAGAATAGCGTGCGTTTTCGCGTTAATGGTTGGTCATACTTTTCTTCCAAATGTTTTTATTGTATTTTTTGTGGATGGGTGTAGCGAAGCGCACCGGAGATAGCTAGTAGTTCATATAAAAATAATCATGCAAAGCAAAGCATTTGGACGACAATAGCTAAAGCTCTGTACAGACGGTTGTCAGATTTTACAATATTGTCACACCTAACATTGTGCTGACACACGATTGTCACATATCTGGTAATATTATTGTTAATTTGAAGTCTGAAAATGCTTTTTCCGACAATATTTTTAGACAACAATTGTAAGCTCACAGGATTCTTAGACTTTTTCTGTATATTTTTCGGACAATATTGTAAGATCTGACAACCGTCTGTACAGAACACAACGTCATTAGAATTAAATGTAAGCAAACGTGGTGGGGTCCATGCGATGAAAATTAACAAAGGATTTTACATCGTTTAAGCGCATCTCGGGAACCAATGAGTGACAGTAGCCCATTGCTGATCTTTGCTTATATATTTTTTTTTGCAATTCTTTTTTGAATTTTTTTATTTTAACAGCCATTAATAGAAGAAATTTTCTTTAATAATACATGTTTTAATAAGCAAAATGTTAAAATAATAAACAATATGCAATTTCCCACCAAGATTATATTTTTAATCACTTGCCGCTCATATACTGATATGGCAGCTTTGTTTGTTCGGGCAAAATTTTCGAAATGGATGAATCGTGCTGTAGAAAACTCTTAGAAAAAAAAATATTTGTTCTCACAACAATTTTGTCGGGAAAAAAGGGTGAATCCAGCATAATTAGAATATTACATTCAACGACTAAAAACATTTTCTTAAGCTGGATTCACCCATTTTGTCCGGACAAAAATTTTTTAATATATAGTTTGAGATTTCTCTCAGAGAGTGAGAGATGTTTGAGAAAAGTGATTTTGTTCCCAAAACTCTCAGCTTGAGTTTGTTTAATGTTACTTTTTGTCCAGACATAATATAACTGACTTGCCACCAATTATAATTCTTTAAGAAAAAGCTGAATTGCCACATCAGAAGTGTTTGCTTAGCATGCAGATGGGCATTTTTGTAGCTTGAAATTAAATAAAAAATAATATGTTTTAACATGTTTTAATAAACAAAACGTTAAATTAATAAAAAAATATGTAATTTTACACCAATTTTTTATAATCAATTGTTGCTTTGTTGCCACGTTGCAAAATTAATATGATTTGTTTACTTATTTATTTCATATGGCAGCTTTGTTTGTCCGGACAAATTGTTCGAATTGAGTGAATCGCGCTGCAGGAAAATCTCAGTCAAAATTTTTTTGTCCGGAGAAAAGTTTTTTTCCGGACAAAATGGGTGAATCAAGCTTTACCCTTTCTTGGTAGTATTTTGTATTTATTTTTTTAATCTTGAAATATATTTCGAACAAATTTAAATTATTTTCTTTTTCCTAATTAAAAATAAAATAAACTAATTTTTGAGAGCTGCTCATGTTCATTCATGTTATAACACTTGATTACAATTTTGAAAAAAACTCAGGGCCCAAATCACGGCATTCGATGTCGATCGAAATTCCCATTTAAATTCTGTTGAAATTTCGATCGATATCGAATGCCGAAAGAAGAATGTATAACTTTTTTAAAGAAGTAAAAGTAAAATTATTGTGAATGTGATAGCAATGGATTTTAAACCTAAACCAGCTGAAAGAAAAAAATTAAATTAAATTATATCAAATAGTTATTTGATTCAAATTAAATTAAATACATAATTAAATCTATAATTGTACTAATTAAAAAATTAATTGAACTTGAATTTTAAACTAATTAAAACATTTAATTGATGCATTTCTGTGATGATTTCTTTCCATTTTTTATATATTTTACGATTTCTTTAAAAAATCTTCTGATTAATTTTATAAAACTTCTTTTTGCTTGTTTCTTCATTGTTGTTTTTTTATTTTGTGGTCTGCATTTGGGATACAAATTATTTGCGATTGTTTAAAAAAAGATTCGTAATATCAGTCGAAATTTATATCACCTTCTTAAAAATTGAAACGTTTTGTTATATACCTTAAAGTTTGCTCAGATCACATCGATTGGACATTAACTGAAGTTATGGCAGCGATTTTTCCATAGGGAGCATTTGCACTGAAACAAAATTTTACCTAAATATTGTAAAATGGGGTGTAGAATTGAAGAAAAGTGGTTTGTTATGGAACTAACAAACACTAACTAACAAATTTACAGACGAGTTACCTAAAAAAAAATAATTGTATTAAATTCTTTATATTGCAGAAATTTATTTAATGTGACTATTCTCTTTTCGTTATTTAATACGGTGTAAATATAATAGATATGTATTTAAAGTAACTAAAATTAAGTTTTTTAAGACTTACTTTCATAGTGCTTGAGGGTAATTACTCGGTAATAAAGGCTTCATTTGAAATTGTAATATTTATATAAAATTCTAAAATTATTTTAGAGTCCAAATAGTCTAAATAGTGTTTAAAATAAGGTGCTGTGAGGTTTCCAATTCCATTGAATCGGGAAAATTGCGTACTTTCACAACTTTCCTCTATTATCTCTTGGAAATGAGATATTTCTACGGGAAAAATGGACCGAGATACTACTGTACCTCCTCTCAAAATTTTATTAAAATTAATCTAGTAGTTTATTAACGAATAAATTATTCACATTAATTTAACTAATTTAATGGGTTGTGTTTTACGATGAGTTAACTAATTTTTTTATAGCGCTTGCCTATGTATATCTGTCAAAAGGCTTTTTTTTCGCTGTGGTATTGTTTTAAACTGATTTAAAACTGTGGTTTTAAACAGACTGTGATCTCTATACCATTGTGACGGATCGAAGTCACGAAGGTCTGTGTAAGTATAGTGAAAACGCTTACGCTTCTCGAATTATAAATTATTTGATTTTTGTTAGGAATTATTTAATGGGGGTTAATTTCATATCAGTTGGTTCTTTTCGTATTGGCAGGTTCTTCACTATAAATTTTAGATTTTAAGGATAATTTTATATTTGTTGGGATTTATTATATTTGAATTTATGTCATAAGTCAGTTTGACTTGAGAGTTATTTTGCAGTATCTAAACATAATGCTTGTGCCATTTTAATCTTTTTTTAAAGTCTTGATAATTCAACATAAATGCATCAATTACACAGGTCAATAGCAAAATTACAGTTTTGATGTATTGTGATTTCAGTAGTACAAATATGGTCCAAATTTGAAATTCTATGGAGTGGTTTTTTTAAAAAAAATTTTAAGTAAAATTTAAAAATTTTTAGACATTTCTCCACATAGTTATTGATAACTCAAAAAGCGTTTGTTCGATATTATTAAAGTGAAAGAAAGAAAAATGAAAGAAAGAAACGTAATATATGAACGGAATAAGATTATGTAAATTTAAATTTTTCTTTCTTTCACTTTAATATTATCGGACAAACGCTGTTTGTTATCATTAATAATGTGAAAAAATGTCTAAAAAAATTCTAAATTTTACTTAAATTTTTTTTTAAAAACCTCTCCATAAAATTTCAAATTTGGACCATATTTGTACTACTCGAACCACAACACATCAAAATTGTATAGTGGTTTAAAATCCACATACAATTTTTTCGATTCCCGATTCATAACTTCTTTTATCACCGAAACCGAACGGTAAAAGAAGTTTGTATGCAAACTGAGAACAAAAACAAACAGCTCAATTTTCGATTCAGAAAATTTTTGGGTGTTATGCAAACAGTGTTTGTAATGTTAAAATTTGATTGTAGCAATTACCCAAAGTAATGGAAAGTGAAAGTTTTTAATTTATTTTACTTTTTTACAACCTTATTTTTTTGTGAAAAATATTTATGTGGTTTATTTGTAATATTTTATTGCCATTTTTTAAGCCTAATGTATTACTCAATGAGCCATAATCAAAATTATGATGCAAACACAAATAAAAGGGTAAATTGCATTTAAAATATAAAAAAGGGGTTCTACATGTTTAAAGAGGAAATAATAAAGAAAAGAAAGGAAAGGAAAAGTATGGATGCTAGACAATTTATATCACTTATATACGAGTATTTATAGCAAGACGAATTAGGACACCATACTACTAAACCTATAGACTTAAATATTTTAAGCATATTTTTCGCTGTCACAACATAATTCTTTACTAATTAAACTCTATGAATAAAATAATTATGTTTTTCCCGGAGCGTTTCTTGTGAGTATATATCAATTGTAAAATCACTACAATGCTTATAATTTGCTCTAAAAGCATTGTATGTAAGATTGGCAGCTGAAACGAAAAGCGGTATCGCTATCTAAACCGATATTATGTTGTATTTATTTCAGTATATTGATATAATCATCGGTATTTTAATTAAATCTATACCAATGAATAAGTTCGCTTAACAAAAATTGTTGTTTTTTTAATTTAAAACAATGAAGAAACTATGACGAACCGTGAAAAATTCGATTGTAAATATGACAATGGAAGGCTCTTCATCACGTATTTTAGCTAATTTAAGCCAATCAGTAGTTATTATAATGCTAAAACGGCGAAATGAGGCTGTAAACTTTAAACTGTTGGGGACGCACGCCTTGAGAAGTTTTCGTAGCAAGAAATACAAATGTTAGACGATGGACAGTAAGAAGAGCGCTACACAACATTGGATACTTCGCAGCTGTGAAGAAGCCTAAACCTGCATTGATACACAAAAATGTTTTGGCACGTGTACAATTTGTCATGAAGCAGAAAGATTAGGCTGTTAATGACTGGAAAAGCGTAATATGGTCAGATGAGTCAAAATTAAACCGATATCAGCTCTGCCCGACTACAGTAGACAATTCAACGACACCATATTAAACATATGGTTAAGCACGTCGGAGGCAACATCAGTGGTGTTGTTTTACAAGGTGGCATGTTGGTGCATTGCAAAAAGTTTATGGCACCATGAGAAAGGAAGACTATTTACACATATTGCCATCCATCTTCTTGACTTTTTAAATATGAGCGCATATCCTAAGGAAGAACTTATGTTTAAACAGGTTGGAGACCCAAAACACACCTGAAAAACCATTGAGAAATGTCGGACTTGGAGAAATTTTAATTGATGCTGTAGCCGCCGCAAAGTCTCGACCTCAATCAAGTTGATGATCTTTCACATTTTCCCGATCGTATTTGTGGCAACTTATGCAGCTGGAGCGGTAGAAAAATCCAGTTGAAATTATACAAAAATTTGTTGAAAGAATGCCCAAATTCATAAATAGTACTAAAAATTCAAAATATTTTAAATGATACCAAAAAGGGTAAAATTGAGTACATAAGAGAATTTTTATTTTAATTTTTCTTTGAATATGTAGTTTTTTGGTTTGTTTAAAAAACTTTATTGTTAGCAACTAAATCTATACATATTATAAAACAGTAACTCATTTTCTGTCTGTTTAAAAGGTACTGCATACTTTAGGGTATCTTTTCTTTTTGAAACCGGTTTATTTTAAACACGGTTGAGCAGCATAATGACAAAATATGAATTACCTACTGCCAAATAGCCAATTGAAAAAAATTTGTATTTGGATTTACATTGTTATTAAAACATTTTAAACACCTTTTATAGAGCTTTAAAATAATTTTTAAAATTTTGGAGTCTTAAAATTTGGTGTAGATTACTTTCAAAGCAAAATCCAACAAAATATTGCCAGGACGCACACAACGTGGGCACAGATGTGGAACAAGATTAACGTGGCCACCTGCCTTTATGGCCTTATCCGACGATGGTCTTTCCACCGAGTGAAATGTAAGCGTAGACTAGCGCCCCCATTGTGTAGTATAGCAAAACTCCACGATATGATGTTGCCGCCAGTATCGCAGTTTATGTGTGATACAGTCACAATGTAATATGGCAAGCCTAAAAGGCAAACCTAGATTCCATATTATAGCCTCTTGCTTAGGGGTCTAAAGACTATCCAAACTTGCACCACACCTACATAAATCGATCTTAAACCACAACCACCAATACCCCCGAAGGGGACCTCACCAATAACTGGTCGCAGAGAGGAGTAGGCTCTCTGTGGGGCTTACCGATTCTCGTGGTACCAGTCCTTTAGGCAGTGGTCGGGCCTCGAATAGATCCCGTGTTATAAAAAACAGACCTTTTCTTCCAGATTTAGATTCTAGGAACCCTAGTGTCTGGTGCCCCTATTTTCCACGAGAGAGCCGCGTCAAAGCATTTGCAATCTACTCCAGTGACAATTGGAACCCCCGGGGGTCGTGTTTGGGCACAGCTAGTCAAAAATAAAATAAAAAAATAAAAGATTAAATCGTTTCAAATGCATAAAATACAAACATGTACTCAATTCTGCTCCCCGCTGTATTTTCACTCTGTTAAATAACGATAACAAAATAAGCATATTGAAGAAATTTCTTCAATATAAGAATGTTAATAAAATTATTTTTTTTTACGAAAATCGTCTGTCAATTTGACTTAAAAGTTTGTTAGTTTTATAATAATCCACTTTTCATTAATTCTACAGCATAGTTTTCTGTATTTAGGTAAATTTTTGGTTCAGTGTTTGGATTAAGCGCTGAGCTTTATTGGAAGGTTATTTTAACTTTCACCAATTTTCTAGAAAGCACTAAGGAAATATAGATAGTTTTTATCAGCTAAGTATTAGTTTTGCTGGAATTATGACTTTATGATGACTTCCTGAAGCAATTGCAAATCGATAGTGTTGTGTAAGTCAACTAAAGTGCAAACGAAAATAATGCAAAGAAAAAAATTTTATTAATTTAAATTACTTTCTTTACAATCCTCCCATCCAATATTTGAATATTATTTGCACAATGTTCTTTCAGTTTTAACAATTAGAATTGATGTACTAATTTAAGAGGA
The DNA here is from genome assembly GCA_949628195.1 of Phasia obesa. Lineage (NCBI taxonomy): Eukaryota > Metazoa > Arthropoda > Insecta > Diptera > Tachinidae > Phasia > Phasia obesa. The sequence goes on along the minus strand of OX451215.1, from coordinate 167,625,358 downwards.
TTTAACAAAAGAGAATATTTAATCCTTGACATGTTTACCATGTTAACCAAACCAAACCAAACCAAACCGAAACGAACCAAAACCCCCAACAACAACCACAACAGCATCAGCAGCATCATCAGCATCCACCAATATAAACAAGGACAACATAACGAAAGGGTGTTGATGCTTGACATCATGCTAGAATTGCAACATTCTAATAAAACAATATCATTTCCAAATAGAGTGACAATGAATGAATGAATATGTGGGATATGGTTATAACCATGATGTTGCTGCTGAAAATATCATCTTCATTTGCGTGGCAACATCGTACGTAATTAAATTTGCGGCTGTCGCAATTCTTTTTTTTTTTGTGTGACTTATTTGGTTTTAACTTAAAAAGCTTTTGTGACATTTTATACATATTAGTAAATGGGGTGGATAAAGGCAACACATACATACATCAACCAAGGGAAGGCTGTTGTTTTATAATTGTTTTCGTATGCATTGATGAAAGATGCTGTTTATAACAATATTTGATATGTTAATATAATTTATTGGCAACAACCCAACCACCCTTTCCTTACTGATTGTTATTATCATTCAATGACCACCACATGATACGAGTATCATTAAAACAGTTACAAACCACCACCTTGTTAACTATAGCACAAATATGCCAAACACACACACACGCGCACACACACTCATGCAAGTATTAATCTACTCATTCCATTAAAGTGTATGAATTTCTAAAATAAAAGTATTTGACTAATGAATTGTTATAGATTCATTTTTGAAGTCCACTTATGTTGACTTTTGAGGACAATCCTTTTATATATGATTCTATTGAATAATGATTTTTAAACACTTGGTTTTATATAACCGAAATACACTTTTACAATTCATTGTACACTATTTCCATCTATATAATTATATATAAAGCACAAAAGGTGTTTGTTTGTCGGAAAGCTATAGGTTACCACTCTAGGGGACCTCTCATCCTGATATTTTCATAGTTTGTTACCAGATATGCGGGGGAAAAATATAGTATATATGTTTTTGATATCTCAAGTGAGCGTGGTACTTCCCGTACAATTTAAATATTTATTTATTTAATTACTTAGATGTTATTACAATTAAAAGTACAATACATCTTCAATTACTTAGCACTAGCAACAAAGGCTATCAGCTTAAGTAAATATTTATCATCGTATTACTTGGAAACTGTAATAGACATAATCTTGAAATTGTATGCAAGTAATACCCTTATTAAGGTGCTAAGATAACCAAAAATTCGGATGGATGCGAATAGTGGGCGAGGTGCCGCCCATAAAAAGATAAAAGTTAATATCGTCTTGAATCTTAAAATTTTATAAAAATAACGCCCATAACAATACATATAGTCTAGCAAACAACAGACAATATTGAAACAGTGGGCGTGGAACCCCCATGCGATTTGATAAGTTATTTTTTTCTACCTAGAGAACTATGATGGATAGAGTCATGAAATTTTGCACAAATAACCCCTTAAATTAATATGGATAGTCTAGAAATAAACAGACTGGATTGGAATAGTAGGCATGAAATCCTCATACAAAGTGTTATATATATCTGCGAATAGAACTATAATTCGTAGAAACGTAAATTTGTACAAAAATAACACCCCGACATTAATCCGCACAGTATATCAAAAACAGACTTTAATGGAACAGCGGACGTGGAACCCCTCGTACAAAGTGAAAATGTATTATTGTGTACCTAGAAAATGTATTATTGTGTAAACAATTGAGCAATGGTCAGAATGGTTTCAAGATATGACAATGTTGGATGTGATGATGGATATTTTCATCTCAGTGGATTCGTCAATAAGCAGAATTTCTGCATTTGGGCGATTGATAATCCAAGAGTGATTGTCGGAAAACCCATGCACCCATAGAGAGTGACTGTTTGGTGGGGTTTATGGGCTGGCGGCATCATCGGGACTATTTTTTCCAAAATGAGGCCAGTCAGGATGTTACTGTGAATGGTGTTCGCCATCGTAAGATGATAACGAACTTTTTATGGCCTGAATTGGAAGATACGGATGTGGACGAAATGTGGTTTCAACAGGACGGTGCTACCTCCCACACAGCTAACGAAACAATGGCTCTTTTGCGCGACAAATTCAATGATCGTGTTATCTCACGTGGTGGCGATGTCATTTGACCGCCAAGATCATGTTATTTAACACCGTTAACTTTCTTTGGGGTTATTTGAAAGAAAAGGTGTACGTCGATAAGCCAGCAATAATTCAAGAGCTAAAGCATGAAATAGTTCAGCACGTTAACGGCATAGAACCTCCATTATGCCTCAGCGTCATCCAAAATTTGGAGCATCGGATGGAAGACTGCCGCCCACGTCGCGGCGGCCATTTGGCCGATATTTTGTTTCATACATAATTGAATCATACCAATATTATCAAAATAAAAAGAAATGTAAATTATTTCCTAAATAATTTGTGTTTTATTCAAAATCAACATCGGCTCTTAAAAATTTAACCACCCTTTATACTTGAATCAATTAAAAAATTAATTGAACTTTAATTTAAAACTAATTTAAACCATTAATTGTTGCAATAAATGTTTTTGTGTAGAGTCTTGCAATTTTGCACAAGTAGCTCTTATATTAATGTGGATAGGTTAACAAAAAACAAGCTGGATTGGAATAGTGGCCATGGTAACTCCCATATAATGAAAAAATTTACATCGTGTCATTAGAGAACTGTAACAGATAAAGCCTTGAGGTTTTGTACAAGCAACCCTTATTAAAGTGCATTGCATCACAAAAACTTAACTGGATTGGAGGACTACGTATTGCCACTCCCATATAAAATAAATATTTATCATTATGTAACTTGGGAACTATAATAGGTAAGGTTCTGAAATTATAAACTAAACTAAACTAACACCTGTATTATTAAGCAAAGTCGAGCAAAAACTTGGGCTGGAATATTGGGCGTCGTACCTCGCATACAAAATCAAAAATTATTGTCGAGAACCTAGGGCACTAAAATAGATAGAGTGTCAGATTTTGTACTCTGAAAATAACATAAGTTTTTGAGTTAAAACTCGGTGACTTACGCGAGAGGACTGGATATCCTTCATACAAAGTAATTATCCTATATCTATCTAGATAACTGCAATAGTGACACCCCTAAATTTGGCATTGACTTCTCTGAGAAAAACGCGTGTTCTCGTGTTTAAGCTTGGCTTACTTTTACTTTTACTTTTACTTGTTTATTTTATTTTTAAACAAAAAATTTATTTATTTTATTTTATTTTATTTATTTTATTTATTTTATTTTTTATTTTATTTTTATTTGCAAAAATGGCTAGAAAAATGGAGAATAAAAGTGAATGAACAAAAATGTTCTCACATAACTTTCACACTGCGTAGGGACTCATGCCCTTCTCGCATAAATAACCAAATGATACCACAGCTTTCAGACGTTAAATACCTGGGTATACACCTTGACCGTCGCCTTACTTGGAAAAGCCACATTGACTTCAAGTTAACACAAATGAAACTAAAATCAGTACAACTAAATTGGCTTATTGGCAGAAACTCCACCCTGAGCTTAGATTGTAAACTTCTACTGTACAAGTCCCTCAAACCAATTTGGTGTTATGAGGTTCAATTATGGGGAACTGCCATATGTAGAAAATGTAGAAAAAATTCAAAGGCGCCAAAATAAGATATTACGTATGATTATATCTGCTCCCTGGTATATAAAAAATTCGAACATCCACAAAGACCTAAACATGCCATCAGTTAAAGCAGAAATAGAGAAACATGCAGTCACATATCTAAAGAGGCTTGAATCTCATCCAAACCCTTTGGCGCGTAACATGCTGAATGAACCTGGTTACATTCGACTAAAAAGAAGAGATACTGCTTTTCTTGGCCGTACATTAGAGGGATGACCCGCAAATGATTGCAAAATCCGTGAAACAAACATTATTTTTGTGTAGCACTGGCTGGACTTAAAAAGTATATTTTATTTTAGACTTAAGATACGAGTTATTATTGTTAGTTCAAAAATAATGAAGATACAATAAATAAATTATGAAAAAAAAATTTATTTTTGAGGATGGAGTAGCGGTGCGTATTCTAAAAAAATTTCGAGTTACATAAACGAAAGTTGGATTGAAAAAAACAACATAATTATTGAATTTGAACTCAACTACCGAAAACGTGTAGTCACTTAAAAACGGCACAGCTTAAAAATCAGTTATGTTTTTTACGAACCTCTAGCTACTTTAATACATTAAAAAATCTAATGGAAACGGTGTATAATACAAAAAACTCATTATCAGATTCTTTAAAATCATATCGAATATCAGCGGCTCGACATGTTGTCGTGAAGTAGTTTTTAATGGATTTTGCCTTATAACTGTTGACAATCATTTATTGCTAATGCAGATTCACTTATAATAATGTCAAAAGTAAAAAACATGAGGTTGAAGAATAATGGAAATAAATATATATTTTTGAGCAGAACTCTAACAATTATGTTAATGAACACATAAGAACTATTTAAATATATTCTGTTTGAAAATTATCATAAATTAAACTTTTTACTTTTGCGCCTTTGTATGCCAAATTTGCTTTTCAGTATACAAGGAACGTTGCTTTTAAAAATAATATCTGACTCCAATTCACAAAATGCCACAACTAAAAATTCACAAATATTCAGGGGAGGAATAAAGCTGTTTTCAAAAAGATGGTTGCAATTTTATAAAACAGTGATGCAAACGAAATTTTTGTTGTCGTTTGACCTGTACACTTACTGGTTTATAAAAACCAAAACGATTTTGATAAATTTTGAGTTTTGACTGTCCGAAATGAGTCGCCCTACGCTTGAACATCCCTGATCTTTTCACCTGGCTTTAATAGATGATAGTCTTCCGATTCCACGGAATACAAAGCACTACTTTGTCACCATGTATATTCCGCTTTAGTGTTGATTTCCCAGTTGGCTGGGCTTCATAGAGGAATTTTCAGTTTACATTATTGTCCTTTATCTAAATTTAGTTGCTTAAATAATAATGGGCATACTACACACTACTCTAAGAGCAATATATTATGATTGAATTATATGGTTGTAGTCAAACCATATTATTTTTAAATTAATTATGTTAGAACCATATTATTGTCTAAATTAAAAATACCATTTTAAAATATAAAATTTTATTATGAAATAAATTAAATAAATATTGGGAGATATATATTTATAAAAACATGCCTTATTTATTAATATAAATATATTTTCAACACACAATAATTTATTACTTTAATATTTAACCATTCGATACGAGAAATGAATTCATAAATTATTAAAAATTATATTCTAATAATATGAAAAAACTTAACACACAACTGTGGTTACAGAGCAAAGTTATCATAAGTTATCATAGCCTACTAATAAAATATAATGGTTATAAATACAACATTATTTCAGATTACTAATTAAAATTTAGTCGTGGGGAAAAATTTATAGTTCAAACCAACCATGTTGTATCTTTTGGGTGCAATAACCATTTATTGATCAAATAGTAACAAAAACTTGTTTGTCGTAACCATAGTAATGATTAAAACAACTATATGTTGTTCATCGTAACCATATATTGTTGCAGAGAACATAATATAGTTCTTGTGACCATACCATAACCATGTTTTTTCTCTTCGTGTGCAGTTTGCATTATAATAACAGATCCAATTTTAATGGCCTGGGTTAGGTTAAGCGGGCCGCCCGCACTAAGTTCACTCGGAATCCAATATGGCCCATTGTGATTTCCCGAGGATCAACTGCCCTTACTATTCCCTATAGAACTCCAATACCGCTAGTTCGTAAGAACCATCTGGAGATTTTTACAAAGCCTAATAGGCTGCTCAGTGTCGCACCTCTGAGACAGTCCAGGTCCTGAAAGAATCTTTGGCCCAAAAATTTGAGCCTGCGTTCTTGAAGAGCCGGGCAGTCGCAGAGAAGGTGTTGAACTGATTCCTCCTCCTCATCCATACAGCTACTGCAGCACCCACCACGAGAGAATCCCATACGCTCCGACATACATACGTCCAATCATACAGTGTCCTGTTATAACGCCTACAAGAAGTGATAACGAGTTTTTCTCAAGGGTCAGTAGTGCCTTTGTCCTTTTCTTGTCAGTTGAAGGCTAAAGAATTCTAGACCATCTGCAAGTGGTTAATGCAGACCACCTCCATCATATATGCATCATGTATCTTCTGGCCAAGATGAAAATCGAAGAATACGATGCTTGTTGACTGTGCTTGCATAAAGATGAGACTGTAGCGTGCACTTGTTAGCACAAGGCTTCAGATCATTGGATAACACCTACTAAATATGGATGCTATTAGGAGAGACTCTGTAAAGAGTAAGAAATTTACCAGTCGACCAAGTTGTCCTCAACTACTAAAATTCAGTATGGAACGAAAGTGGTCTAAAAGGGACTTCCAAAGTTGCTACATACTTGTATGTATATTACTATCAGTGCAGGGTAAATAATAAATCAGCCAAGTTAGAGTTAGACTCACATACTTAGGGTTCCGTACTATGTTAGTACAACTTTAAAAATTCAAGTTTTTAATTTTTTCATGTCTTATGGGGCAGGCTTTTATTTTAAAATTAAATTAGTGAGGAACACCCTATAATTTTTAGGTTTAAAATTGTATACTTGCTTATAACGCGAACATAGTGTCTGCAAATTTTAAGTGGTTGCCCTCTATAGCTCAAGAAATAAAGACATAAAGGCAAATAACCCTATAAGTTTTGTATTTGTTGCTATAGTGGCCACAGTTATACACTTTCTTTGAAAAATTCAAGAGTCTACATATTATGGTTCAAATCTTATTTGCCTTATATAGTAAACTAAGTTTTAATTACTATTTGTAAATGTCAAGTGTATCCCTCCTACAGTTCAAGAAAAAAACACATATTCGTGAATAAGACCTCTCTATCGGAACACCCTATAAGTTTTAGTATTTGTTGCTATACATCATCTGTGAAAATTTCAAGAGTCTACCTATTACGGATAGACGGACATACATTTTAGCGAAAACAATAGGGTTACGTTTTTACCCTTTGGGTACGGAACCCTAAAAAATGCCTCAGCACTTAGTTTTCTAATTGTGTTTGTTGGTAAACCGTTAGTGATACCTTGATACAGAATATTTTTGTAAACAGTAGATATGAACGTGCATATTTTTTACATTTTCGTATTCAGATTTTTATCAAAACCCTTTTCTGTTGCTAATCACACATGTGTGAATCTGTTGTCAAAATTGACATGTGCATAAAATGTCAACAAATATGTGACAATTCTTTTTTATCTCACTTGTTTGTTATTTTGTGATTCGTAGAAAAATGTAACACAATTTTAACTGAAAAAATAAATCAAATTCACTCAAGCATGATTTTATTGATAAAAAAATTATTCAAATATTCTGTATGAAATACTAACAACAAACAGCAGCCACAATTCTCTAAAGTTAAAATTTAAGCTGCCTCTAATATTGTCAAAATAACTAATGTTTTAATTTAAGTTTGTAAATATTATCTACCCACTTTATATTTGAAATTGGTCTTATGTTTGCCCAAACTAAAACAAAAGTAATTTTTATGCTAATTAAAAACAATTTTCAATTACCTTAAAAATGTCTTAATATTCATCAAATAATTTTTTGAAAAATTAAACAAACAACCCACAATGACTGAAAACATAACAAATATTTAAAACCAAAAAAAAATTGTCTAATACCTTTTATCCAGCCATAAACACACCTAAACGCACACAAACATAATTTACAAATAATAAAAATAAAACTCTCAACAAAGTCATTTACTAATTTTCTCTGACAAGCTTCATAACAAGTCAGGGATTTTTTTTAAACGGCAAACAACCTGCCTTACAAAAAATATACATCAAAAAAAACAAAAACAATATCATACAAAAAGTACCTCTGGTTTAACGCCCATTTCCATTTGTGAACTGACCGCAAATCTAGCCACAACATCCATTCACTTTTGATTCTTTATGTTTTTGTTTTGTAAAGTTTTCCACCCTATTGCGTACACAAGCTACAGTGAATGTTGCACAATGGGTGGTAAATCCTTTAGAAATTATACTCATTTTCATATCTGAACACACAAGTGAACTATGCCACCCTCTTTTTTGCACAAAAATAAAAGCTCTTGTTGCGACTGCCTTTATGGATAATTGATGCATGTGCTTGTGTGTGTTTTATTTCATGCCAAGTGCGAAACCGCAAATGTTAATCGTAGCGTAAGTCAATCCATTCTGTCGGTTTTAAACCTAAATGATTTTACCACAATGACCATAAAATCTCATAAATGGTTTTGTAAAAGCTTAAAAATTTCTCAAAATCTTTTTCATTCACTTTTCTTAGACCACAATAGGACACAGAAAATTGTTTTCATGTCCTGATGGCTAACAGTATATGGAAGTGTTTTTTTTTGGACAAGAACTTTTTTTCTAAAACTAAATGTTTAGTAAAAATAGTTTTAAGTTTTTTATCTTTATCAAATTAATATTAATTAGGACTAAGTCCCAAGAAAAACAGGAAACGATAAATTATGTAATGAATGAATGTATGAATGTGTTGGCCTAAAACATTCCTCTAACCACTTTATGTAACTTTTCTTCTTAAATATCTTTTTAACAAACCGTTAAACTTGTTACCAGAATAGGATATGTATTCTTGCTATAAGGATTACTAACAAGTACTTAATATCTATTTTGAAGTACTAAATATCTATATCTATTTGGTTATTTCTTAAATGTATTCCCCTCCTCGATTTCCTACCTGCGTGCGACTACAATGCTAGACACTAGAGTATCCACTCGATCAATCATCGCTCGATTAATCGTAGAATTTTACGTCGAATAATTGTTCGAGTAAGAAAAATTGCAAATTTCGATTAAAAAATAATTCGGTTAATCGACAAATCGACTAAAATTAAATTCTATTAAGATCTCCACTCTTTTTACTCATTTTTTGCATCATTTGTTCGTTTACGAATTATTCGAGTAATTTAAAAATCTTAATCGATTAATCGACTAAAATTTCAATTGCAAAATCGATAAAATATTTGCTCGAATAAAATCAAAATCCGATTAAATGGATAGACACATTTTAGGGGTAGTGGCTTATTCAACCGATTGCAAAAAAAAAACACAGAAAAAACTCTACCAATGAAATAGTTTAATTAGTTTAAGTTACAAAATTAATATTTTAATTGACTCAAATTTATATTTAATTCAGAATGAATAAAATAATATTTCAACTAAATGAATAATTGAATTAATTAAAAATTAAATTCAAGTTGTGTCTGATACTAATTTTAACCTTTTATTGTTTTGAGTTTACAAGAAAAATATTGGCTAACTGATCAACAGAGTATACATAATATTAGATTTATCTTTACATCATTTGCCTAAATTGTTAGGTAAATATACCGCTAAGAATACTAGAGGAAGTATCAGTAAGTGATAGCTTACTGATTTTGATAAAAAATCCAAAATAGCTACCCCATAATGTAACAATAACTCGACAACAAACTATATAGTTGCTATCAAATTTGTACTGTAGGTCTAAAGCAGTTTTTGCCTGAGAAAAAGAGTTCGAGATAATCACACTAATCTTCACAACATTAAGATTTACTCAAAGAATTGAAGAAACGGCTAAGAATCTCGAAGATTAACATCCCTGAAAAATTACCTGGAAGACATCTACCTAACACCTATCATAGGAACCTTGCATATAGGAACCTTAAAGTCGTAATACTTTCCTACGAACATGATGTAATGATTGGCCAAGAAATGTTATCGAAACGGGCAATCTATTTCGGGTTCTGAAACCCCATTGGTAATTTGGGACTACCTTTCTTTCATTGCACCTCGTGCTGTCGCCTAGCTTTTATAGTGATATCAGACTGTCTACTGGCAATTGTCGACTGTTTAGCCTCTCGTAATTGCTAACACTTGCCTAAAGCTAAGGCAATTTTTTACGCAGTTTAAAATACAGGGTGTCCGCCAGGAAGGTATACTACTCGCAGTAATTCCATTGTAATCCTGGCGATGTGGCACCGTCTTGTTGATAACACATGTTAATCAATCCCAAAGCATGCAATTGTGGCGTTAAAAAGTTTTCAATTATATCACGATATCGCTCCCTATTCACAGTTACCAGTAATGATTCTTCCTGACCTAATTGCACACCAGACTGTCACTTTTAATGGATGCAAAGGTGACTGATCAATAATTTGAGGATTTTCCATTGCCCAGAACAGACTATTCTGTTTATTCACTTATTCATTCAAATGAAAATGTGCCTCGTCACTCATTATGATTTTTTCATGAAAATCGGGGTTGTCATGCGCGAGCTGTAACATCCTATTGGCATATGTACGGCGGCGTAAATGGTGTTGTGGAAGAAGCTATTGCTTCTTGTGCAAAATAGTGGCCAAAGTTGTTCTTTGAAGACCAAGCTCCTGAGCACGGAGTCGAATTGAGGTTGATGAATTGTTTTAAACACTTTCTTGAGCAGCAGTAATGTTTTCAGCAGATCTTGCAGTACATTGTGGTCCATGCTTGGGCCTATCGATGATTGACTTTGATAAAATGTTTTAAAGATTAAAAACGTTGGTTTATAGAATATTTTTCCATATTAAATTTGCCACGTGTCTACTTCACGACTGCCAAATATGAACTGTTGAGTTTAATTTTTACCAAAATGGCGGCAAAACTAAATAGTATACCTTCCCGGCGGACACCATGTATTTGCCCCAACTAAAGGTTTTAATTAGTTTTAGATTAAAGTTTAATTAAATAATTAATTGATTCAATTGATTCTATTCCAGTAAAATATACAATTGAATCTACTAAAAAATTAATTGAACTGTATTTTAAAACCAATTAAAGCCTTTAATTGGTACCATTATTTTTTTCTAAACACAATTTAAGACACTTACAGAGTATATGCTCTGAGTATTCGTAGTGCAGCTGACAAAATAATCATTATCTGAACTCAGAATTTTCTAAAATAAATTCCTTCCAACATCCGGAAAGCTATTTACATTGCTCATGCTGGCAATGTGGATAGCTGGATATCTGGGAATCAAATACAGTGTTTACCTGTTGACAGTTGCAAATTTATTTATAGATGTTACGTAGTCCACGACTATCCCCAGTCTTATCTTAAATGTGTTTAAAACCTTGGATATTATTATTAATGTAGGAGGGATATCGAAGAATATTTATTAGATCCCATTTTAAGCAAGTGTTCCGCAATGACTATAGACAACTAACTTGTAATTTACTGGAACCTTAATTTTACTGAGTCACGTGCTACCTGCAGCCTTTAATCCTGACTTTAGTGGTTTCAGATTGTCGACTGGTAACTGCCTTCTTTCACATCACGAAATCTCTATTAATTGCTAGTTTTTGTTCAAGGCATCCACATTTAAAAAGTTTCTGCCCATAGTCCTAAGTCTTATGCTAGCTAGTGCTGGATATTCTCACAAAATGTACGCTAATGTCTCACCCTCTTCAAGCACAGTCGGCAAGTATCATCTTTGATTTTTTGTTGGCTAAATGATGAAGTTTCCATGATCTGTCACGAACGCAGTTATGCAGCTTGTATATACATACAAGCTGCATAACTGCATATGTAATGTAGGGGGAATATCGAAGCAGACCACTTCCATAATGGGTCCCTTTTCGATCCCCTTCCGTCCTCTATGATTACAGGCAACCGAAATGTAATTTACGACAACTTTCTTACATTGAGTCATGTGCTACAACCAGCCCTTAATCTTGACTTTAGTTGATTTGAGACTGTCGACTGGTAACTGTCGGCCTTCTTTCTCATCACACAGTCTCTAGTAATTGCCAGCATTTGTTCAAGGCTCAGGTCCCCCATGGCATCCACCAGTGGTCCTGAGTCTTATGCTAGCCAGTGCTGGACATTCACACACAATGTGGGCTGCCGTCTCAGTTTCTTTTCTTTCCCCGTCTCCTCTTCTGCCTCTGCCACACTATTAGGCATGAGCTGTAGAGACTCCGACTCGACGTTGAAGGAACGTTTTGAGGTGCCTGCTTCCGAAAAGGATTTGCCTAAGCCCACAGGGACAAGTGCGTCCAATTCATCCACATTTACCTCCATAGCCGCAGGAGTATCTTCATAGACTGACCAGTCCACCCCTTGCGAGGTTTCTTTTTCATTCTATTTCGATATCCTCCCCTGGCCAGTGGCAACCGGAGTTCCTAAAGGGATTAACCTCTCCACCTCTAACGAGGCTTCCTTGTCCATCCCTATCGAAATATCTCGGTTCAACGCCATAGGAGAACCTTTAGAGATTAACCTGTTCACCCCTTGCGAGGCGTTCCTGTCTATCCCTTCTGAATTCTTCCTAGGCCATTATTGGAGAAAACGTTGTCCACCCACACAGAGCTCCTTATGCATGGGTAAGTCTACATTGAAACTGGAGGTCGACTGGTATCCAGAGTTCGCATACTAACGGCCAAGCACCCTCTTGACCACGCATCCCTGGCGTATGCTGTTCCACCGCGGATTAGGGTAGGGCTCTTCCAGATTAAGGTTCAAGGAACATTGACGTCTGGTGCCCCCATTTTCCCCGATAACACTGCGTGAAAGCTTTGAGAATAAACCGCAATGACAATAAGTGCCCCGGGGGCAAGTTATGCATCTTAAAATTCTATTATATCTGAGCATCTTACTACTTTTCTGCCAAGGGGCTGTTTGAGCACCATTCGATCCTGTCTGTATATAGTAGCTTCCCTCCACCTTTCCAGGTTTAAAGAGTTCACCCATTGTGCGACTTTCGCTCGCATCAGGGTATTTCCCACTCTGGGTTCTGGCATAGAAATTGACAGCGATTACGTTTTTGCTAGTTGGTCTTTTAAAACACATTCCAACACTGCCTTCCCTCATGCGGTTTATAACGGACTGGTTTTTAAGTGCAGTGAGAACCTTTACTCAATGTACTCAATGCACCTGGCGCACTACCGTGCACCTAGATCAGTTACCCAAAGGTAAGTACCATGCGCAAAGAGATGAAGTCCGACAAGGTATTCTGGATTTTATTACTACATAAATTAATTATTGTTTTGTGTTATTTCATTATTAATTATTTACACATAAAAGAAGAAAAATTTTCACTTTCAAACAAGTTATTAGTTAATTGTTGCAACATCTGTATATTTGCGTAAAATTTTTGAATTTTCATAATTTAACAAAAAGGTATTTGTTAGCAAAACATTTACTGATTGGTCTGTCTGTCTGTCTGCTTTTTATATGAACATAAACACACACAACCCTTTGTTTACAATTAAATGTTATCCTTTATTTAAACATTGAAATTATCCTGACCAACGACGCCAGTCTGTCTCTATATACATGCATTTACGTATTTTATAATGTTGACCATAACTGTTTACACTTTTGATTTGCAAACAAATTTCTTCATTTCATTTATTGGATGACTTGTTAAACAAGAATCCTACTTGTTCACTCTAGAAGCAGGAAATATACAAAAGGATAGACATTTTGGAAAATTAAAAACATACAACCCTATAACATTTTGGTACCACAAAATGGCAAAGTTCTTATTACTTATACAATATTTGAGAGAACTACGAGTAACTGGCAGCAAATTGCTCTACTATTTTATATGAAACCATTGAATACTATGCAGCGTACAACTTAAATCTAAAATGAACCACGAGAAAGTTCGTTACTAGCTCATGGAATAATCATATCATACCATCATATCGTGCCGCTGGCTATAGAAATTAAAAATTTCAACATAAGTGATGGCATGCCCACCCAAAAAAAAACATGAAGTTCTTGCCTTTTGTTTATTTGAAAAATTGCCAACAAAAGTGAATGATGATATCCAGCTGAGAAAACTTCAAAACACATGTTATTACAGGATTAACTTTTTCAAAACGAAAATAATATAATCATTATGTATACGATACGAAAACCTGTGGCATCTATAAATGTTTATTGAATAAAAAACATTATGAAAATTATAATCTTCTAAATACATAGTTGTGGCTAAGTTGTTCATATCCTTTTGTGTCTTTGCTTGTGATTGTGTGTACACAGCATTCCCGCTGGGAATGATCAATCAAATCGAAATCAAATTTAATTTATATCACAAAAATCCTTTAACAAAAGTTGAAGAAGTGAGATAAAACAAATTAAACTTCATCCGATGTGTAATATTAGGGGTTGTACATATGAATTTAATAAACAAGTAGTACAGAAATATAAGGGTTGTATCTTAATAATGTTATTATTTCTCCATAATTATTTGTTCCAATTTTTAAGCTTTCATAATGCTTAGTTCAAAGTAAGACTGCTTTTAAATTAGAAGTTTTATTCTTAGAAGTTGTAGAAAATATTACATTTTTATTGTGTTTTAATGTGTTCGAAAATAAATTCTAAGAAAAAATAAAAGCAACATACCTGTCTGATAGATAACTATATTAGTGCTGGCAATTTCTACTACTTTCAATTACTCGATACAACTCAATACTTTTCAATTGGGTACTTAATAGTACTCAATAATTCCGTTTACATACTATCAGAGGAAATTTATCGCCGTAGTTGTCAAATATTATTATAAATTTATTTTGAAAAATACTACCGTAAAAGGATCGATTAACTACTTTTGTGTATTGAGTAGCCAAAAAATTATCGAGTGTCGAATACTAGGTACCCACGACTCAATACTTTGCCAGCACTCAACTATATATTCAGTAATGAATTTTAATTTTTGAATTCAATTTATACCCCAGTTTTTATTGATGAATGAAGTAAACTCGCCTATTGAAGGGACCAGTTTGTTCTAATGATCGTTTTACTTCCATTAATCAAATGAGAATTATAAACGTTAACCGAAAATAGCTAACATTATATTTTAATATATTTATGATGAAAAGTTAGTTTAGCGTACTAAAGGCCATGCTAATAGCACGTGTGTTCAAAACCTATGATAGTGCGGAACTTTTTGAATTACAATTACATGTAATTAGTAATTGAAAATTTCCAATTACTAAGTACAAGTAATTGTAATTGAAAATTTTCAATTACAAATTACAAGTTATTGTAATTGATTTAGTCCCTGATTTCAATTACAATTACTTGTAATTAGTAATTGGAAATTTTCAATTACACATTACATGTAATTGTAATTGAAATGTAATTGAATCCCCCCATGTCTGCTACATATTATAGTTCCCAAGTTACGCTATGATGAATATATATTAATAAATTAATTATTTAGGCTTAAGTTCTTATTAATTCAAAAATAGTTCAAATAATATTCATATAATGAATATATATTTTATTTTTATTTATTTAGTTTTTAGGATTTTAAAAGGATTTTAAAAGACTATAAAAGAATAAAATTCTTTTATAGTCCAAAGAATAAAATTCTTTTATAGTCCAAAAAGATAACAAAAAGAGTAATGGAAAAAACTAATAACACTTTGCTCGAATTTGACATTTTTTTTAACAAGCTGGGCACCCTACTGGTAAAGCTAATTCGAGTACGCTGAATTCAATGGCATTAGCCGTTTTTAGAAGTTAGCACTCGTATTTGCGATTTAAAATTTGTAAGCTAAAGTACAAAAAATGGTATTTTTATACTTTTGGGATAATTTTTAAATTTAAATCAATTCAACTCTGTTGAATAAATACAAGATTACATAACATTCTTATATTTTCTCCAAAAATCTATTTTTTTTTTCAAAAAATCAATTGAAAATTATATACGGTACTAGTGTTCAAGTCTGACCATCACTTGATGGAATCGCTCTCCCTGCTCGTCAGACTCAGCTGGTGACTGTTCAGCAAACTTGTTGGTATGAAACTGCAAAAAATTAATCTTTAAAGACATTTGAACATTAATACGATGAAAAGCGGTGAGCATTTTTTCTATATGAATGTGCCAGTTGTCAGACCGATTAATTCCTAACACGTTGTCCATAACCGCTTTTACAGAGTTCCACGACTCAAGCTCATCCATACTGAGGGCATCTTCCTTCATCAAGCGACGGCTATCCGGCCCATTTAGTATTCGTGTAAAAAACGAAATATGAATTCAGATTTTCAACATATTAGTATAAGATAAATTAATACAAATCTTCTTTTATTTTCATACTACTTAATCTTGGAAAAATACGACATAATTCGTTAAACGAATTTCCATCTGGATTAAGTAATTTAACAAATTTTTTCACAATGCCTAGTTTTATTTGTAGCGGCGGTAACAAAACTTAACCAATTGACACAAGTGGATTTTCAACAATGTTTTTTTTTCGCAATTTAACTGTTTCAAGTTGAGGCCAGTCATGTTTGTTGTACTGACACCACTATATCGTGTTCCCATAGACACATAAAACACATATTTTTAGTGTAAACCTGAATTTGACACTTAACTGCTATGGTACTCTTGTCATGTTCTATATTTAAATTTTATAAAAGTAGATTGATTAAAATCAAAGTTAACGAATATTGCTAACACAAGTGATAACTTCGGGCATCTAGCGCGACTTTTTTTAAATTTCTAAAAAATGGTCAAAACAGTATAAAAATATCGTTTTATTAGTACTTTAGGGTGCAAATTTTAAATCGCGAATATGTGCGCTAACTTCTAAAAACGGCTAATGCCATTGAATTCAGCGTACTCGAATTAGCTTTGCCAGTAGGGTGCCCGGCTTGTTAAAATTTGCGACTAGCACAGTGTAATTATAATATAATTTCGTAAGAGCTTTTTTAAAGTTCTGTCTTTCAACAATAATTTTAATATTTGCAGGTAATGAATTCCAAAGTTTTATGGCATTGACGAAGAAAAAACTGCTAGGGTTTAAGTGGTTGTATTTAGGTAGTACTAAAGTAACACCTCTGGATGACTTTCCGAATGAAATTTTGTTGTACAAGTATGCCGGTGATTGGGTATGTATTAATTTGTGCAAAAATAAAAGATTGCGCATGCTTAGGTAGTCCACTATGTCGAAACCAAAATTCATAGTTCTGCATGCCATACACATATCGTGTAGCATTGTTAAATGAGACTTGCAACTTATGCAGTGAAGACGAGTCCAATTTACTGGGCACCTCCGCAAAACTAGTTATAAGAGGTAGAATTAGTTGTATAACAAGCCGTTTCTTGACTTCAGAAGGTGTATAAATTGAGGTTAATCGTAAATTACGCAATGGTGTGTACATACTGCGTACTATATTATTAATGTGGTAACTAAATGATAAGGACGACTTGATATGAAAATCTAAATATTTTACCTTTTCAAACTTGTATCACCCAACCTAACAGTTGGAAGCTGGTTAAAATGGAGTTTGTTCTTGCACCCAGAGAAAAAATGACACCATTCGTATACAAAATGACCACATACGATGTCAAAAGTGTATTGACCAAGTTTGTACTGAAATTGTACACGGACGGTATTAAATCGACAACGAAATACTGACAACGAAGTATTGTTGAATTGACAACGAACGAGTACAATTTGAAAACGTACTGTTTCCGAATTGACACCATACCGTTGTCAAGTTAATACCATATCGTTGCTGATTTGTAAATGTTCGTTCCTTTACAAATTCATCATAATAATAAAAAAGATTGCAATAGAATATATAATTTTATATACTTATTTTATACGCAAAATGTATTTTTAATTAAAAGAACCAAAATGTTAAATAAATTCAATGCGTTTTTAATAGGATGCACATGAGACGGCGAAGTTTTAAAATAATGAACTGGTAATATTTGCTTAAAATGACCTTAATAACAACACTAATTATGTATTATCTATGCTCACAGGTAAATTTTTTATTTTCATCAGCATATTTCCTTTGATGTTTCATTTAATGGTGTCTTCAAATCTGAAATTATAACACAATAAAATTGTTTAAGATGCTCTATGTAATTATTATAGCAATATATCTTACCTTGGTTAAAACTCCCCCGCTTTTTGGAGCAATATGACGCTAATGTATTGTTGGTGGTTTCATCATTTCTCCATCATTGGTCCACCTTGGTTTGCACAGACATCAATTTCGAACTGTGAATTCATATAAACATAAAAATAATAATAATCAGTTTACAATGGGAAGGTTCATGAGACGTAACTGTTGGGTATTTGTCTTAGAAACGGGTTGTTGACTAGTTGCGCTCAACTCAACAGTTGGGTATTTTTTGTATCATAAAATATGTTAGCTACCTAAAATCAACATGTTGTACTCAGCTTAAATAGCTAATAGTTAGAAGAGAGTTATACCGTTTCTTATCCATAACTTCAGCTAAAGTAATTAATTTAGTTAATTTAAATTATTTCTTTTGTTCCTTTTTTATTTTTTTGAATTGTTTACATTTATCAGGTCTTTATATTGCAGTATATTTCTCAAGCCGTTTCTAAGACTCAACAGTTGGCAACAGTTAGCAGTTGAGCTCAACAGTTACGTCTTATGAACGTGCCCAATCTAAAAATTTTACTATCTATGTTTTTTTCAGGCAAAGATCTTCTCTCTGAATTCCTCTCGCAGACCTAATGGTGGCAGTAATTTCTTTAAAACTTGCTCCAATCGTTTTCAGACAATCTGCAACAGAAGATTGCTCCATATTGTTATTTAAAAAAATGCGACTGGATAAATTGAAGGAAACTAACACAATGAAAAACATTTACTTGAACCCGTGAAATTTGACATTGCCCTGTTAATTTGAGCACGTTCGTTGTGAAGTTGTTGTCAATTCGACCAGGCTTGTTTGCAATTTGACAACGTGCGTTGTAATTCGAGCACGATCGTTGTCAAATTGAAAACACTCGTTGTCAATTAGACTATGTTCGTTTACATGTTGACAACACCCATTGTCAAACGAAAGTGACAACGTAAAGGTATCTAAGTGACCAAATTCGTTGTCGATTTTGCAACGTAGTTTTTTCCTCAGTGTGCTAATGGGCACTAATACCGATTTGGCTGGATTAAGCATAAGCCCATTTGCCTTAGCCCATGTGAAAACAGCCTTTTACTACACTAACAGCAAAATTGACTACACTAAATATATCATTTTTATAAATGCTGAAAAGCAAAGGTCCTAAAACTGAGCCTTGTGGTACTCCTTTACCTTTTATTATTTGGTATCTCTAATATATACTCGTATGTATAAATATAAAACGCATTGTTCGAATCCAATTCTTGACTACTCACATTAATATGGAGGCTTCTCGTAGAAAATTTCAGGGTCTACTTATTATTGTCGTTGATTTTATAATACTTGTACTGCACCTAATATAGGTTTTGATGTACACAATAATTATTATTAACTTTTTGTGTTAGGTAACACGCCCACTGATCCATCCTCGAGAAATAAAATAAATACTTGAAAGTTAAAAAATCGACAAGCTTAAACCCAAGAATGCACGTTTTTCTCAGAAAAGCCTATTTTAAATTTAAAGTGTCACTATTGCAATATTGTTATGTAGATTTAGCATAATTATTTTATATGAATAATTTTTCACTTTGTATGAGAAGTAGCACGACCACTGTTGGAATCCGATCTGTTTTTGCAAGACTATGCGTACTAATTAAGCAGTTATTTCCATACAATTTCAAGAATCTACCAATTACAGTTCTCTAAGTAGACGATACTTAGCTTTCCGGAACTTTACAAATAATATAATACGTTCTCCGAAATAACACATTCAAATAAAGAAGTTATTCACGATAACAAAACTTAAGAGCTTAACATAAGCATTTGCAACAAAAATAAAGAATTGACTTCGAGCCTTGATGAAAATAAATAATTTAAAATTATTATAATAAATTATGTTATTATTCGACCTTTTTAATATAATTGAAGGAAAAAAAAAATTAAAGCTTAATTTTAATTTTTGCCTTCAATTATTTATTTAAATAATTAAAATAATTATTAAAAACTGTAGTTAATTTTATTTTGCTTCAAAGATTAAAAACGTTTTTTGTCTGATTTAAACTAAGTTCTTTACATCACTTCCTTAAATTAAATCAGTTTTTCATGTAATAATCATCATCCCATTTCTTTTCCGAAACAAGAAGTCGTTGTGTTATCAAATCAGATATTAGTGTTAAAATAAGTAATATATGAACCCAACTGATGCTTTGAAATTTGTCATACAGATTAACGTCTGTGCCTGGTGTGTTGCTTAAGCCTGACGGTGGTCATACAACTTGATGAACACAATGAGTCTACCAACGCCGCTATTGGACATAGCGACACAACAAATAGCTGTTATATAGCATGGCTGGCAGGACCATACTTATACCTCTTGTTTAGAGACTATCTAAACTCCTGACTCGCTCTTGGTGCCACAGCATACCACCCTTCCTGCGACTTAAGACCAAGTTGCTGCTTAAAGGACCTCACAAATAACCGATCTTGGAGATTAAGGTAAATCGGTAGCCCCAAATTTAAGATATCCGTGGAACCAGTCGTTTGAACACTGGTCAGCTCTCGAAGTTTCTTATATTCCAGTTTCAGGTTGTCTCCTGCTAGACTTGGGGACTGGTGCCGCCATATATGACAGAAGGATTTACTTTCTAACTTAACAGCTTTTATTGTTATAAAGCGAGAAATTTTAAACACTATTTTCAGAACTTTACAATAATTTTAGAATATTATATAAATTTTAGAATTTTATTTTTAAAATAATAACGCAGGGATAGGTACCTTTATATAAAGTAAATACATAAATACGTAAATACATACTGAAGCAGTTTAAAAGTATGAGTCTTAAAACTTAAAATTCAAAAGAAACTCGAACAACATATTACCAAGACGCATAGGACATGGCGGACTCTGCTAGTATGGTAAAAAATTACGCTAAACAAATAGTCAAGTATACCCGTACATTATAAATTTTAAGATAATTAAATTTGTTTTTTAAAGTGCATCTACACAAACTGATTTGAATGTTTTGTATATCTTATTTCGTTAATCCTAGCTTTGGCTATGTCTCACCTTGTCAAGCGATGGCGGGAAGGGTTTCCATGGCCTATTGCTTTTTCTATGTAAGAATGTCGGTACAAATGATATTATAATTAATAAATTATTTAATTACCTCATTAAAATAATTATGTATGATATACATATGTATTACATAGACATGAAACGAGTAGTGTTATCGTTATTTTTCCTGTCTTTTATCTCAGCAGACAAGTTTATTTCATTTTAAGTGCTTATTAATGTTTAACAATTAAACATTCAAATGGACTAAAATTATATGGATAATTTTTTACAAAATTTATTTTTTTCCATAGAAAATTATTCCAATTAACTACTTGCACATATACTGACACACGTATTGATAGCAAACATCCACTACTATGATATCACCTAAACTACACAGTGGGACCTAGCAAAAGCTTAAATAAAAGTTTAGCTTTAAATGTGTTTATAGTTTGATAAAATAAGTTTTGAATAAAGGTGGCGTATCTCTAATAAATATGATGATTAAAAGGAAACAAGAATAATTTGATGTAAATATTGACCATTATTCTATCGTATTCGTCATGTTTGAGTCACTTCACGTAGGCCCATAATTTAAATAATTTAAAAGTCAAATTGTACTTGACTCGCAATAGGTGCATATTTTTCATTGTATCTTAAACATATTTAATGTACAACCAGCCCCTCGTTTGTTTAACTAAAGTCAGAAATTTCTCACATAAAATTAGTAGTTGTTTTTGTTTTACACAGTTTGAGCTAGAGCTAGTCATTAATATTTTTATTACTTAATTTTAAAAAGTTTATATTTAGCTAAAACTCAACTGCGTAAAATAGGAAGACTACTACTAATAAAGTTGCTCACTTTAGTAACAGGAGCGGCGTGCAGATTTACAAAGTGTGAAAGTTAAACACTATGGGAGAAACGTTTGTAATAAAGGTGAAATTTTTTAATAATTTAATAAAACAGGGCGTCATGCGTTTTCTATCCGTCAAAATTCTGATGTAAATCTTATTCTACTTTCACGGGAATCTTTCTTTACGCGAATTAGATTAAATGCGATTGCAGAAAATGTTTGTTGTTTTTACGCGTTTTGATGTAATTTAATTCGGTCTAAAAAGGTATGTATGTATAATTTAAAACTAAATACATGGCTGGCAGCACTCTAATTCACGTATTCGAGAAAAACTCACCACAACCAAACAAAGGGATTTCCCTTGTTTATTTTGACTACGTTCAGGTGAAGGCAGGGTACGTATTTGTTCACCATTAATAGTACGTTTTTGTTCATTCTCTTATCACTTTGCATGAATGAATGCCCCTATTACGGTTTACAACTCAACTCAGTTGAGTTGTCTAAAAGACAACTTGAAAGACAACTGCTACTGATGAGTTGTAATTTGAAACAACTGCTACTGATGAGTTGTAATTTTTTTAAACTTTTGTTAACCGAACTAACACAGGGTAGTAAACGGTGAAACTACAACAGAGTTGTAATACAATTTAAATTCAATTTAAAAATTTTTGACAAGTTGAGTTGTAATTGATAATACCAAATTGTAAAATTTCAACTGAAGTAGAGTTGAGTTGTAAACCGTAATAGGGGCCTAAATTTGGTTTTGCGTTTGTTTTTTCACTGCACACAAATAAGATTCACACACACATTATTTATCTTCATGAATTTTTGGTTTTCAAACTGTTCACATTTCTTTGTCCATGAAGTAATTTTGGTTCAGGTACTTTCTTTTTCATCGTCCATGAAAAAAGCAAAAATTTGATTAAAATTATGTTGTTCATAAACGAATGTGTGAAATTTAGATATGTGAAACCAATCCACTCA